>JAFIRS010001654.1:0-317369 GCA_018342105.1 Gonioctena quinquepunctata
TCGATTTTCATCATTTATATAGATTTTTTCGTCTTTGTTACGGTCTAATTCATATTATTTTTTAATTATTCTTTCCCTCTTCCTTCTCCATTTCTATAAAACGAATTCTTTCCTTCAGTTTGTGAAGGAAACTATTTTCATCCTGGAATAACTAACTAACAATCTGCAATTTCTTTCTTACCGTAGGTAAGTTTTCTCGTTCATCTACACATTTTACTTGAATATATTTCGTGTTTTCAGCAATATCGATCACCGTTCACACAGAACTTTGGTATCGTCTGTAATTTATTCACGCGATTTTTATGAAAACACTACGTCATCACAAAAGTGATGATAAATGGATAAGAATTGTATGCAGTCGTGAGCATACATAAATAAGTATTAAACTGAAAACTCATATCATTAGAAAAATCGAGGTGCCTTTCAATTCCAACCTACTGAAACTGTATTCAGTCCTGACCTTTCTTTACTACTATTATACCATATCAATGCAAAGGCAAATAGTGAAATATATTTTCCTCGCCGCTCTGGCATCATTTATCAAACTAAAAAGAGTCAAGTTCGTGATAAATGGGGGTAATATATTATTAAATAAATCCACGTAGGAGTTCCATATGTGCTGGTGTGTATGTCTCCTGGCCTTTACTAATCTGTATTTCAATACGTGTAATTGAATTTATAAATCAGTCGGCATGCTAATCTTCTAACAATGCCAAAACATCGAGTATGTTTTAAAATTTACACTGCCCCACATGGCGACTTCAGGTGAGGTTATTCAGTTTGTTGCGTTATTTTGTTCTTAAAGATAGTTCATAGCATATTAGGGACCAATTTTCACAACCAATATTCCAGTTTTGTGTGTTTATGACAAGGAGACAGACAGTTAGGCCAGTCAAAATAGACCATCAATTCACATTAATTACAAACATTTCTTTAGCACTGCCGTATGTTGAGGCATCCAGTAAAGACTAAATATAAAAATTTGCACACTCATCCGGTGACCGGAAATTACTCAAACACGCATAAAACGTTAATTAGCAATATCTCCTTGGACAAAATTGCAAACATTGTGCAAATTGCAGGTATATTCCCTAACTTCTTTTATATATCCCTTGTGAAATTTGCACACGCAATTTTCAACCGGAAATACGAATAATCCTTGATTACGTTGTGATTAGCGCTAATTCTGGTTACAAAATTGCAAACATTGTGCAAATTTGTGGAAAAATCATGGTTCCGTCACCCCTAAAATGCTTTAGATTTGCAAACTTTTATGTGTACGGAACTTCCAAAAATTATGGATAACGCTAAAAATAGTCTCAGGGGCAAAGTTTTAGGGGTCACGAAATTGCAAACAATGTTTTCGTGCTTTGCAAACTTTGGTGGCATAATTTTAAGTCGCCAACTGAGTTTGCACCTTTTTCAGTATCCCGGAAGATGGGGGAAATGAACATTATTGAAAGATAAACGCCATGTGAAGTGGAATAAATAGAAAAATCGAATTAAACGGTTTTCTTCACAAAAAAGATTCAATATGAATTGAACCAGAAAATGGTAGATCTCAGGTGAAAAACAACTACTTTCCTGGCAAATACCACGCAGAACGTTGAATGATATTCACCTGAAAATCCATGCATACCTCCATATAAATGGACATTGAATGCAAATGTTTCTTTCTGATAAGCTCGATTATGTTTAATTTATGTCGTGTTCACCTAACAATCCGCATACCGGTCTCAGGCTTTTTTGGCCCTCAACAGTACGGAGTAGTCAACCAGCCAAAGGTCCGAAGAGCTCTGGCTGAAGCGAGACACAACATAACCAAAACCATCATCGAGTCTATAACACCTATAGGTACGCCGGAAAAATAAACTTTTAACTGGCGGTACCTAGTGACAGAAAGAAACACTCCGAAAATCTCCCACCTCGATAGGTTTCTAAATAAAAGATTCCTTCTCAGTAGGAGTGGCAAGCCCGACTAGCATATAGTGAAAGATAAACGCCATGTGAAGTGGAATAAATAGAAAAATCGAATTAAACGGGTTTCTTCACTACTACTCCGTACTGATGAGGGCCAAAATAGCCTGAAACCGGTATGCGGATAGTTGGGTGAACACGACATAAATTAAACATAATCGAGCTTATCAGAAAGAAACATTTGCATTCAATGTCCATTTATATGGAGGTATGCAGGGATTTTCAGGTGAATATCATTCAACGTTCTGCGTGGTATTTGCCAGGAAAGTAGTTGTTTTTCACCTGAGATCTACCATTTTCTGGTTCAATTCATATTGAATCTTTTATGTGAAGAAAACCGTTTAATTCGATTTTTCTATTTATTCCACTTCACATGGCGTTTATCTTTTACTATATGCTAGTCGGGCTTGCCACTCCTACTGAGAAGGAATCTTTTATTCAGAAACCTATCGAAATGGGAGATTTTCGGAGTGTTTCTTCCTGTCACTAGGTACCGCCAGTTAAAAGTTTTCTTTTTCGGCGTACCTATAGGTGTTATAGACTCGATGATGGTTTTGGTTATGTTGTGTCTCGCTTCAGCCAGAGCTCTTCGGACCTTTGGCTGGTTGACTACTCCGTACTGATGAGGGCCAAAAAAACCTGAAACCGGTATGCGGATTGTTAGGTGAACACGACATAAATTAAACATAATTGAGCTCATCAGAAAGAAACATTTGCATTCAATGTCCATTTATATGGAGGTATGCATGGATTTTCAGGTGAATATAATTCAACATTCTGCGTGGTATTCGCCAGGAAAGTAGTAGTTGTTTTTCACCTGAGATCTACCATTTTCTGGTTCAATTCATATTGAATCTTTTATGTGAAGAAAACCGTTGAATTCAATTTTTCTATGAACATTATTGTTAGAAGCAATTTTTGCAAATGCCCCAAAATTCCAAACTTTCTGCATTTTTTTCTTGAAGTTTTGCTATGGCAAACAAGTCTTCGTATAAATTTGCAACCCTGAAATGTTGGGAAAGCCGGGCAATAGAATATTCCTCTAGGAAAAACTATGCATACATAATATTTTATCACTATATTTCAACTTCAATCACATAAGAAGCAAATTTGTGAGTTTGCGATCTCGCCTATTATCTGTTTTTCAGAGCATTATATACAGTATTCTCCAAAGTATACTCTATGGTTTTATTGAAATAAGGTCAAGATTTGCAAAACATGTTATAAAGACTTGATTTAAGTGTTCTAGACTATAGGTAAGTGCTGATTACTCAATTTGAGTAACTTCAATCATAATTCAGTGTTCTAGACTTGACTTCATGGATATAAAATTAACAGGAGTGTACAAAACATGCCAAAAGAGTGTCCCTCAAAAAAAAATTTAATTTTACATTACCATATGTTAAATCATATTGTAATCCAGACGTTCTGACCAAATGTACAGTGAAATTATAACTCAGATGGCTATGTTATATGATTCTACCAAATAGTATATCAAATAATTGTACTGAATGATTTCATTACGTAATATCTACTGAATGATTATCTGTACGTACGAATACTAAATAGTAGTAGAAAATTATGTCTTATTAAGTGGTATTTTCAGATAGAAAACCATCAAGTAAAACTATGTGTTGGAACTATACAGTGTTATCATCTGATATAAACATTCGGTGGAATCGTCTATTTTCACTATCAAGTATCATAAAAATGACGATATAACTTGACAATTCGCTTAAAAAGACAAAAAAATTACCGACTTGTTTGCCATAGCAGAACTTTGAGAAAAACATGCTCAAAGTTTGGAATTTTGTGTCAACTGCGGAAATCGACTCAATTGACAATTTCCATTGCACTGCTTTCCCGACGGTTTATAGGGTTGCAAATTTATAGGTAGACTTGTTTGCCATTCCAGAACTTGGAGAAAAAATTGGCACAAAGTTTGGAATTTTTAAGCCCTCCGCGAAAATCGTCTTAATTGATGATATTATATTGCCCTGTTTTCCCGACGTTTCATAGGGTTGCAAATTTATACATAGACTTCATTGTCATTCCAGAACTTTGAGAAAAAATTGCACAAAGTTTGGAATTTTGTGTCATTCGCGAAAATCGACTAAGTTGATAATATTCTATTGCCCGGTTTTTCCGTAATTTTATAGGGTTGCAAATTCATACGTAGACTTGTTTGCCATAGCGAAACTTTAAGCAAAATATTCACAGAGTTTGGAAATTTGTGGCATTTGCGAAAATTGCTTCTAAGAATAATGTTCATTTCCGCCATCTTCCGGGTACTGAAAAGGGCAAACTCAATTGGCGATTAAAAAAACAAAGCACGAAAACATTGTTTGCAATTTCGTGACCCCTGAAACTTTGCGCTTGACACTGTTCTTAGCGTTATCCATAATTTTTGGATGTTCCGTACACATGAAAAGTTTGCAAATTCAGCGCATTTTAGGGGTGACGGACCCATGATTTTACCACAAATTTGCACAATGTTTGCAATTTTTTAACCAGAATTAGCGCTAATTACAACGTAATCAAGTATTTACGGTTGAAAATTGCGTGTGCAAAATTTACAAGGGATGTAGGAAAGATGTTAGGGAATATACCTGCAATTTGCACAATGTTTGCAATTTTGTCCAAGGCTTCCGGTTACCGGATGAGTGTGCAAATTTTTATATTTAATCTTTAATGGATGCCTCAACATCCGGCAGTGCTAAATAAATGTTTGTAAGTATTGTGAATTGGTGGTCTATTTTGTATGGCGTAAGCATTCACTTTCGATATGAAACACTTACTACTGGAATGGTTTCGGGATATTGTTCTGATCGCCTTAGCATACTACGGGACATGTTTTTCAAACAGATGGACCGGGTGAAACCAACGTTTATAAATGACTATGTTGTAAGAATGTGAAGTTTTGATAGAATACCGGTTCATCATAAAAAACATGAAAATAAAGCATCTCATCATGAGTGTGTGCAAAAAAAAGGGTTCTTGAATCAAATATATACATATTCTTGAAATAAATAATCTTGTGATGATAATTTTTCTTTCGAACAATGAGAATATAACTTGGGAGCCTTAAAAAACTGGAATTTTTTCAGGATAATCCATTTGATAGTACTATACACTTGGAAAAAAGAACTTCACTGGAGAGAAGGTGATTTATCATTCACAATGTTTGTACACTTAGCACATTCAGCTGACATTTCGATAACGACTATTCGGTAATGTCTCACACACTTATCAATGATTGACAAACTTAGAACACGTCTCGACTACCCGACTATGACTCGAGATACTCCCAATGAATTGAAACCCTTTTCTAATTCCCGAAAAAAGATCCATTTCCAAACCCTATATTTCGGAATCATATTTTTACTGATAAAAGCTGAATATCGAACCGGTTTCTGAAAATTATTTCAATTGAGTAAATAAAGACAATATTTTTCTCCGAACCATAAAAAATTGTCATCAATCTCATTGGGCGATAGAATACTTACCTATTGTTTATTAATTGACTTTCAGTGTTTACAAGATATCCAAGTATTGATCCAAACTTAATAGCAAATAATTAGAATGTTTATTGTGATTCATTATGTACTTCGTACGCAGTATGTTTTTGTTATATGTAACCAAGATGTATTCATAATACCAGCATCTATATTTGGAAATTATAGGAAGGTGCCTCGTTAATAGGATACAAGAGTCTCTTTACTCAGTCTCATTTATATTACCGTTAGAGACCACATATAACTGATTTTCCAAAGACAGAACCATTAAACAAACATGTTAGTCAAGCAGAAAATGTTTTTTCTCAAACATGCGGTTTTACAATTATATAGCTCAAAAAAATTATTAATGCCATCAATTAGCCAGCATATAAAACTAAATTGAGCCAATCCCCAGAGTTAGGAAGCGAAAGGCAACATCATTTCGTTTTAGAAATTAGTTCATGAAATTTGCTGTTTTTGATTATCTCGTGATTATATACCTAACGAAAATTAAATTATTTAGGGGAAGCCTAAAAAGTTTTCAGAATTATTATTATGTCTACCACTGTCTATCCAGAAATTGTTAAAAAAAAATTTAATCGCATAAGTAGTTACTTATTAAAAAGCAAACGGACATTCTTCATCATATCAGTCTGATTTTAAATTCATTTGGAGAAATAATAAAACGATTATGTGCTTCCGCCTCCACGCTCTTTGACGTTTACACGCCCTCAACGCCTATGATGAATGTGTTAGCGGAATTGTTGAAAGCATTTAATTACCATTTACCTCCATTACTGTGATTTCATAGATGTATTTTCCTAACATAGAGCAATTGTATAAGAGCTGGAGAACTATTTTCTCGCATTCTATGAATACATTTAATCCTATAAATTGTTTTTTTTTAAATTGATGCATTCTCGTTGAGTTTTCTAGGCTAACAAACTCCCTTGATCTGGGCAATTGAGATGTTGATCAAGAAATTCAAAAAATATCCAGTTGTTCAGTAACTCCTGAATTCAACAAAAGAATGAAGTGGGTTAGAGGTAAATGTAAACTTTTCAAAACCTATGGAAACGTTACTGAAATTAGTTCAAAAACTAAAAACCGACCACTGAAAAATCACGCACCAAAAAGTACGACACAATAAAATATTCTCATCTGAAATTGTTATGTATAAAATATAAATATTTATCGTCTATTAAATAAACAACTCATACGTAATATATTTTAATGTATTCAATACATATTCATAGTGATATTCAGAGGATAGCCGTGGTCATATGCCATCTACCCTAACAAAACTGTACATTCCAACAGTAGTATGCGATCATAAGCTTTAGGACAAAGTGCCATATGACCACGGCTATGCTCTGAACATCACTATGAATATGTATTAAATACATTAAAATATATTACATGTAAGTTGTTTTCTTAATAGACGATAAATATTGAATAGTTTGTACATAAAAATTTCAGATGAGAATATTTTCTGCTTTCATACTTTCTAGAGAGTTATTTTTCAGTAGTCGGGTTTTAGTTTTTGAAGTTATTTATATTTCATACTTTTTAGAGCGTGATTTTTCAGTAGTCGGGTTCGAACTTACTTCTTATTTGAATTATTTTGAGGTTATGTCATTATTATTATGCACCTTTTGTTTGTTTTTATAATTTTAACATGTGTACCATAGTCCATAATGAAATACGTATTTTGGGTAGGTTTGGAGAGAAAATATGTTTGGCTCACATCTGAGGCGTGTAGAAATTATTTCCAATTATCAGGTGCATGCAAGCAAAGCCGTGAGCAACAGCTAACAATATATACATATATATATATATATATAACATTTTCAAGTCGGAAGGTCTCCGGTTTGCCAAAAAAAACTTAAAAACGATTTCGGCCATATTTACGAAAACAAAATTTCCATTAACAACTTTAGAATGTTCGAATGTCATATATAGTATTCCTTGTCTGAATTGTGAGAAAGTCTATATTGGACAAACCAAAAGAAATTTATCAGGCCGCATTACTTCTCATAAAAGTGATTGTAATTTAAACAAAAATAGTTGTGCACTTGCTGAGCATACGAATAAACTTAACCACTTTGGTAATTTCAATAATCCTAGTATTTTGGCTAAGGAAAACAACCTGTACAAAAGAAATTTTCTAGAAATGATACATATTAACAATCAACCTTATTGTATGAATAAACGTTCTGATATTGCAAATCTCAACGTGATATATAATTACCTACTGAATTTTGACACTAAAGGCGAAAGTGACCCTGTACAACTTTTAAATCGCCCGCCATAGATTATCGTCGAAGAGTGGGATAAACATGTGCTCTTCCCTCATTGGTTTGAACATCCTGTCAATTTATTCTGACCACTTTCATGGTCCTTTCTCGATGACCCACTGCAGGGATCACCACGTGTTTTACTTAAATCAAACTCGACACAAATTTGTATATTCAACATGAGATTTTCAATTAGTCGAAGATGTTTTTTACAAACTGATTTTTAAGATTTTATTTGTGATGTGCACCGATATTTCCCTGTTGGCATCCTCGAGTTAGTAGGCTTTTTATATTTAAAAAAAAAGAGCATTGTTACAATGTAATTTTGTTCTTTCCAGATGTCTTGATAATGAAATAAAGTATTTCGAAAGCTCGACAATTTAACAAATAGTCTTCTTTACATGGCCATTTCCTATTGACTGCAGCCTCAAAGGAAAACATAAAATTGGTTTTTGTGTTTCCTAAACTCAGTTTTTTATATATGAATGAATCTATTCATCATACAAATTCACAATTATAAGGTATATACATACATAATAATCTCATCGATGAATAAAATTTAGAGAAACCACAGGAGGGCAAGCCCTCGTGCGTGGCATAGAATATAGCATTTTTAAATATGAGTAGCTATATAAATCTTAAGCATTACTTAACACTTAAATCTAAAATTAACTTTTTATTGTTAAGTTTGATCAATGCTTTGATAGCCGTAGTAATTTTAAAATATTTACACTATTATCTATATACATATAAGTTTAGAATTTCATGCTTAGTTTTCTATCAAACAATGAATAGTTTCTCTCTCTTGCGTTCTAACGAACGTTCTCAGTTTTTCTTTGAATGTGTTTATTATGGGTTGTTCTTTAATGACGGAAGGTAGGAAGTTGTACAATTTAGGTTAAGGTACATATAGCTTCTTTGCCAATCGTTTTATCCATTTGTCTTTTTTTCGTGTGGCATAATCGTGTACTTTTGTTTTTGAGTTTGTTCTATATAAATGCTGATTGGTAGTGACTTGCGTGAAATATATTTGTCTGGGATCCATTTGTCCACTCTCTGAAAAAAGAAGGTCTGACGATCCTTTCCTAGTACAATTTTCAGGAATCGCTTTTGTGATACTTCTAATTGGTGGTAGTAGGTTTTTGATACAGCCCCCCATCCTATCATACCATAGCTCAGGTGTGATTCTACCAAGCTTTTGTATATAATAATTTTTTGCTTTTGTGATAGAAAATTGTTTATGTGCTTGAATTTAAATAGAATATATCTGAGTTTTTTAATTAGGTACTCAATATGTTCATCCCATCTTAATTGACTATCTAATATAATGCCTAAATATTTTTTTTCTTATTCTCAGGACGTATTTTGCAATTTGCTTGTATATCAATGTCGTAGTTAGGAAGGGATGTTTTGTAGCTACCAAAAGGTATACAGTGCGCGTCAAAATTATGGTACAAATTCGATATTTCGCAAGCCATGTACTTTTGACAAAAATCCAGAAATAGGTCAATTCTTATTTTAAAATGCCAATTTTTTTATGTATAATCTAAAGAGGTTATGTCACTGGTTTTGACATGGTGACGTAATCGGTAATTTTTTTACATTGGAATAGATGTCTTGTGATACCTCATCTGAAAGGCCTTTTAATACTGCATTCAATGATAATAATCAATTAGATCCGCGTCTACCAATCCACCTCCTAGGAAAACAGTTATTCAAAAACTCGCGAACATCACGTGCATAGTGCGGGGGTGCACCATCTTGTTGCAACCAAATACTTTCATTTGGTGGGTTAGGATTGTTGGCGTTTGGAAGAATATCGGCAAGGCTAGGTATGAGTTCATTTCTTAAAAATTTCAAGTAACGCTCCCCTGTGAGATTTACTTCGAAAAAATACGGGCCAATGATCCTGTCGTTCATTATCCCTGCCCAAACATTGACTTTCTGAGGGTATTGAGTATGCCCGTCCATCATCCAGTGAGGATTATCCGTACTCCAATATCTGCAATTCTGACGATTTACTGAACCATTTAGGCTAAACGTAGCCTCATCGGAAAACAAAATTTGTTTTATAAAACGTGGATTGCGGTTACACAAATCCTGCATTATTTCACAGAACTCCACACGGCGATCGGGATCATCATCATTGAGTTGTTGATGTAGCTGTACTTTGTATGGATGGTACTTTTCTGCTTTTAGAATACGTAATACAGAACTTTGGGATATGTCAAGGTCTGCTGCAATTTGTCGTGAAGTATTGTGAGGATTATTCTCTACACCCAATAGAACATCAAGTTTCACGTTTTCTTCTATTTTAGGACGTCCAGCATTCGGAATATGTTTGACATGACCAGTTTCTCTAAATTTTTTCTCAATCTTACTGACTGTTGAACGACTGATAGGTCTATTTGGATACTTCGCATTGAATAAGCCGCATACCTCTTGCTGAGTTCTATCTCCGCATCCAATAAAAATTAAAATTTCTATGCGTTGGGTTTCACTTAAAGTAGCCATAGTTTACTTTTAGAACCTTTTCACTTAGAATTTGTGAATAATATTTGTTGATATTTCAACTGACATTCATTTGACACTAACTTGCCTATTATGGCATTAATTTGTGATTTTCTTTGGTTTCTATTTCAGACTAGGAAATAGCTAACTATTGATAATTGGAAAGGATCCATTGGTGTAGTAGAGCACTGACTCACTAGTCTGCCAGGGCAGTCTAAGGGATTAGAGCCTTGGCTCAAAAAAGTAAAATTTTGCATTTTTTAACACGCTTTTCTTATCTTCACTTGTAACTAAATAACTCACAATGTAATACAATCTTGGAAGTAAATATTCACCCACTTCCAATCTTCCGAATAATCTGAAATTTGTCACACATATCAAGGACCGATGACAATACAAGAATTTCATAATCATAATGTAATAAAAATATATTTTTCCAAACGCCAACTCACCAAATGAAAGTATTTGGTTGCAACAAGATGGTGCACTCCCGCACTATGCACGTGATGTTCGCGAGTTTTTGAATGACTGCTTTCCTAGGAGGTGGATTGGTAGACGCGGACCGATAGAGTCCCTAGGATCTCCAGATCTTACGCCCCTGGATTTTTTCTTGTGGGGTTATTTGAAATCGAAGGTCTATGTAGATAGGCCGCAAAATCTACAAGAGCTGAAAAATCGAATTAGGATCGAAATTAACAGAATTACTCCGGAAGTTATTCGCAATGTGTAAGAGGAATGTGTCCGTAGATTTGCTTATTGTCAAGAGACTGGTGGATGGCATTTCGAACATCTTATTCAACTGTTCTATTTTGTTGGATATAAAGTTATTCTCTTAATTATTGAAATAAAATATTAATTTTCAGATGAGGTATCACAAGACATCTATTCCAATTTAAAAAAATTACCGATTACGTCACCATGTCAAAACCAGTGACATAACCTCTCTAGAATATACATAAAAAAATCGGCATTTCAAAATGAAAATCGACCTATTTTAGGATTTTTGTCAAAAGTACATGGCTTGCGAAATATCAAATTTGTTCCATAATTTTGACGCGCACTGTATATACTGTATTCTTGAAGTTTATTGATGAAAGGCGATAATCAAACCATTTTTTCAAATCCGTTAAGTCTTTTTCAATTTTCCGTTTCAGATCATTCCAGTTTTTGTCTTTATAGACTATAACTGTATCATTTGTGAAGCTTGTGATCTTTCCATGCTTCTCTAACAAGAAAAGATTGTTGAGATATATAGTAAATAGCACTGGCCCCAACACCGTACCTTGAGGTATACCACACGTGATTTCTCTTTCATTACTCACAATGTTTTTTATTTGAACTTTTTGTTTTCGGTTTGTGAGGTAACTTTTGAGAAAGTCGTGGGTCCTACCCCTAAACCCCAGATCTTCCAGTTTTTCGAGAAGAAAAAGGTGGTCTACGGTGTCGAAGGCCTTTGCTAGATCCAAGAGAACCCCAATGGTTGGTAGGCTTTTATCAAGGCCATCATAAATGTCGTTCGTTACTGTACTAATTGCGTCTTCTGTTGACCTTTTTTCACGAAAGCCAAATTGGGAGTTTGATAATAGGTTGTGTTTTGCTAGGAAGTCGTTCATTCTTTTTTCAATTGCTTTTTCAAAGATCTTCGCCAGAGAAGTTATTAGTGAGATGGGTCTATAATTTGTGACCTCACTTTTTTCTCCACTGTTATAAATAGGTTTAACGATGGATAACATGAAAGAACTTGGAAAGTGCCCTTTTTCTAATGATTTATTAACTATTACTGATAACGGATTTATGATGTAATCCGCAATAATATTCAAAGTTTCTGTTGTAATTCCATCATGACCAGGGACTTTCTTTTTTTTCAATTGTTTAATTATGTTTTTTAGTTCTGTCGGGGTAGTTGGTGAGAGAAAAATGGAGTTACAACTGGTAACCTCTTTTTAAGTGTAATTTTTTTGTTTCGCGATTTTACTAGCTAACTCTTTCCCTACGTTTATGAAAAACTCATTAAAAGTCTCTGCTATTTCATCAGATTTGTTTGTTATTTTTCAATCTTTATTTTTTTATTTCATTCAGGATATCAGGGTCTGATTTACTCAGTACTTGGTTAACAGTTTTCCAAAGTGCTGTTGATGTATTTTTCTCACTTTCTACCCTTTTTTTATAATAATTGATTTTTGCATTTCTTATAAGTTCATCAAGCGATTTTTTGTGATCTAAATATTCTTTATTTAGTGTTTCATTCGTCTGATTTTTTTTCCACTTTTGATACAAACTGTGTTTTTTATTAACTGACCTCACTAATGATTTGGTGATCCATTTTTTTGTCTTCTTTGATTACTTTTCACTGTTATAGTTTTTTTTGAGGAATCTATGCTTTTTTGGATTAACTCAATGAATTTGTCTGTGGCAACATCTAAATTTTCCTGGTATCCATTGTCAAGATAACCTCTTGTGGAGTATTCATGTTGAAAAGGGATTTAAAAAAATTATAAAATCAGATGTGGAACATCTGCAACTGAAAGATAAACTTTAGTCACTATCTTCCATCGTCAAGATAACCTCTTGTGGAGTATTCATGTTGAAAAGGGAAACATTCTCAATTGAATATTGATAGAAAGATTTTTCTGTGAATTGAAAAATCCACGATTAAAATGAAGTTATTTTTTGTGAATGTCTAACAGAAAACAACTACTTCCCCGGCTAAAGCCACGCTGGACATTGAACTACATCTGATAGATATTCTGAAAAGGCCCCAACTTGAGTTAGGGGCCTAGAGAGCTATCGGAAAATGTACATTTGAATGCTATTATATTGGTTTTTTTGGTGTTAGGAAATTAGAATCACACCAATCTTCTACTTTAATCATATCTGCACTCATTCTGGTATGCAGCCTTCCTTTGTCTTTGTCATGCCATATTCATGTGGTATCGTCGGCAAAGATGGTGAGTTTTCCTGTAACTGGGGTGTCAGTCAGATCGTTGATGTATAGGAGAAACAGGACGGGACCCAGAACAGAGCCTTGGGGTACGCAATATCTCACATCACTGATATTCGAATCCGAAGATGTCCTAACAATTTGCTTTCTTGCAGTGAGATATGATGGCGTTTGTCCCTAAAACCTCATCTGCTGAGTTTTTGCAGTAGTATATCATGGTTGACACAGTCAAATGCCTAAGAAACGTCATATGGAACAGCTGCAGTTGTTTTCGCGTTGTTGATTTCATTATATACTGTCTGCAGTAGAGCAAATTTAGAATTAGATGTATTTTTGTTTTTTTGGAAGCCATATTGATGTGCACTCAGTATATTGTTGTTGCCTACAAATTCCATGATTTTCCGTTTTACTAGATTTCCAATTATCTTAGGTAATGTTGGTATAAGGGATATTGGTCTGAAGCTCGCCGGTTCATCTTTATTCCCACCTTTGTGGATCGGGAACACTACCGAGGTTTTGAGAAAGTGCGGAAAGAGTCCCTCTGTGAATGATCTGTTAATAAGTTCGACCAGGACATTAAGTGCATCGTCAGGAAGGCTTTCAAATATTTTCACGAAGATGTCGTCTATACCAGAGGCCTTTTTGTTTATTATGTCCTGGATTACCTCTTCCAATTCAGTTAGATTAGTGCTGTTCAAAGAAAAGGATTTTTTTATATTGACACTTTCTAGGTACATTAATGGGTCGTCAGGTGAAATGATGATATTATTAAGTTTTTCGGCTATGGAACAGTGAAAATTATTTAGGGTTTCCGGCTTCAATTCAGATCAGTTGAAGTTGCTTTAACCCCTAAGTTCATTAATTATTGCCCAGCTTTCTTGTTCCATTCTTTTATTAAAATATGCGTGTTCCATGGCTCTGATGATTTTTTTGTATATTCTCCTATAATTATTGAAGTTATTTTGGAAAAAGATATCATCAGTGAATTTTATGATACGATGAAGTGACCTTAGGTTTCTAGAAGAGATTTTTATGCCTTTAGTGATCCAAGGGTTGATATTTTTCGCATTGATTCTGATTTTAGGAAATGCTATTTGAAAAAAATTCACAATTTCTTCATAGAAATTTTTGAAAGGATCTTCTGCTAGCAGTAGATTAGGTCAAGTGATTTCTGAGCATTTGTGATGAAACCTGCGATAATTCTTTGTATTATAAATTCTTCCACAGTTATGTTTTTTGGTATTTGTATGAATCAGAGTGATTGTGCTATATAGCTTCGTGATCTGACAAACCGGATGGTATAACTATACCTGAGGTAGCAGAATCGTCAATATTTGAGCAGACATAGTCAATCATGGTTGTTAAGTACTGTGATATGCGAGTGGGAGATGTAACATAATTTCAGATGTTGAATGAATCGAGTAAATTTTAGATATTGAATGAATCGAGTATATTTGTTAATCTCTGAGTGGTGTTGTCATTTTTGTACTGAAAATTAATATTGAAATAACCAGCTAAGATGATTTTTAATCGGAGAGGGATTCTTGATAGAAGACCTTCTAATTTATCTTAGAATAAATGATTAGATTTGGGTGTTCTTTAGATACATGCTACATAACTACCAAATTCACTACAAAATGACCTGAAGTCGTTGGAAGACTGGTTGTACAGTGAATAAACTATCACTTAATGTCAGTAAATGTAAAATTATGACCTATTCACGAAAAAACATCCTTTTAATGTACAATTATACCATTAACGAGGAGTTACTGTCACGAGTCACACAACATAAGGATCTGGGTGTCACATACGACTGTAAACTGACCTTTACAAATCATTATGAAACAATAATTTCCAAAGCCATGAAATCATTGGGTTTTTTAATTCGTACTTGTAGTGAATTCAAATCGTTGGATGCACTCTGTCAATTGTTCTATACCTTAGTTATAACCAAACTGGAATACTGCAGTCAAATATGGAACCCGTACCACCAACAAACAATTTTGGCAATTGAAATGGTTCAACGAAAGTTCTTAAAATATTTATTTTATAAAAAATATAAACGTTACCCTGAAAGAAATTACAATTATGATCTCCTGTTGAGCGAGTTTAAGACACAGTCATTAAGAAAAAGAAGAGAAATCAATGATCTACTATCTATGTACAAAATTATACACAACACCATAGATTCTTCGACATTACTTTCGTTAATCAACTTCAATATACCCCCACAATCGTCTCGGTATCACAATACATTCCACTTCAATGTACCTAATACACAACATCACTTTCATTCACCAATAAACTCAATGAGCAGAAATTATAATAAGCTAGGCTCAGTTGACATTTTTTTTCTTACTTCAACCAAACTTATGAATTATTACTAATTTTCATTGCACAATCACATGTAATATTTATTAAGTACTCCTGTAATTGGGCTTCGGCCTGCTGGATGTATATACCAAATAAATAAATAAATAAAGATTCAGGTTTATTGAGAACGCCATGGTTATTTCAAATTCTAGTTCAAGGAATATATTTTTTTTGCTTCCAGATATGAACATATTTTATTTCATAGTGAAAAATGTATGTATATTTTAGGTTTTTGGGTGAGTTCAACAGCAGTGAATGATCATTGTGGATGAATGAATCTAAGAACGAAGCATTTAGAGTTTGATTTCCCATTCCGTCGACTTTGGAATGGGAAGAATTGTTGTAACTTTCCCCGTTGAAAATTCAAATATAATTTGAATTCTGGTAATTTTATCAGTTTCAAATGTGATTCGGGAAATATTCTCATCAAATATCATTCGTGCTAGAGAATTGTATTGCAAAATTTTTGAAATTTTCCCCCAAGCATTTTGGCTCTAGGAAATTTAACTCGTGTAATTTGACGGCCTTATTATCAAAAATTAAACCACTCAAGCTTCTCTGTCCGGAGATAATTTGTCATGGGGATATTCTGTTGGGGATATTTTGTCGGTGATATTTTGTCCGGGGACCAAAACGCCTGGTACCAGATGTGGAACAACACAAAAAAAAACATAGGAAAAAATACAAATTCTACGCGGATGAAGTCGTGGGTATCAGCTAGTCTTCATATAAACTAAACATAATTTTTCAATGGAATTCCAGTCGGCTGTGTACACGACAATCTAGTATTGGAAAGAAAGTTTGGTATTTTGTGTGAAATTGCTTCCTCAAGTAAAGCGCTTCCGGCCAATAGCCATCTTCAGTGCTTATCTGTCATATATAAGCAATCTGATAAAACGAAGGGTTACAAACATATGTGAATTATCGGGTGTATTGGTACATTCACAAAGTATGTGCTTTAATGGATGAAAATTTCTCAACTTTGGATGAAATTCCCGACGTTTTTGGAGAAATAAAAACCTACTTCTATATAATATTTGAGGATACCTTGATATTAATTTTGAGTGAGATGTAGGATTCGCCTAACGGTTCACATACATACACATTTTTTATTTTCAAGTTTTCTCAAGTTTGATTTATTTTTCTTTCGTTTCGTGCGATAGCGAAAATGATGTCTGGAACTAATGAATTTCAAAGCTTGCCACAAAATGTCATGGTGTCTGATGTGTCAAATGGCTGTGCATAATGAAGCATTAGCAGGACAGTGAATATAAACATGTTATTATGGGTTGCAAAAATGATCTTATAAGTGAGATTCATTAATATCGCAGAGCAGTTTAACTATTTCTGACTAGCGATGAAATCGTGTGGGAGACTTGAAACGAAGAGAAAAGAGTCACTTCACATGATCCCATTTCATGGGATCAACATGATCCCCTGCAGTGCAGCCACTGCGTCGGTGTGAATAACTGAGTCCAGTCATTGCAATAGTGCAGCACCTATTCTTTCAAATGTTCTAGTACAGGTATTTCTCCGGGCGTTGCCCAAGAATTTAAACATATATTGTGAATACGTAGGCTTTAGTCGACAAGAGGTATTGAAATTAAATTTATTGCGGCCACATTACAATTGGTGCAGATTTCAAAGAGATATTCCAGATGTGTAACTATTGAAGCGATTCATTGTTGGACAGAAAAGAAACAGTGAGAAAGCCGTCCTCTCACATATAATATAAATGCAATTTAAAATTTGTATTACCCACATTTCAATTGAGCGCTAATCTCAATCAGAATTTCGAAAATGATGACAGATGATAACTTCTGATTTTTTTTCAGGATATGGAACTCGTCGAAAAATGCGATTATAAAAAATGACCACCGCCTTCATTACAGTAGCAAAATAAAAGAGATATCGTCAACCAAATATGAATTGAAAGACCCCACCCTGAATGGAACTCATCTATCATTTTCCACAGAAATCAAACGTTTGGTCATTTTAATCAACCAAAAACTAGCATGGAACAGTCACACATCATTTCCAAAGCTAAATGTCTTGAATAAATCTGGTTAAATCTCTACCATAAATAATCCGATGAGGGTCGAATCAAATAGTCGTTCCTGTATTGATCATATTAGATAGATAACTTCATTTTATTTAACTACGTAAATACAATGTATATTTGTAGCAGTTTCAGGAAAATGAACATTTGTAAAGTCCTGTAATAGGTCTAAACTCCACATAAAATCAATAACATATTATGTATACAACATCAATTCACTACTGCACATAATATGTATTGGAATAAAATTATTATATATAAACATATAAACTAGTACTCCTACTATTTCAGGTATTACTACAACTACGACTGTCACTGACAGGTTTGTCCATATACTCCTGAATTGAATAGAACTCATTTTCTGAAAGAAATATTTTTAATATTTTTTTAAAGTGAGGCATGTCTAGAATCTTCCAACTGGATGGTAATTTATTATAGAGAGCAATATCTAGGGAATTTTTTGCAGATTTATTTAATCTAAATCTCTGTGGTCTGAGATGCCCAGCACCGCGAGTGTTATATTCATGAAAGTTTGAATTTTTACATAGTTCATTATTTCTATTATGAATTTCTAGTATTTGGTGGAAAATATAAAGAGCAGGTAGTGTCATGACTTTGAATTTCTGGAATAAAGGTCTCTGAAGGCAACATTAGCAATAATTCAGATGGCTTTTTTTTAAGCCTAAATACTTTGACAGAGACATAGAATTGCCCCATGAGGAATATGCGAGTGAAAAAAAGCTTAATAGATATTCATCAGTGTGTCAGAACTTATTACAATATTCAGTTGTCTCAGAATAAAAATCGAGCTTGAAAGTTTAGAGCAGAGATGGATCTAAGAATATTCCTAAAAGTTTTGTGGGTTCATTGGTTCTTGTTGCCTGTGAAAAAATTTTTATATGATTCGTTTTGCTTGCGTTGAGTTCCAAACTGTTTGCTGCAAACCAACATTCGGCATTTTTTTCAGTAGTTTCATTTATTGTTTTCTCGTTTATATTTTAATGAAAAAATAGTGGTGTCATCTGCGAACATGGTACAGGTTGAGTCAACTAGATGATGAAAGAAGTCGTTCACGTAAATGATAAATAGAAGGGGCCCCAGCACAGAGCCCTGCAGTACCCCATATTTCATTCCTACTGTTTCTGATACCATTTGAGCACACTGACTGTCTTCTATCTTCGAAATATGAATCGAAAAGAGCTAAGGCTATACCTCTTACACCGTATAGGTTCAATTTTTCGAGTAACAAATCGTGACTCACGCAATCAAATGCTTTTGTTAAGTCAAATAGGGTCAGTGCAGATTTCCTGCCGTCTTCAAATCCTTCTACTGTGTTTTCAACTGCCTTAGCTATAGCTTTTATGGTGGAGGTATTTTTCCGAAAACCAAACTGATTTTCATGCAGCAATTTGAATTTTTCAAAGTACATGGATAATCGATTTTTCAAAATTATCTCCAATATTTTTCCTAAAAAAGGAATAAGAGGAATGGGTCTGAAATTATCTGGAAGATTTAAATCACCAATTTTGTGTATTGGGACAACTTTACTATGTTTGAAAATTTCTGGAAAAATACCTGTACTAATACAGGTATTGAATAGATCTGTCAATGTAACCACTATCAAATCTATGGTATTTTTTTATATTTTTGTATTTATTCTACTGGTGTCCTCCAAAGATTTCACCGCCGCGAGTACTTCTTCCTCAGCCACAGGTTCTAGAAAAAAGGAGCCCTGTGTCGTTGGTATACTTACAAATAATTCTGAAAAATTAATTTTTGTCATAGGCCTTTTCTTATAATTTTCTCCGCTATGTGACAAAAAAAACTGTTGAAATCGTTGGCTTGTAAGGAAGTCTCAATTGTTTTATTATTCAGACGATTTCTCTCGTAATTTATTAGTTTCCATGTATCCCTCATTTCTCTTTTTGTCCTTTCAATGGCACATTTGTACTGATTTTTAAAATTTTTGTATACTGAATAATCATTTTTGTCTTTAGTAACATCAAAAACTGTTTCAACACCTTCTAAAGTGTTACGCATATTTTTCAATTCAGTATTAAACCAGATTACTGGGGGCTTGTTCTCTGAACGCACCTGTTTCAATGGAAATGATGTTTCGATACCACTTTTAAGCGTGGAAGTTATAAACTCTGCTGAGCGGTTCATCTCCGTATCGATATCACTATGTTTTTGTTCAAAATTATTCACTAGATTCCAATCAGTATTTTTCAAGATATTTCTCAAGTTTTTTATGCCAGCAAGGGTAATCACTCTTTTTTGCAGGGTATGTGAAGAAAAGGTGGTATTTTTTTTTATATATATGAATTGACCTTTATGGTCCGACAAACATGGCTCAACTATTCCACAGTTATACGATATATCTTCTAGATTCGTGATAATATTATCTCCAGTTGATATCTAGGAAGATCATTATGCGACCATTCTCCACATTGTGTTGAATAATATAAATTACAAACAAGAAAATATCAAAATCACTAAGTTTATCAATACCAAAAAACTCCATGAAACATTTAGAAATATATCCTGGACCGCAGTATTATCACCAAATGATCCAAACATTGCTACAGACTCATTCATTGATATCACTATGAGGGCCATGAATGTGTGTACGTAAGTAAAAAACACAACAGAAAACATGCAAAAATTCCACCTTAGGAAACAAATGGCTTACTCAAATCAATAAAGAAAAATTTTAATGGATAAGACTTTCCGAAAATCTCCAAATAACGATCAACTGAGAAGAGAATATACAAATTACAGGAATAAATTGAATGTACTCATTAAAAAAACATATTAATAAACAAATCGAAAATAACAACAAAGATTCAAAAAAAGTAGTACAACAAATAAGTAAAAAAAAACACGTGACCCCATATAATCTATCAAAAGTGAGGTACTAAAGACAGAGGGCTTATGGCAAATGATTTAATTCCAGATTCTCAGAAATGGGAAGGAAACTATCTAGTGAGATAAAAAAAGAACCCACAACCGTTCACATATACCTAATTCTCTCGCCCTAACCCCAGTGGAGTCAATCGAGATACAAAACCTAATCAGACAATAAAAAAGCTATAGGTGTTGACAATCTCAAAGCCGGAACTATAAGGATCATTTCTAGCTATATCAAAGATCCATTAATCAAAATTTTCAATCTATGTATGGGGGTAGGAAAGTATCCATCAGCAGTTGAACACACAATGGAAGGTCTATTCCATAAAATAGGAAATACTCAGAAAATAGGCTATTACCGACCAAAATCTTTAATCACCAACCTCTGAAAAATATTCGAGACAATTCTAAAAAAAGATTGGGCTGCTTTTTAAACAAATTTTCCGTCATCTCCAATAATCAATTCGGATTCAGAGATAATATGTCAACTCAAGATGCAATTCTAGTTTCATCATCAGAAATAACAGAAGCCCTGCATGAAAGCAGCTCTAGCTGCCCGTAATCCATACGGTAGAATCTGCTGTTTCTTCCTTGTCTTGACAAAACCGACCTTCTGCGCTCTCCGCAAGTCTTTGAAGATGCTTTCGCAGTCAACAGTAGCCCAGTTATAATCCTCAGGTCTTTCCTACTCAGTTCTAACAGAACTGCTGTTCTTTTTTTCGAAGGATTTGGAATAAATGCCTTCGAGTGGACTTGTCCCACTGTTTCATACCAGAACTCGCGCTTTTTCCGGTCGGTCCAGTCTGAAAACCCTTCTTTGGTTATGCTCTTTGATATTTCGAAGAAGGGCTCTGGTCCTATGAACTCCTTCATAGTACCTTCTTTCGCCAGAAGGTCGGTTTTCCCATTTCCTCCGAAGCCTATATATTCAGGGACCCATGGCAGAGTTATTCTGTTGTTCCTGTCTACGCTTTGAAGGGCTTTCACGCAGTTCCACACTAACCTGGATTCTATCCGACTTGATGCCAGAGAATTCAGTGCTGCTTGGCTGTCCGACATGATTTTGATTGATTGATTTTTACTGTTTCTGTTTAGAGTTTCTTGCAGGCCGAATTTGATTGCATGGACTTCTACCTGGAAAATTGTAACGTACTGTCCTAGGTTGAATTCTGGTTGTACTCCATGTACTCTGGCCGTCTGTGTACCTACCATTGTAGATTGGCCCTTGCGAGTTCTCGTTCTTTCGTCTTCCATTCGACTCTACCCGGGAGGAGAATCTCATAAGGTCTATCAAAGTTGTATAGGGGGATCATTGTGTTTAATGGCATCTAGAATCGAATGAGATTTTATCCCATTCTCGATCGTGCGACTACTTCCTCCCCCATTACTAGTTGTCCTCGACAGGTTTCTGTACACACCCCCTCTTGCCTCCTTCTCTGAGCAAATGTGCAAAGGAGGTATGTTGAGGAGGACTTCCATTGCTGCTGTCGGGATGGTGGACATTGCCCCTGTAATGATCAGACACGCTTGCCTCTGGAGTTTGTTGAGTTTTTCTCGTCCACTCTTCTTTGCTCCACCAGATAGGTGATCATAGACCTTACCAGTGTGAGGTTAAGCCAGTACATTTGTTTGGGTTGCATTCCCCATGTTTTCCCACAGATTCCTCCACAAGTCCATAGGGCTTGCCTTGCTCTGTTGGATACTTCCTCTAGATGAGCATTCCTCGTGAGTTTCTCATTTAGAATTACCCCTAGGTATTTGACTTCTTCCTTGAATGGAATTGTTTCACCATAGAGGACCGGCTTTCTTAGTAAATGTAGCTTCCCCTTTCTGGTGAATGGTACCATCACTGTCTTGCTGGGGTTGACCGATAATTCTTCTTTTTCACACCACCTTGTGATAGTCCTGAGAACCGCTTGGAGTATGTTCGATAACTTTCCTCTAACTGTTATAACTATGTCGTCAGCGTAGGCTTGAACCTCAATACCTTCCGCCATAAGATCTACGAGAAGTGCCCACAGTAGGGGTGATAAAACTCCCCCCTGTGGACAGTCTCTCACCGCCCTGGCCACGATTAGAATAGAATAGAAAACTTTATTTGCCCAAAATAACAAATGATATTTTAGCATCGTCATAAAAATGTTGTTTCTTGTTTGCTTATGTATAAAAACTATATGTAGTAAGTATAAAAGTACATTCACACATTTCAAGTATGCATAACATTGTATTAAGACATATTTAAAAAAAATAGGAAAGACAATACAGTTAAAATCTTGGTACTGAGGAGAGATCTGCTCCTATGAATCCTTCGATGGTGTAGATGTTAAATGCTAGAAGGATTTTCTTTATTTTCAATTCGAATTTTGATGTTTGAAGGTCCCCAATATGCGTTGGGAGTTTATTGAAGAGTTTAATAAAGATGTTAATGAAGCTTTTGTGAGTTAATGATAGTCTATGTTGGGGAATTATCAAATTATTTTTATTTCTTGCGTCATGTGAATGTAAGGTATTTTGTTTTTTGAAATTGCTCTCATTAGATTTAATGTAATATAGGCAGTGATAGACAAATGAAGCTGGGAGAGTTTATATGTTTAGGTTTTTAAAGATATGTCTACATGATTCGTTGTAGGGAGTATTTGTTATTGCTCTGATAGCCCGTTTTCCCATATTAGTATACCATAAGAGATTTGGCTCTGAAATAGTCCCATATAGGCCACTCTGCAGATTTCTGTGGAAGCTGTTTGTGAGAGTTTTTTCCTGGTGGAGGGAACTCGAGATTATTCTGTATCTCAGCATCGCCTCGATCTAGTTACAGTTTCCGAAATCCCTTTGTTATTTGCTGCTCTGTGTAGGGATATTGGTAGTGCATTGTTGAATGCTACTTCAATGTCGAGGAAGGCACCTACTGCGATTTCTCCGCATCTCAGAGAATCGTTCGGTTCCCGACGAGGTGGTCTAATGCAGTTTTTTCGACTGGTGGGTGCTGAGAGGGTTTTCCTTCAGCACATCTTCTCGTGTGTTCCTATACAGGATCTTCTCTGTGGCTTTCAGCAGAAATGATGTCAAGTTGATCGAGCGAAGGGAATCGGGAAGATTTCATTGTTCCCAACTTTACGTAACGACTCCAGCTTGAGGGTAGGTATCCCCATGCCAGGCTGGCCCTGAAAAGTTCAGTGAGTATGGGCGTTAGTATCTCGGTCTCATTCTGTAGTAGTGCAAGAAAGATTCCATTCTCTCCTGGTGCCTTGTGTGGTTCGAAGTAGTTAATAGCCCATTCTACCGCTGCTGGTTTGATGATTTCCTTTGATTTCTGGACTAGGTCGTCTTGGTCGTCCTGGTTGAAGTGGAATTGGCTGGTTTTAATCAAGAATCATGGGCCTGGGAAATGGTTTTGTACTAGAAGCTCTGAGGTCTTCGTTCGAAATTACGTCACAGTTCCGTCAGATCGTTTAATCAGACCCACTTATTGTTCTGGTTCTCTAGTGAGGATCTTGTGGGTTCTCGCGCTTGTATGTATACCAGATATACTCTGCCAGAATTTCATTCAAGATTTCCACTTGGCCCTCCTTATCGCTTTGTTGTATCTCGTTAGAGTGGTATTCTTCCCAGCATCCTGCATCTTTGGCTCTATAGAAGAGCCTCCTTACTTCTGCTCTCCTTTTCTCTAGGTTTTTGCTCCACCAAGAGGTTGCTATATTATCTTTTTTGGTTTCAAGTAGGCAATTTTGTTGATAGGCGGTCGGAACGAAGCTTTGAATGTGATTCGCTGCCAGCTCTATCTTCGCACTATTTATTATTTCACGATTATCGTTTCCCAAACTGTCTCTGAGTGTTGCCCTGAGCCTCCTCAGTCCGTACATTTGGGGTCCCAATATTGTATCTCTTGTCGAGTTCCTGCCTCCACGTCAAATCTAATGTGCCGCTTGTACGAACACGAGGGTTATGTGGAGACGTGCCAATTGGTTATTTTATTACTCATGTACCTCGTGCTAACCGTCAGGTCTAGAACTTCCTGTCTGTTGCTACTCACGAAGGTTGGTTCTGAGCCAATATTCTGAACAATGAGCCCTCCACCTAGAATAAATTCAATAAGATGTTCATCTCTGTTATTCATGTCTGTACTTCCTCAGACGGTGTGGTGTGCGACTGCATCCACCCCACGATTAGTTGTTGGTTGTTTCTCCTAAAGTGGCGGACTAGGTTCTTCACCATAGTAGGAGGATTTTCTGCGCCGATGTACCCGGCAAAATAAGCTGAGCAGACGGTCAAATCCAGCTGCCCTTCATCCGTTGGAACTGTTAGTTGTGCTTCCATCACGTCTTCGGAACAAATATCTGGAAGTAGTAAACCATTAATGATTTTTCCTGGTAAAATACATGCCCGGGGCTTATTTCTCGAACTGTGGGACATTACTTTACCAGGAATATTGCCCAAGCCGTTTATTCGGCATGGTCCTGTTCTCCATGGCTCCTGTATTAGTGCCACGTCATTGCTCATTGACGAATCTTCTGCTATTAGTGTAGGATGCGGCTTTTGCGTGTTGAAGATTCGCTTGTATGAGCTTGATAGGTTTACCCATCAAACTTTTCCTCAATGTGGCGAGACCTGTGGTCCTTTGGGTCTTTCGGAAAGCTGACTCCCTTTCGATGTCAGAGGTGAATGTTTTCTCCGGAGTAGGACTAACTTGTACCTCCATTGGAATCGATTCAGTCAATGCAGAAGTTGTTACACTTTCACTTGACTGAGCCTGTTGGGTCGGAGAAATATCTCCCACGACCTCTCTGGGTTGTTGTGCGAGAACGTCAGCGCCCTCGCCCAGAATGATTTTGTTGATTTCAACTTTAATTTTGGTCCCACAATCAGCTGGGGAAAATCGGATCCCCACGGCAGAGCCAGGCATGCCGTGGTTTGGCATTTATACTGCCAGAGGTCGCTCAGTCTCTGAAACCCTCCGTTCTAGACTAACTCACCTGTCAGCCATTCAGCCCTCGGCACGGTTGGGATTGCACCTCAGCTTATGGGATGTTTATCAACTTCCTAGTCTCGATCAGCCGTGTTTTACTATTTAACAGGGTCACCTCGTGTTAGAGATGCGATTCTTCATCTCGCACTGGACGGTCTTGGCTTAGTGAAGCGTTAATGCCCACTTCATCCTGGGATAGTGCAGCCTCTGGTCTCCCATCGGCCGCAGTTCCCGAGGATCGGTGAAAATGATCTTACACAAATTCACCTGATACCTACTTGATTTAGAAATACACCACAATAATGCGTTGCACTCAGGTATACACATTAACTGTAACTGATTCACACACATTGGAACTACTTCTAAGAAGACCAATTAGTGCAGGAATAATGCACATAAAGATATCTGGAGAGTGATCGTGAAACGAACTACATTCGGACTAACCATGCGCAGAATGAATGATGTGACGACATGCAATGGACAATGCAATAATATTAACTCTGCAATAACGAATAAGTTATATATATATACTCTGTTATTTGTAAATGACACATTTACAAATCACAAGGTCCCTTCAAAATATTTATCAGATGTAGTTCAATGTCCAGCGTGGCTTTAGCCGAGGAAGTAGTTGTTTTCTGTCAGATATCCACGAGAATAACTTTATTTTTATCGTAGATTTTTCAATTCATAAAAATAAATCTATTCAATATTCAATTGAGAATGTTTACCTTTTCAACACAAGGTTCATTAACAATAAAACCACGTTTTTTCAGTTTATTTATTTAAGAGTGAGTTCAAGAGCAGTTAATAATTATTATGAATGAATCTGTGGAGCGATTCCTTCGATTTTGGAACGAGAAGAAATGTTGTAACTTTCCACGTTGAAAATTCGAACATAACATGAATTCTGGTAGTTTTATTCAGTTTCAAATGTGATTCGGAAAATATTCTCATCAAATATCATTCGTGCGAAAGCATTATATCGCAATTTTTTTAAAATTTTTCCCCAAGCATTTTGCCTCTAGGAAATATAACTCGTGCAATTTGCGGCCTTATTATCAAAGATTGAACCACTCAAGCTTCGCTTTCGTGGTTTAATCAAATAATAAGACCGCAAATCACACTCAGTAAAATTCACAGGCAAAATGCTTTCTCGGAATTTTACAAAAATTTTTGAGCGGTAAAACCCCTAGCACATATGATATTACCCTCGATAAAACCTAACGAGTTCACATAGGGCCCCCATTTTTTTTGGATTCGGATCTTGGTTACCTCGCTACGCCACTGCTTTTTGTACAAGAGTTTATTGAATTTTTTCCATGCACTCCATTTTTTTCAGGTGTTGTAAACTTTGTTATAAAGAAGACCAAGAAAATTAGCCTTCAAATCAAAATTTTGAGAAATTCCCGGAATTTTTTATGTAAGTTATTTTGAAATATCTAAAAACGATTAATGGAAGTAAATTTTTTTCCAACCCCCAAAAAGGGATGAAAAAAAGGTCTAGAAAAAATTATTTCCATCAAAAGTTGTAGAGTATAAAATTTTGCATCAAAATGGTGTCAGGACTTTTTTTGCTATTATCAAAATTAACAGAGTTAGAGAGACCAGAAGCTAAAGGATGAGTTTAGCCACGGTTTTCAACTTGGCAACACCGCGCGGACCTCTTCAATGTCTTCTCAAACTGAGAAGGTATTATCATTATCGGAGGAAACAAATGATCGCATGATTGCAAAATAGTAATGTGATGCAATGGCATAATTATGATTCGTTTGAAAATATGAACAGGATGTTCATAAAATGCAAATTTTCAATTTCAGATTTTTTCTTTTGAGTTAGGGTCCACTCAGGATATCTATCAGATGTAGTTCAATGTCCAGCGTGGCTATAGCCGGGGAAGTAGTTATTTTCTGTTAGAAATTCACAAAAAATAACTTTTCTCCATCTTTGTAAAGTAATATTGCTTCTACAAAATGTGTTTCGCATTTCTTCCGGTCTTCCTGGTGATCGGGGAAGCGTGAAATAGATTTTCGTCGACAAAAATGTATTGAAGACCTAGTGAATACGATGCCTCTCTTGCGTCAATGTTACAAATGATTTCTGTTGAGTACTCATTTTTGGAAAACATTCTTCTTTGCCTCATTCATCAATATGAGTTCTCAATTGAGACTGGAATAGAAAATCAAATAACTGTCTGAATGAAAATGCAAATTTTCAATTTCAGATTTTTTCTTTTGAGTTAGGGCCTTTCAGAATATCAGATGTAGTTCAATGTCCAGCGTGGCTTCAGCCGGGGAAGTAGTTGTTTTCTGTTAGACATTCACAAAAAATAACTTCATTTTTGTCGTGGATTTTTCAATTTACAGACAAATCTTTCTATGCAATATTCAATTGAGAATGTTTCCCTTTTCGGCATAATTATGCTTTTACTACCGGGTATTCTACAGAACGCGCATGGGACACTATGTGGATGATGCTATGCGTGTGGTTACGGTGTTAATATTATTGTACGTAAATGCCATGAAAGTTGAAAAAAAAAAAATAATTCTGGACACGTGAGAATATTGTTTCATTTAAATTGTGATTATTAGAGAATCATCGTCGTTAATTTGAAGAAGGTAAATATTTTGGAAAAAATTTTTTCCTTATTTTGTCCACTACTTTTTGTATATTTAGGTTATATAAAAGAGGTGTATTTTTTTATTCATATTCTCCAATTGTTTTACAATATGTATTTATTTTCGCATGAAAAGTTGAGAAATTAATAAGCGAATTATTTAAAATAATTTTCTGATAACTTGTTCTTAATAGTCGAAATTCACGTATTTTGATAATTGTTGCAGAGAATACATTGTGGATAGAATTGAAAAAATAAACAAAGTATATTTGAAAAAAAATTAAAAGTAAATTATTATAAAGTAATATAAATGTTTGAACAAATGTTTGAAAATCATACCATGCAAATTTGTTTGGTATTAATTAATTTAAATTTTGAATTAATAAAAAGTATTTTGAAAAAATCGATTTATATAATTCCTTTAAAATCTATTATTTTACTTTGGAAATAAAGTTAGTTTTATTTAGTTTCACCTGCCCCGGTGTCTGTCTGTCTGTAATCAAATCCTGCAAGTTAAATTTGACCCCCTTCTAGTTGCCCGATTAACGTGAAATTTGGTAGGTGTTCATAGTATTGTTAGAGAAAAAAAAATGGCGGCTCTAAGATGGCGGACAAGATTTGTGTTTATGGTTCGATTCGACTCGAAATTGGTATGTGGGCGTTTTCGGGGTCGAGATTATGAATTTTTGTCAAAATTCATAAAAAAAATGGGGTTCAAGATGGCCGACGATTTTAAATACTGACTCTATTTGAAATTGGTATGTGGGGGTTTTCGGAGTCGGAGATTATGAATTTTCATTCAAAATTCATAAGTTCAAGATGGCAGACGGATTTTGAAATTATGGTCTGATTTCATTCAAAATTGATATGTGGGGGTTTTCAGGGTCGAAGATTATGAATTTTTGTTCGAAATTCATAGAAAAAAAATGGTGGTTCCAAGATGGCCGACGATCTCTGTGATTATGGTCTGATTCTATTCAAAATTGGTGTGTGGGGGTTTTCGAGGTCGGAGATCATGAATTTTCATTGAAAATTCACAAATTTAAGATGGCGGACAAGTTTTGTTATTATGGTCCGATGCAGGTCGTCAAGCCGAGGCCTTCGCCATCACTCATGGTCTAGAACAACTGGTCGAGGTACCAACCCGCATCCCTGATGTCAACAACCAGTCTGCCAATACACTAGATCTTTTCCTCACCACCAATCCTGACCCGTATAGAATAGAAGTTTGTGCCCCACTTGGAAACTCTGACCACACCCTCATCTCCACAACATGCTCTTTCCATTTACCATCGAGCTGCACAATACCACCCCGTCTCATGTGGCATTACAATCCGGCCGACTGGGAAGGTCTTCGTATGTTTTTCTCAGTGTTTCCATGGAAGAGAGTTTGTTTCTCTTCAGTAGATCCAACACGATGTGCTGAGACAATTTCTGAAATCATCATGTTGGGGATGCAAACTTACATACCGAATACCGAAAGAAGAACATCCTCCGATAAGACCTGGTTTAACAGAAACTGCTCTAGAGCTGTGGCTTCCAAACAGGCAGCATACCATCGATGGCTAAAAAATCCGGGCTCTGAGACCAGAGCAGCATATGTCGAGGCTAGAGGCATATGTAAAGAGACAATAGAATGCTCAAAAGATGCCCACAGAGCCAAAATAAGATCAAAACTTGCTGAATGTCCTAACGGATCCCGTTCATTTTGGTCTTTCGCCAAAGCTGTGGGAAGAAACTTCACTTCCAGCTCATTTCCTCCCCTAACCAAAGAAGATGGAACACTAGCAACGACTGCCCAGGAAGAAGCCAATATCTTTGCGCACCTATTTGCTAGAAATTCCACTCTGGATTCATCGGGAAAACAACCCCCGAACATTACACCTATTGACAGTCACATGCCCGAGATCACCTTTCGCCAACGTACTATCAGAAAGATTTTGCTGGGTCTCCAACAAAGCCTGTGGATCTGACGGAATCCCGCCGATTGTTCTCAAGAAATGTGCCCCCGAACTAACACCTGTTCTTTGCAAGTTGTTCAACCACTCTTACAATTTGGGGTATTTCCGTCCAATTGGAAAATTGCAAAGTACAGCCAGTCCTAAAAAGGCAAAAGGCCCTACCTAGCAACTACAGACCTATCGCACTGCTATCTATTATTTCAAAGGTCATGGAAAAAGCCATCAACATCGAGCTCATGAAATATCTGGAAGACTCAGGAATTGTCAACGATAGGCAATATGGCTTCCGCCATCAGAGATCAACTGGTGACCTGCTCGCTTACGTCTCACATATATGGCAGCTATCTACTGAAAAGTATGGAGAAACTTTAGCTGTGGCATTAGATATCTCCAAGGCGTTCGATCGAGTTTGGCACCAGGGACTCCTCGCCAAGCTTCCGTCTCATTGCTTGCCCCCTCAGCTGTGTTCTCTGCGCGCTAGTTTTCTCTCAAACAGGTCTCTCCATGTAGTGGTCGATGGAGTTTCATCTGACACTCTACTCATAAATGCTGGTGTTCCGCAAGGATCCATTCTCGCACTAACACTATTTCTACTTCACATCAACGACCTGTACACAGTGTACCAGTACACAGCTTTGCCGATGATACCGCTTTCTCTTCCAGGGCCCCTATATCAGCCCGTGAAACCAGAAATGAACGAGGAAGAAATGTTAATAATATAAACATGGACTTAGCAACAATTCTCGAATGGGGATCTAATAACTTTGTAGAATTCAATGCAAACAAAACACAAGCATGTCTTTTCTCTAAAAAAGCCGATCTCACTGTGCCTAACATAACTTTGTCAGGAGTAACCATACCACTGAAGCCATCCATATCGATGCTTGGTATTACTATCAGCAATAACCTCTCCTGGGAAAATCCCGTGAGGTCCATTGCCAAAAGTGCATCCCAAAAACTTGGTTTTCTGTTTCGTGCCAAGAGCTATTTCACCCCCAGTCAGCTGCTTATGATCTATAAGGCACAGATCCGACCTGTCCTGGAATACTGTTCCCATATTTGGAGCGCGGCACCTAAACATATCCTGAGGCTATTGAATTCTGTCCAAAAAAGGGCAATTCGTCTCGTCGGTGATGCCTCGCTTACAAACTTGCTCACTTGTCTGGAACACCGTAGAAAAGTTGGCGATTTGTCTCTATTTTATAGATATTTTCATGGGCGATGCTCTTCTGAAATATCAACAATCGTTCCTGCTTTGGCAGTCTCTTCGAGATTAACCCGTCAAGTTCAGTCATCACACCCCTTCGTGGTCACTTTGGAGACCTGCAGAACATCACTTTCCAAAGACTCGTTCATCCAACGAACAGCGAGGCTTTGGAACTCATTGCCTAGGGAGGTGTTCCCCGAGGCATACAACCTTCAGAAATTTAAGAAGAACACCAACTCCTACCTTCTTTCCCTAGGTTCCCACGATGTTCTCTGAACATTACAGGATATCACTTTTCGTGGGAACCAGAACATAAAAAAAAAATCGATTCAAAATTGGTTTGGGGGGGTTTTTGGGGTCAAAGTTTATGAATTCAGTTGAAGATTATTGATTTCTTGTCAGAATTCATGGCAGAAGATGACAGCTGTCAGGAGAAGAAGAAGAAAATTTAGCTGTCAGTAACACCAGTTCATCTGATAAGATGGAAATTTTTGGAATATTTAAACAAATCTAAAATATTGAATGAATGCTTTTTCAATAAATTGCATGTACTACAATGAACATTTTTGAAAATTATTTAGAATTTTATTTGTGAAAATCTATATACTTTCGTAGAGAGACGAGCGCTTTTTTTAGCATAAACAAAAAAGGTTCCGAGGATTGTTTTCTCATTTATTACATATTTACATTTCAGAAGATTAATTTATTATAGAATGGATCTTACTTCCTTATCTGTATATGTAAATATACAAAACCAAATTTATTGTTAACAAATGTAGTACAAACCCTTGCTATTAACAATTCAACTGTTTGAAGCGCTATAAATTCTGAATATATACGATTACTTTATACCCATTCACCATATACATTTTCAGTGAATATTTGAATTAAAAAAAATCTACTCCTCTGTGACGGCCCTACAATGACTTTCGCGGGTGGGAACTAAATTGCCTTATAAATTTTCAATAGATATTGGAATAAAAAAAATACCCCTTCTGACGCCCGACAATGACCTGAAACTAAGATACTTATAATAATAATAATTTTTATTTGCTAAAAATACAATAAAACATTGAATCGTGCAACACATTCAAATTATAGCAAATAAATAGAGTAGAAAACCCATAAAAGGTAAAACCTTGTGCATGGGTATACTACTTATGATATATAAGCCTAAATTAAAATATATAAAATATAATAGGATAATGTTAAATTGTAAAACAGTAGGTAATTCATTGACAAATACATTCAGTATGTTTATTACAGTTTGAATAAAATAAAATAAGTAAATAAATAAATAAAATGTTTCTGCCATTTATTGTTTTGGTTTTCATCTTTGTATAAGGGCTATTTTGGTGCAGAGCTGCGATAAATAGAAATTATTTCGTGACTTTATGTCTCTTATATTACTTATATTACTTATATTACTTATAATCTTATAAAAGTGAAAAAAGCTTGTTATAAACATTTTTCGATCCACTCAGAGTATGAGCCATATATCTGTTTGGAAAATATGATTATTTTTGTCTTGAAATTCCTAAATTATCTCCTACAGCCGTCCATTCCAACGATTTTAGGATAAACACATTCCACCCACTGAAAATACGAGTACAGAATTCCTACTTGATATATGAGATATATGCCACTGCATCAGATACTATTTTCCTATTGGGCGATCATTTGTTTTCTCCGATAATACCTTCTCGGTTCGAGAATAAAACGTTGAAGAGGTCCGCGCGCTGTTGCCAAATTGAAAACCGTGGCTAAACTCATCGTTTAGCTTCTGGCCTCTCTAACTCTGTTAATTTTGATAATAGCAAAAAAAGTCATGACACCATTTTGATGTAAAATTTAATACTCTACAACTTTTGGGATGATTTTTTCTAGATCTTATCGCGTAGGCACAATCTTAAAAAAAATGTTATTTTTCATCCCTCCTCGGGGGGGTTGGAAAAAACTACTTTCATTAATCGTTTTTAGATACTTCAAAGTAACTTACATAAAAAATTCTGGAACTTTCTAAAAATTTTGATTTGAAGGCTAGTTTTCTTGGTCTAAAAGGTAACAACAACAAAATGAAAATGCTGGTTTGATAATCGGAACTCTATCCTCTTGAATTATTAAATTTGAGAGTCAATTAAATTCAGTGGTTTTTTGAGTTGGCAATATATGCGGCTAGCAAATAAACTTACTAGTATCTTCCAACGCAGTTTTTTATAAAATAAAGTTATGGGGTAGAATAATTAATAACCCATATATCTTTTTGGAACGACAGGTTGTCGGAAAAAGAGCTTATCCAATGCTACGAGTCATTTTAAGAAACATAAATGGAAGATAATATGCAATCATTGCATATCCGAATCAGCCAACCTTACGTGCAAAATATTATGAAATGAAATCGTATCTTATTTATTAAAAATATTGCAATAAACATCAACAAAAAACGGAAAACAAAAATATTGATTGAAGGAAACTGCTGTACAATGATAAATGGTACCACGTGTATACATATATGTGTTGAGAGTGATTGAAACGCCACGGATCATTAGTGAAATTCTACATTACACCTAATTGCACTATATCAGCAGTTAATCAGCTGTCAGTCGGCAATTGATTTCAGTTTCACGAATGATTTGAGCATTTTTTCGAAATGAGCGGCATTGACGCCTACAAGAAAAAAGGAATAAAATCGTATTTGTGAGGATCATAAAATATGTAAAATTAATGAATTTCAAACTTTTTCTCAAATCTACTCAATGCCTGATATGATTTCACATAAAAACATATTTCTTTCCCTTTTAAGAGTATCAGAAAAAGGCAGGAGACAATTTTTATTGGAAAATTGTTGCTCTTCAATTTTTATTCGAAAGTTATTTCTCAAGCTCTCACCGTTTCTGAATAATATTGAAAAAAAATCATTTTGTTAATTTTTTCTCAATTCTTGCCGGGATATGAAAACACAATCATTTCCACATAGTTTCAAGATGCCTCAAACAGACTTATAAGAAAAAAACAGTTACTACTACAAAATTTCGTTTCGAAGGCTCATTTAATAGAACTATTTGAGGAGAATCCAATGGTATATTTGAATCCCAGAACCGATCAGTTGCAACTTTATAAAACCAAAAAACTAAATATGTCATTGTACTATATATAAAAAATCGATAGTTTCTTCATGGCGAAAGGTATTGAACTCAAAAAGAGCCTATATATATATATATATATATATATATATATATACATATATATATTGTTATGTTTAGAAGTACGTTAAATATTTAAAGAGTTGAAATCAAAATAAAAAATTGAAAAAAGCCCATAAATAATTTTTTTTTCGTATTTAGTAATCTGTGCTATGTTATTTTACAGTTTTTCTGGAGATTCTACCGTTTTTCTGAAACCTTGTATAATATTTATCGATACCTATGTTTGAAATAAACATGTCAACATTACAAGCAATTGGCATAATTTTAAATTTATAGAATTCAAAATTTTCTAATATATTCACAAGCTGATGATAAAATATAAAAAATTCGAACATTCTGTATATGAAATTGGATCTGAACACAATAGCCAATGAGATGCCAGGAAAGATCTTGATGTAAAATTAGGAATTTTGAAAAGAAGAAACGTTAAAAGAATGATTTTTACATGTCATGTAAATAATATGTAAGGTAGTTAGAATGTTTCGAAACTAAAAACTGTCAAATAAGTGAAAATAATAAAAAGTGCAACAAAAGGTGCGTGAAAATCGAAAATTCGAGAAGGAAACAAAGAATATTTGGTATCGAGGGAGTGAAATCAACAAGCTCGGGAGATGTGTAGAAAATAATTTTTGGAAGAACCATCGATAAAATTCATTCCTGAAAAATCACCAATTTGTATTAGAAAAACAGATATGTACCAAGACAACATGGGAAATAATATAAAGAACAATAGCAGATAAAAGATCCCAGATGCAGAGTTAAGCTGACATTTTTTCATTGGAGATTTACCAATACGAGGCGAAGGCACAGTCAACAAAAGTAGCAGCAGTTTCCAGGAACCGGAGAAAAACCGAAACACTGAACATTCTCATTACAAGAAGTATTTTTTGAAATCATAAAAGTTACCACAGTGCTAGTAAAAACTAAACCTCCAAAGAATTTAGATAGAACTTTTCACGAATTACTATATTGACCACATAACCTATAAAACTAGGTCAAATATCACTTTTAGTATCATATTTTCACATTTGCTGTATATACTTGCTATGAAGCACTAATTAGGTTATTTATGGCAGACTAGGTAGTAGTAAGTTTTTCCTGAATAAAGGAAATTATTATTTTGATGAACGTCTGCATTATTTTCAATGTTTGATCAACAATGTATTGCTGTTTTCTGAAATTGACGTCAAGAAACTACTAGAGGGCTCCACAGTAGAACCGACTTCTGAGATTCCATAGGCGTACCGATTGAGTTAGCTGAGGTGAAAAAAATAAGGTAAAAGAAAATGGTTAAATGCATAGCCGGAGATATTAAATATTTATATGGGTATTTATTTATCAATACATATTAAATAAATCTTCAAGAGGGGAACTAGCTTGATAAGATTTGAAAATAATGAATAAATTAGTAAAAAACAAAAATATTAGTAAAACAAACAAACAAATTATATATTTTTGTTATGATTTGGTTGTGGAAAGTAAATAAAAAAAAAAAAAAATAAAAACGAACCGCAATCACCCCAACATAACAATATATATAAATATCTGTATATATATATATATATATTTATATATATATAAATGCAACTTATTATTTCCATAGTTTTTAAACATATGTTGTAACTGTATATTATGTGAGCAAAAAATGTAAATATATATATATATATATATATCCTCAAGACAGCTGACTACAAAAACCTATAGAATAGGTGTATTATGGTCGCATATCCATGAAAAACTACTTCCCTGGCTAATGCCTCGACGGACTTTGAATGACATCTGATGGATAAACGTGCAAAGTCCTACAAGGTACTTTGTAAATGTGTGTTTGCGAAATGAATCAATATTAACCACTTCACTCAGGCTTACCACCTGTAGACCGGTTTCGGGGTATTTGCCCCTCATCAGTACAGGGTGGGTCGAGTAGACAATGTTGTATGTCTGTGTTAACTGACTGAAATAATTAATATCAATCCAGTTTCAAAGCATTTGCTGGAATCGAATTAGCAGAACGGAGCTAACGCCATCTCAACACAACTAGTGCAACTGAAACATTACCAATGAATGTCGTCCTGAATCCCAGGATAGAAATATCTGCAATAAGAGACATAAATCTGTCACATTCTTGATAACCAGCCATAATTTCATCAAAAATGAAAAATGTCTTATTCCTCAATACAGCTGACTACAAAAACCTATACAATAGGTGTATGTTGGTCGCATATCTATAAAAAAACTACTACTTTCCTGGCTAATGCTTTGGAGGAAGTTGAATAACATCCGATGGATAAACGTGCAAAGTCCTACAAGGTACTTTTCGATTGTTTGTTGCGAAATGGATAAATATTAACCACTTTTCTCAGGCTGACCCCCTGTCGACCGGTTTCGGAGTATTTGCCCCTCATCAGTACAGGGTGGGTCAAGCAGATAATGATTAATGTCTGCGGTACCTGACTGAAACGATTAAAATCCATCCACTTCGAAGCATTCTCTAGGATTGAATTAGCGGAATGGACAACTCCATAACCTAACGCCATCTCAGCGAAACTAAAGCAACTAAAATATTACCGACTGTCTGCTTGACCCACCCTGTACCGATGAGGGACAAATACCCCGGAACTGTCTTTAATGGCGTGACGAAAATTCAGACCTTTCTAGGGAAGGGCAGCATCATGAAAAGTAAATATAGGATCTGAAATTTATGGAGATAAAGTTTCTCACAATGTTGGACATTACGATAGAGCTTCTAATTGTGGACCAGCTGGAAAATATAATTGATCCAGATGGTGAGCGATTCTTTACAGGGCGGCGTTCTACCGCACTATAACGGCACTGTGGTACAATGGATGGATGACCATTATAACAACCTATCGAGTGGCCTCCGAGATATCCAGATTCGACCTCGTTAGATATTTTCTAAGGAGTCATCTGAAATCTGTAGTTTTTAAAACTCAACCAGCCTCAATTGCCGAAATAGCTTAATCTGAGAAGGCTCTATAATTTCTGAATGTTTTTGGGAAGGTATTGGCATTCTACTTTCCATATTTTGGGTTTTCTCTCCCGTGGAAGTGAAAATCATTAGTTATCTGTTCTAAGAAGGGCAAATTACTAAATTTGCACGCAAAATTGAAAATTATTTGCCTAAAATATTTTACAACAAAAGTAATATTGATGACGTTTCGGGAATCACCTGTGTTCCCTTTGTCAAATCCTTGTTTCAGGAAAATAATCTCAATTTAAAATCGCATTCGAAGTATTTCGTTATTATATTGACAATTGCTCGTCAAAATCTGACATGCATCACAGAAGTTCACAAGATGTTCAATTCAACGTGATCTATTTTGAACAAAATTTCTGTAGTCCACCTCCTTTTTCAGTTGGGACATCCATGTTGAATCCATAGTGAGAGAACACGCAGCTATATCATCATTTCCATTCAAAAGAATACAGGAAGCTTCTTTTAATTTTATCTTCGTTTCATTTTGTTCGTGCATGGGAATTTTCTTGTTGTCCCAGTCTGCCATGAAGGCCCCTGTTTGTGTTGTGTGTCTGATAAATTCTGATTTTCCAATTTCTCTATTTTTATATTATTTTTTGTTCAGCCTTTCCAATTCTCAAAGGTCCCGATGTTTCTTTCGTGTACGTTTTACCACAAACACATGGAACACTGTATACACAATGCTTAGTATATTTTTTTTTGTAAAAAGGTTACTCTCACCGTGATTCGTTCGTATGATCTTTCGTTTGGTAGGCGACAGTGTAACCGCTGAGCTAATTCCTCGTTTGGTTATAAATGACTCGATAGTCTTTTATATACCAGAATTTTTCAATTTCCGAACAATATTCCTATTTTTTTTCTGTATCAACCATCCTCGGACTATTACAAACATTTATAAAATAAAAAATAGCCAAATTGATCCAGCCGATCTCACGTTTTGCACTTACAAAAAAATGAGATTCATTTTCATTATATAGATTTTTCCAGGCGCCAGACATATAAATTGGATATACATATTCTCAGTGGTGCTATTCGACAGTAGCATGAAAAATCCAGAATAAAATTCTGCACCATCACTTTCTCTTATCTATCGTACCTAATTCAACATTATTATGATGGCATCTGTTCATGAATACATTAGATTCTTCGTAACAATCAAATTCTGATTTTCATGAATTTCCGAACATATTGAATACGTATTTCCCCTTCATCAACGACATACGTTTCAAATACTGAATACTGCCCTCAATTGTCACACCGTTTATAATTTCCGTAAGAACTTCATGTAATGGCCTTGTTGAATACATGCTTGATGATTTGATAAAGGCAATATTTAAATTTTGTTACATGCGGCCCTCATAAGAGTGGAAACATTTTTTTCAATAACAAATTCTTTAAATCTTTCTCTTGAGATAGACGCGCAACTTCGGCCTGTGATCGCGGAAGAAATCTACAAGTTGCAGAATATCATTGCACAATTTAAAATTGACGTTTCAGGATTTTTTATGAATATACATATTATTTGAGATATTGAATTTATTCCATTTGACTGTTCCACACTGTAGATTATTTGTCCATTTCATTCAATTAAAATTTCCATAAAATTTGCATTGTACAATGATACCTGTTATTTCATAAAATTATCACATATGTAATGATAGGTCTGTTCACGCTTTCTCCAAATTATCCAAAGTCACCAAAATTGTTGGCCTGATTGACTTTTTTATCGATGTTCCATATTTTCTAGGCGAAGTAAAGACAAATTTATGCAAATTACTAAATATTTTGAAGCCTCCCACAATATCGTTTAAACGAATGAAAACACATTCCCCTTCTAGATGATTTTTTACGAGAAAATTGTATGATATATGGTTCTGGGTATATTCTTATCTGCATTTGGATCATAAATAACCCAATTCCTCACAAATACCTATTCGTCGTTTTATTGTTATGAGGTTCAAATAGCGTTTGATATTTTTTGAGAATAAAATTTTTGAGAAGTTTAGGCCAGTCTACAATGACAAACACAGAGGTCGAAGTGAAAATATTTGGTATTTTTTTTATCACAGCTAAAATGAGAATACGAGTGCCTCAGCGATTCTAGTGTCTGAAATCCACCAAAACTTGTAATCATAAAAAGAAAAAAGGAAAACATAATTCCGGTATCTCCCCAAAAAACATTCAGACGTATTTCGGAAAAAAGGATCTCCCAAATCAAATATATACACTATTTTTAAATAATTAACTTTCTATGGAAATTCTCATTTCAAATTCAGAAATTTACACCTTCCTCAAACTAAATGAGTTGTTTGCCTCTTTACATGAATTTTCTTAAAATAAATTTGGTTGAACTGAAACATTCGTACTCTCCACATTACAAAACGATGAAGTGACTCGCTAGTCAATTATATTTCTGGCACTTCACGAATATTAATATTTTGTCGAAAGTGTTTTGATAACGGAAGTAGTGGAAGGATAGAGAACGCGTAACACGTTATCCCGTAGACCAATAAGCATCAATGAGTGTACGAGGGTAGTCTGAAAAGTTTCCGACCTGAACATAAAGAGTGCGGCACTCGTCAACAATAGTTAGGGAAAGTGTTTGCGCATCTTCAACTCAATCAAATATAGGAACCGCCTAAATAGATAGATTACTGAAAAAAACCAAAAATCAATATTATAGGGCCAAAATACACGACGCAGGTGAGAACTACAAACAAATCTGGGAAATTATAAACTGCGTCTCCAATAGCAATAAATCAAATATACATGAACTATAAAACATTTCAATTTTGAATAGAGAAGGCATAGAAACTGTAAATAATCTAGATAAAACAAATATACTAAATGAGTTCTTAACTAATACAGGCAAAGAAATATCAGAGAAGGTAAATGAGACAATGAGCTAAAACCAAATGAACTGATAAAAAATCAAAATCTACATCTACATCTACAATTCATCTGGGACCAGTCTTTGAAAATGAAATTATTGAATATATATAAAATTTTAAAAATAAATCCTCAGAGGGCCCTGACGGCTTGCCGTAAAAACTACAAAAAATTCACATCGTTTCACCACTAACATACATTGTCAATCTGTCTTTTTCAAAAAGTGTGATACTCAAACAATGGAAAGAAAGCAGCATAACACCCGAAAAGAGGAAAGATCCCAGTAACTATCGACCGATTTCAGTTATCAATAATTCCGCGAAACTGTTTGAAAAATGTTTGAAAGCTAGGCTGATGGATTTTTTTGAGAACAATCAAATAATAACAAATAGACAATTTGGTTTTTGAAATAATCTAAGTACGGAACATGCTATAATTGACCTTACAAAAGAAATTGCGGACTGTGTGGACAAGTCAGATAAATGTTACACCTTGTCTTGGCAAAGCATTCGATACAGTTTCCCACGAAATATTATTAGAAAGACTGAATGAAGTAGGAATTCGCAGCCCAACTTGAACATTCTAGAAAATTACTTAAAACACAGATATCAGAGAGTAAAAATTGATCACATCTATAGCACACCACATGAAATAACTACAGGTGTACCACAGGAAACAGTATTGGGCCCAATTTTATTCTTGGAATACATCAACTCGATAGCAAAATTAAAAGATTTCAAAGGATATCTTGTTTCATACGCTGTCGATACAGCAATCTTGTTTACTGATAATAACTGGCATAAGCTAAAAAAGGGTATTCTAAAAATCTCTCAATGGCTCAAGTATAGCAAGTAAATTTCTAACATTTTCCACATATGTAAACACACAACCAAACAGAAATAATATCATGCTTCATAACAAAAAATGTTCTCAACCAAACTGCAACTGTGCATCTATTCAAAAACCCGAAAAAATAAATTATCTTGTTGTAATTGTTGATCAACACCTAAAATGGAATGAGCACGTAATATACGTAAACAACAAAGCCAGGCAATTAATTCAAAAATGTTATATACTTCGATACATATTAGACAAGAACAACCTAAAACTCATATATAAATCCTTAATTGAACCATTATTTAGATACTGTATAGTAATATGAGGAGGATCATATAACGATGCTCTACAAATTTTAAAAACTACTCAGAATTGTATACAGAAAATAAGTTTGAAAAAATCCAACGTATCTCCAAGGACAGGCTTTACGAAGAACTAGACACCTTTAATATTGAAAAACTAAATTTGCACCAATGCCTGATATAAATGTATAATTCAAGAAAACCAAATATTATAAATTCCAACAAAACTATTCCAACCCGTTCTAGTACGAACCAAGCGCTTGATATACCTAAATTAAGAAAAAGTCACTCCCACCACAGCCTCTCATATATAGGACCAAAATTATATAATAAACTACCACTCCAAATAAAAAAATAAAATAAATTTAGTTCTTTTAAATATGAAATCAAAACAATAATCAATCGCTCTTTTGCAGGACACTATACAAAAAAATTAAAATTTCCAAACTCCCATACCCTTTCAAATTGCATATCTCCTAACACTCGATCCTCGTGTAGAAATATACGTTACAAGCTCTTATGCTTAGGTAATTTCTATATTTATACTACTATAAAATTCTAATTGTCTGTTTGTTTGTTTGTTCGAGCATCACGCAAAAACTACTAGACCGATTTCGATGAAACTTTTTTGTTTGAAAGCTTATGCTTAGACTTAAAAACTTATATGTAATTCATTCCGCTTTGATAACGGGAACAGGATATGTAACAATGAAACCACCTTTTCTATCAATAAAGTTCTGATTCAGAATAAAAGTCTGATTCATATTACATATTCAATTTAAATTTCAATCATGTTCTACGGAATCACAATTGCGATGAGTAACACAAAATACGATCAATAGAAGAAGATTCATGACCTAAATGATTTTTCATTTTGGAATTTGTTTCAAAGCTTATTTAGGTAGAGTTAATCCAATTTCCGACGAGAATTATACCCAATTTATTCATTTTTAATGACTATGATCATAACGGTTACCATTTTTTCGATTTGGTAAACTGATAATCAAGCAGATACATAGAAATGCCTAATAAGGAATTGAATTATTTTGTCGATGTTTAAAACCTTTTCATTTATAAATGATTATGATACTACTTACCTGCTCTTCATATTGAAAACGAATTATCGCAACTGAAATAACGAATAACACGGGTGTGTTCTGGTATATCTACAGATATATGACATAATAATCGGGAAGAATTTTCGAATCGCATATTTCATTGGCCAGAAGCATTAGGCGGACATTTCGAACACCTAATTCATTAATTGACAACAGTTTTGCTTCTTATTCTCAATAAATAAAAATCTCACATAATAGTTTCGTTTTTTGTTATACTTGACATTTCAAATGCATATTGTGGAGAAATGTATTAACGAAATGAAATTAAAAATATGGTTGAAAAGAGAATTGAATTATGTATTCAACGATGTGCCACTTGACTCCCTTTACTATTTGAAATTTTAAGTTGATGTGCCTACACCCAACCGTACCATCTATCGAGCAATCACACTGTCTTTCAATTCAAAAAGAAGTATCGGTGATAAAATTCAAAACGGTTTGTGTCCCATTGTTCTACGTCGAACCGTTCAAAAGTTAACAGGTGAGGGACTATACAAAACCGCACTGTATAAGCGTAATGTCTCTACCAACCTTATACCCCATTCATTTGGTAGTTTTGCCTGGAAAGTTTTCCAGGGGTTTCTCTTAGATTTCGTCGTGCTCTTTCCAAATGTTCACTTTGCCACCTCATATCTTTACCGCTCGCGCCATATTGGAAAAATGGTGCCCAAAAACAGTTTTTCGTCAATATTTCATTCCCGACTCATTTTACGATAATGATAGCCATGAAATAACTTAAATTAGAGAAAATTTTCTAAGATTTATGTGTCGTTATTTTTAAATGAATAGTTTTAGCGTGCGAGGGCCGCAATGTCTTCTCCAATTTCTATCAAGTATCGCATCAATTCAAAACTCGTACAGATGATCCAGTGTAGATGTGTGTTGGTTAGCGGCATTATTACGATAATTTTTTTTTATCTAGTTCAATTCATTACATAACCATTTTCATCGTCAAATGAGTCGGAAATGAGATATTGTCGAAAAATTATTTTTGGGCGCTATTTTTCCAATATGGCGGCGCGTGCGGAAAATATACGAGGTGGAAAAATGAAAATTCGGAAAAAGCACTTCAAAATCTACATAAATACCAATTTTCAAAACTACCGGAAAACTTTCCAGGTAACCCCCGTTTTGAACACCAAATGACTGAAGTATTAGCTATTTATAGACCACCAATTAAGAAGGTAAAAAGAAGAATGTTTCTTGGCACGATGAATTCCTAATTCACCATTTTTCGGGAAGATACCAACCACTCTCAATCCAAATTTATAATATAAAAACTCTGTTCAAAACAATAATAATGAAAACTGATCTTCACATGTTTCCGTCAAAATTCAAAAATTAAAATAAATATGGTGGGGATCACGAATCTCCTTAACATTCCAATGTATTTATAAAACGAAAAAACCATGAAAGATATATCAAACTTGACACCAATCAAATCAGACACCTCCAATAACATTCATATAAGCCAAAGGCAAAAATGCCCATAGTTGGAATATTTTGGAATATTTTGTGTAAGATATGTCATATCTTATACACAGGGATCATTTTTGATATAATAATATTTTTATATTTCATTTTTATGTCGTAAAAAATATATACATTGAATACCCATTCAGTATAATGTTTTCATATGCAAAGCATGTAAAATTAAACTTTTCTCCAATAATATAATTGAAATAGAATAACAAAACAAATCAACTAAGATCCAGAAATTCTAATATTTGGTTGACAACGATTCGAAAGTGAAATCTGAATTCATCATCAAATAATTATCATGCAGGCTCAATATTCTTATTCTTTTTTTATATAGTTAAAAAAACAAATTAATCGATTATTTTGGTGTGATTATTGATGAAAATTTATAATGTTTTGAATTTTCGCAGGTATTATCCCAAGACTATTATTTTCTTCATGATTCTATCGAAAATACCTTGTGTTTCGAGAAAATTTGATGAGACCCTATGACCATTAATAATCTGAATAACGCCGAGAGCTTTAGCTCGAGGGAGTTATTCGTTGATTATTAATGTTCATATGGTCGAATTTAATTGTCTCGAAATACAGGTTCTCGAGATAAATTAAAGAGTGATATTCAGGAAAATTATTTCGTGAACACCGCGAAACCAATCGGTAAGATTCCGTTCATATTTGTCACTTTCGCTAATGTGAAAATAAGCCAATTATTCATATACGTTTATCAACATTTAATAGAGCACTGTCAGTGACGTAATCTAACAGCTGATGAGGGGGCAAGCAAAGCTTTTTTCCATTAGAATACGTGTGTCTTTCTTGTAAATTTTTTCCGAAAAACGATATCCTAAAAATATATTCTTGACATTGTTGTGATCCTTAGTTCATAATTAATATTGAGAAATAAGTGCAAACGTCTATAGAGGTGTTATAAACATGGATTTTCCAGTTTAAAAATACGTTGTCATGATAATAACACACCGAAATAGTTTGTTTTTTTAGATTTAATCATCATGGAGGTACATCATGAAATTTTGTGCAGTAATGGATTGTAGTAACCGATCCAATCATGACAAGCACGTGTGATTTATCCGATTTCCTTCCAAAGGCATAATTAGGAAATAATTATTGGATTTTTCAATGGAAAAAGTAATCTTACACTACAATAACAGATGATATGTTCACTAAATGTCCACAAAGTTTATAAAAGTAACAACAAATCTTCAACAAACACAAAAAACAATGATCTCCACACTCCAATGCTTTGTCCCCTGATCAGCTGATGACCGCCATGTTGTGACGTCAGTTGACAGTGCTCTATTCAACTTACCTTTTACAACCACGAATTACTCATAAACAACAAGAACCATTAATTGTCTACAGTCAGACTCTTTAATTTTTTTGTTATTTTCTGGGATGGATTTGCTAATTTCCGTAGTGGAACATAAACCAAAACGAGACATTTTCAATTTTGAGTGAATGTTACGTCAAACTTTGACATTGACCATAGATCTTATACAAGAAATTTCATATTTCTTTATTTAGCTGAATAGTCGATCATATTGCATATCATGTGACTAAATTCATGACTTTTCACATGACATGACTTTTCATGAATGAATGACATGACTTTTCTTGAATGAAATAATCGAATGATATCGCTAACAAAATTGCTAGGGAAATCTAGTGTGATGCCGTGCATAAAATATGTCGCATTATACATAATTTATCAGAACACACCTCATTTATCGTTTAACATTATTTATACATTGTGATTTTGGAATAGATATTTCAAAGGAGCTAAATTCCTAATTTTGATAATAATATCAAATCTAGATATATTTATGAAGGCATATGTTGAATACTAAGAGTACCCAACATTGAATATTTTTTTTCAGAATGATACGTTCTAACGTCATATTCATCAGATGATTGCACTTTCAATAACACTTGAGATTCACGATAATAATGAAATATTGAAAGATAAATTACGTGCTCGAAGTACGAAACCAATGAAAGTCAAATAATAATTTTTCAGAGGAATCCGCCGTGTCTAAAGAACAACCTAAAATAGTAGAAAACGTGAGATTCCTGAAAGGATCCAAAATTATTTGACAAAGACTAGACGAAATTGCATGCAATCTCAAAGGGAATATAGAATTTTAAATGAACCTGTCTGAAAATCCCTCTATCTTTCAATATCTTTAGGATCTATCAACAATTTTTTTCAATATCGCCATGAAATAAAATCAAAATATTTTTTTTCGTTCCGCCAAAAATTGTAACCTGAAATATTCTGAATTCTCCTCTTCAGTTTTTAAAAAGAAGTTGACTTCATTTACACACGCTGAGTGATTCAATGAACATACAATGTAAGCATTCAAAATATAGTTCATATAAAAATAATAGAGATAATAAATTTTCCATTAACTTTAATATGCTTATCACTTCTGTTTCACGTTGTTTAAAATTCTTATATATTATTGATGTATACAAACTAGGAGTTGTTATTATTTGCAGACTAATCTATAATTTCAATAAACAGCATGGTTTGAATAATGGTATGGCATAAATCGCAGGATTCATAATTAGTGGGCCAAGCGCGTATTTAAGGGGGGGTAATTACCTCCCAAGAAACAGCAATGTTCAAATCGATGGAATGGGCACCACACTCCACATTTCTACTCAAATCTAAAACGTCGTGGCCGCTAGGCATGTTCTCATTAATCTAGTCGAGAAGTAAATTTCCTGCGAAAAATCGTTCCACGTGTTCTAAAAATATGAGCGATGGCCCATTCGATTCGGGATGTCATTCTGAGGAAGATGTATTTTTCGATTTTTTCCGACGACGAAAATTTGCTATTTTTTTAACAAAAACCAAAAAATAATAAAACGGCTTTCGTTTTTTGGCAATAGCTCAAAAACTATTGATGATAGAGAAAATAAAAGAAACAGGTTATTGAAGAGCATGAAAAAGTCTGTACTCCCGGAACTTTATCCCAATTATTTATAATTTTATTCAACCTTGAAATAGCTCCGCGTGGGTGTTAATGCAGGAGTACAGCACTTCTCGAGAGAGCAATGCACATAAAATATTTTTTATACTATTAAATATAAATTTAAATATTCAAAAAAATTATAGTATCATCTGAATACTTGAAGGAATGTAATTACGCTAAAAAAAATTTGTTTTCATTGAATATTGATAATTTGAGGCTATTGCTAATTAAGTAGTTTTTTTGGAACCGCCGATTTTATTAAAAACCGAATTGTTCGCAGAATTACTCCATAAAATTGTTTAAAAGTTGATTATTTTGTTAATTATGAATATGTGAAGTTAACAAGTTGAATATTTTTGTTTATTATAATTGAAAAAAAAAAATTATGATTTGCTTTTATTGTTTAAAATAGTTTTCTATTTTTTTAATATTCAAATAATACATTAAAATTTTTTTTTAAAAAAAATTTTTTCTACCTAATAAGATTTTTTTTTATGAATAATATAATTGTTTATTTACTCAACGATTGAACAAACTTTGATTGGCATTATATTGTTTGAATGGTACAAAAAAAAAAAACAACCAGATACGACAAACTGTTCAAAAAATTATGTGTGTTATTTTCATAGAATTTTCTTGTTTCATCCAAAAAAAATATAATGCCAATCAAAGTTTGTTTAATTGTTCATTAAATGAACAATTACATTATTAATAAAAACAAATTTTTTTATTAGGTAAAGAATAACCAATTATTCATTTTAAAGAAAAAAATTCTTAATATATTATTTAAATAATAAAAAATGAAATGAAACGATTATAAACAATAAAAAAATAGTTTTTTCATCATAATAAACGATTGACAACCTTATGCAAAAAAACTATTTTTGAAAAACATACAACTTATCCGTTTGTTTGTAAATATTTTATAAACATATTGCGTATTTTTTTTAATTGTTGTAAAATGCCTTTGTCAAACAACAAACTTCAGAAATTTATAATTAACAAAATAATCAACTTTTAAACAGTTTCATAGCATGATATTATTGAGTGAGGTAGGTGCGGTGAATATGCCCATGCTGGTAATATGCTCACCCGGTGCAATTTTAAAAAGTTTTGCTTATTTGCTTGATAGAGGGCGGTCAACACTTCAATATTTCGTACTTACAGCACTACGAGCCAAATCTGTGTTTGTTAGTCTCTCCAGAGAGGTTGAAGGGAAGACATACGTTTTCGGCGCTATCGATTATAAAAATAAAACGTGATTTGATAGAGTGTAAATATTGTGTATGTTTGTTCACAATACCTGTGAGTACAGCATTTTAAAATACACCTCTTTACAATTGTTTTAGTATACTACCTTTAATAAAAAATTTAATAAATTAACGTTAACAACTCTTAAGCTTTTCTGTTTCTGTCGCTAATACGCTAATCGTCAAGGGGAGTTAAAATGCCCTATGGCAGAGATATTCGATTTTTTTTGTTTTGTTTTTTAAAGAGTTTCCTTAGTTTAAGAATAATTTTTTTTTAAAATACGATCTGTTATTATTTTGATAATTACTTTCTGTACTCTCAGTACTAAGTGATGTCTACCTACCACCGTGAAGTTTCAAGTTTAATTTTTCAGTTAATTAGAATTTTGGGTTTGTTTAGTTTGTTGTCATTCAATTTGTTTTTCCAAATAAATATACTCGCCGTATAAATATGTTGTTTTGATCTTGATAAAATTATTCATTGGGCACATTAGGAACATGCCATGCGCATATTAACGACAGGGTTGGTAATATGGCCAGTATACAATTTTTTTTTAAATGACATAAAAAATGTTAAAGATTGAATTATCCATTACTGTCCAAACATCACTTCTTTGGTTTTGAGGGTACGCTTTCAATAAAAAACCAAATTGAATATTTTGCATTTTTAATTTTTATCTAGGATTTCGCTTAACATGGGCATATTCACCGCACCTAACTTACACATGTGAAAGTGCTCCAGGAAGCAAAAAAAATATGGAGTCATTCTGTGAACATTTATTCGGATCCAAAAAAATTACTCAATCAACAATTAACATTATCAAAATTCAATAAAAAGATTATTTTTCAACGAAATTACATTCTTTTAAGTGTTCAGGTGATACAATCATTATTTTTTTTTTCTAAATCTTATGACGCTAACATATGTCCCTTGATAAAAAAAGATCTACATATTTCAAATATTTTGCCAGTTAGTGCCAAATCGAACATCAGAGGTATAACATAATTTCCTTTGTCGATTTTTTGGTATACATATTCGAATAATTGGTAAGTTGCTGTATCAACCGATTTTTCTTTTCTGAAATCATGTTGGCTCACTGTTATTATATTATATTTCTCAGCGAATTCGGATATCGTATTACAAACTGATTTCTCAAGTAGTTTCGAGATTTCCGATATTAAAGATATTTGGCGATAGTAGTCTTTATCTATAGTATTTCCTTTTTTGTGTAATGGGTATACAAGAGCCATTTTCATTGGATTTTGTAAAGAAATATTGAATAAATGAGAAAGTGGGGAAGCTATATTATCCTTCACATGTTTCAGAAGTTTTGGTGATAGTTCATTGACACCACAGCAGTTTTTGTTTTTTTTAGCTAAGTTGTACTAAAACATCGTGTTCCGTAATATGAGGGATGGAAATCGAATTTTGTAAAAGCTTTCCAGTTGTGCATGGCAGGAAGACATTCTGCCTAAAATGTTCAATCAGTTTGACTCTACAGATAGTTGAAAAGTGAGTTTCAAAAGAATTGCAAATCTCGTTACTGTCATTTATGATCTTGTTGTCAATATTTAGAGAAATATCAAGTTTCTGTTTCTGGTTCATACTCAAATTCTCGTTGATTATCTTCCAAGACTCTTTCACTTTATTTGAAGCGGAATCAATTCCGTTTTTTGTAGTTGTGTTGTTTAGCTTTTCTGATTTCTGACTTGAAGATTTTTCTCTCTTCCAGATATTTCATTTCCCAATGGAGTTCCCTGAGACGATTTTGGACTGTGGCGACGTCGTTTGTGAACCACTTTTTTGTATTACACGAGACAAGAGATTTTTTTTTAATTTTCATTGGGCAGCTCACATCGAGACACCATTTCATTGTCGAAATGAATTCTTTGAAGGCCCAATTTACATCTGTTATTGAGGAGAGATTTGACCAGTCAGTTTTGTTCAAATGAAAAGTTAGTGTATTTAGATTTTCTTGTCTCATGTCACGAATTTCAAGTTGAGGAGTATCAATGATGTGTGTCGGCTTTTCACAGCTATAATTTATCGTGAGGATGTGACCCATATGGTCACCCAAATTTGGGTCAACAACCGAACATTTATAGTTTTCAGATTTGTCACCATGCAGTATATGGTACTACTTGAAGTTATTCCATTGACATTTGTGAAAACGCGAGTTGGTTTACCAGATGTAATGTTCGATTGAAACGAGTCCAATAAATCCTTCAGGATTTTTGTATCGGGAGAGTGTTTTTTCCAAATGGATATTGAGGTCACTGCTAAAATGATATATTTACATTTGGTGAAAGAGTAGTTTGAGGCTGATGTTAGACATTTTTCAAAAACGTTAAAATTTTCATTTCCGGGTCTATACAGACAGATTATCAGAAATTCCATATCACTAATTTTATATTTTGCTCCACATATCTCTATGTGACATCATCAGAAAAATATTTCAATATTGGTACTTCCTCAGAAAATATGTCGTGTTTTGCAAATATAGCAGAGCCTCCATGTATATGGCGAGATCTCGAAAAATGTGAAATAAGTTTATAACTTGGTACAGAAATACATTCTAAGTCATTGTTTTGAAACCAGTGTTCAGTTATACAAACCACGTCAAAATCCTGTTGATGGAGAAATATTTTAAAATCATCCAACTTATTTTTCAAACATTGAACGTTAGTGTGAAATATATTTGTGTGAAATTTTTGAGTGATTGAGTAATATAAGTCTCTACTCGGATAAACATTGAAAGATGTTTTACATAAATGGTTGATATTTTTTTTCTACATAAATGGTTGATATCGTTCAGACACAAAATTTGAAATAAAAATAAATTGAAATTATTTTGTAAAAATCGACAAATATTTTTTACTGACTCAATAATGCCGACTCGAGGAAAATTGGTGGGGAGCGACAACCCCACACGCCACCCCCCGGCTACCTCGAAGTCGGTGATGACCAAACTCGATCCATTGATTCATTCTATACAAAACTATGTGTATACTTTTTTTCAATAATCAGCATTTCTATACAGGGTGATTCGAAAGTACTTTGACAAACTCCAGGAGGTGATTTCTCATAATATTCAAATATGAATTGTCCAAATAAATATATGTCCGGAAACACTTCGTTTCCAAGATACAGGGTGTTGAAGTTTTATTTTTATTTTCGTTTTTTTCGAATAACTTTCGAAATACTGACCTTAATTGAAAGAAAATTCGTATTGAGAGATTTTCGAGGTGTCCATTTCGAACCTGATGTTATTATTGCTCTTACTCCTAGGGGGCACCACCTACACGACTTTTTCTTTTTTGAAGATTCATAACTTTTTTGAGCGTACATCTAGCACATTTTTCGGTGAAAAAAATCAATTCCCTTATAATATCTACGTGAAAAAGCTACCCCTGTTACAAGTCGCTATGAGCAACCGTTTTCTATAATTTCAAGTCGATTATTTGACAATCGATGCGTGATTATTTTGAATTTTGAATATGTAGAATAAAATAAAATAAAGGAAACTGAATTGTATTCAAATAAATTGGTCAATGTGTCCACCTTCAGCGAAGATATAGGCATTCAGTCTTCTAGTCATTGAATCTCGTACCCGCTCAAAAATTATTGGTGTGTTTCTTATTGTTTCACAGGCGTCTACTATTCGGTTTCTTAGATCTTCCTCGTTCGCTACTGAAGTTTTATAAACTAGTGACTTCAAATGTCCCCAAGAATAAAAATCTAGCGGGTTTAGATCTGGGTACCTTGGTGCCCACGCCTGGTTAGGTTATTCTACATACCTACCGATCCATCGATTTGGATAGACAGTGGCTACGACGTTGAAATGGGCCGGAGCCCCATCATGCATAAATCACATGCGGATACGAATTTCTAATGGTACATTCTGAAGTAGTCCCAGAAATTCATTTTCTAAAAAGTCTCAGAGTTGCGCCATTCAGACGGAACGAAAGAAAGAAAGGACCTATCGAATTATTATTAATGATTGCCGCCCATACATTTACAGAAAATTGATACTGATAATCTCTTTCACTAACTGCGTGCGGATTTTCCAGAGCCCAAACATGGTTGTTATGAGAGTTTTTGATGGCATTTGCCTCGTTCGTGAAGAGTACATATCTTAAAAATTGAGGATTTCCACCCAATTTTCTCAAAAACCACTGACACATAGTAATGCGTTGGAGAAAGTCTCGTGGCAAAAAAGCTTGTACCCTTTGAATATGGTATGGATAAAATTGTTGATCGTGGATAATTCTCCAAACTGTGGACTGAGTAGAATTGAGAGATTCAGCAATTATTCTTGTACTTGTTTCTGGATTCTCCTCGAGAGCGTTCAAAACAGATTCTTCCAATTCTGGGGTTCGGACTGCTCGTGGTCCTCCAGTAATATCAGCTGCCCTCTCAAAGCTACCTATTTCTGCCAAACGACGGTGGAGACTGGTAAATGTTGGAGCTGAAGGCAGTACTCGATTCAGAAATCGCTCCGGGTAAATACGTCTTGCTTCGCGCGCATTGCCATTCGCAAGGCCATAAACGAAATGCATATCGGCTAAATGAGCATTATTGTTTATATAATGCATTTTACAAAATTAGTGTTCTGAAACTCACAGAAACTTCAACAAAACAACAAAACGTTCAACTGTCACATAATATGTAATTACCAAAACTACTCACTTGAGCGTCAAATTCATTTCCTGAGCATTCTTGTGAAAAATGCAAAATAATGGTAATAACTTCAACACGCATCGATTATCAAATGATCGACTTGAACTTTTCAAGTCCAAATATCTAGAAAACGGTTGCTTATAGCGACTTGTAACCGGGGTAGCTTTTTTACGTAGATATGATAGAGGAATTATTTTTTTCACTGAAAAATGTGCTATAGGTACGCTCAAAAAAGTTATGGATCTTCAAAAAAGAAAAAGCCGTGTAGGTGGCGCCCCCTAAGAGTTAGAGCAATAATAACATCAAAAAGCCTCTCAATACCAATGTTCGTTTAATTGAGGTCAGCATTTTGAAAGTTATTTGAAAAAAACGAAAATAAAAATAAAACTTCAACACCCTGTATCTTGGAAAGGAAGCGTTTCCGGACATATATTTATTTGGACAATTCATATTGAAATATTGTGAGGAATAACCTCCCAAAGTTTGTCAAAGTACTTTTGAATCACCCTGTATGATAGATTTTTCATTTAGTATATTTCTTTATGCATTCATTGAAATTAATGCACAAGACAGGATGTGTGGCTCTAGTACAGTGACGAGTTACGAATGCAAAGCTGACACTCGATGACTTCTGTAGCCATCACCTAGTAAAATACCGTTTTCCAACGAGTTGAATTAGAATTCTATTCAATTTTATTTCGGTAACATCACGTGTAGAGCTCGTGACAATTAAATTCGACAATAAATATTCGAATATCTCCTCGCTGCCTCGCACAGTGGCCTGACCGAATGACAAGCGAACGTGATTTTATAATACTTTCCAAGTGCTCATTCCGTATTTCTTTATTCCTAAACATGAATGCAAATATTTACTGTCCCATTTGACGGTGTGTAAACAATGATTGTGATAATAATATTGATTCAAGGAAGAGGCATTTGATGTTATGGAAATAAGTATGAGAGATAAACGGGAATGCCATTATGCCATTGAATTTTATGGCATTGAGTATACAGCTATCGAAAAGGGAAAATTGATGAATACTCAGCAATAAAATTGAAGAAAATCACCTGCCTATTTCATAACTAGGCACTTGAACGTTTAACCTGTGGAAGAAGTCCATTGTATCTCAAAGTGGAGTGGTTTGATTTTACGAAGTAGAAAAACTCAAAGTCAACTCCACAATTTAATATCGCACTCGATTAGTTATGTGATGGTGGATAGGTAAAAAACCATCGATTAGTACATGTTTCGAACTTCTATAGGTTCATCATCAGCTGAATGTAAAATTCTACAATAAAAGAAGAGAAAGGAAGTGAAACCATAGGTCTTTTGTCTTTCTGTTTTTCTCGATTTTTTTATTTACAATACCATAGAATGAACTGAAAGCCCCGATCCTGAATGGAATTCTCTGAAGAAGTCGAATATTTGGGCGTTATAATCGACCAGAGACTATCATGGAACAGTCACATCACTCTCATTCTTCCCATACAGCGGCAACCTGGACGTGCCCCAGAGTATTTGGCAAGATATGGAGTTTGAAGCCAAAAACGATATCTCAACCAAACAATAATCAAACCCATGGTCACCTATGCATCATTAGTATGGTGGCCAGAAATCCAACAGTACTCCAAAAAGTACAGCGGTTAGCCTGTCTGGGAATCACAGGGGCAGTATTCACCTGCCCCACTGCAGCATTAAAGGTAATGCAGACTATTCCGCCACTGCACTTGTGTGCAATGAAGGAAGCGGCAATGAGTGCCTTCAGACTGCAACATACATCAAACTTGGACACTTGAAGATTCTGGAAAATATTTTCCCAGAATCCAGGTATGACTTCAAAGTGCATTTTGAAGTGGTCATAAACAACCACCAAATATGGGCCTCAGCTAGAAAGGGATGGATGAATTCAGTTTGGTGTACTAATGGATCCAAGTTGGGCGAAAAGGTTGGAGTGGGGGTAACAGATCCTAGTTTGAGACTCTCAGAATTCGTAGGCGAAGCCCCAACAATTTTTCAAGCAGAATTCCATGCTACAGATATTTGCGCCCAAGAATGCCTTCCAAGAGGCTTCAGGGTCGCAGAAATCTATATCCTATCAGATAGCCAAGCAGCACTAAAAATTCATCAAGTTTATAAATTGCTACACCTCCAATTCTCGTCGAACTACTGCAGAAGGAAGTGCAAAAACTGAATTTTTTCAGCTTTATCACATCTTACTGTAAGTTATTTTGCCAATGTTCTGAAATAAATATAAAATCACAGTCTAGTTCACTCTCCGTGAACACAACTAGTTGTATAGTTTTATTACCAAGACACTGTATGTTTTCATGGCAGACAGTTACACTATCCAGCTTCACTTTGCTTCTAACTTTTGCCCTGCTCTTCACAATCCTATTATTGTTTGCTACATCAGTTAGGGCGTCATGATTGGGGCGACCTGTGATAGTCGCAGGTATAAAAAAAGCTGCTGGCTGCTTTCAGGGGTTCTTGTATTTCTAGGGCTTTTTGTATTTCAGAAGCTAATGATTTGGAGTGAATCGGTTTGTTCTCGGAGTCCGGAAAAGACAATTTCCAAGATTTGTCTGCTGGAGCTGAGTGCAGTTTATTCCCAACATTGATATCATTCTCATATTGTAGCCATTCTCAAAATATTTAGATTTTCTGAGCATTGGTTTGCAATCTAGAATACGTGTGTGTAGAGAATTTATGCGTTGCAGCCTTTTTTTCAGTAGTAGATTGTTCATATATATCTGATCACTCATCTTCCAATTGTCATATCGATAAGGTTGCGTAATGATTATTGGGACTGTATGTGTCATATTCGGTATGGAATCATTATTCGGTTTCTCCATGTTTCAGAGGGTATCCCATATTTTTTTATTGTTTATGAAGCCTACAGCTCATAGTTGGTTGTTTTGTCAATTTTGTGGCTATATATCTCAGGTAATTGTTTATTTGGGTAGTGATGTTTCTATTTTCAATTTCTTTAGCACATACCCTTCTTTGTAGCTCTGGTATTTGTTTATTCATGTCTTCTATAGTTTTTCTCTGTTGGTCAATCAGTTCATTTAGTTCCGTTTCAAATTCTATAGCTTCCTTGGTGGATTTATCGTAGTCATTATTCAATTTTTCATTTCAGTTTCCAGTATTTCTTCTTTCACACAGCAGATAACGCGATTGCTATCAATTATCTTTAAATTATTCTTTGCCCCATTTGAGCACGTTTTGTGAAAGATACTGAGGCTATTAACACACGTTGAGTATGTTGATGGCTTTTTACAACACTTGAAGTTACTATTAAAATGGCTCTGCATCTTGTTCGAAACACCTATCTCGTTCACCGACACTTAGTCTTAACAACAAGTTCGAAATGGTGTTAATTATTGATAAAGCTCCTAAAAATATGAGCGATAGCTCATTAGACTCGAAATGACGTGTAAAAAAATGAATTTAGATGATTTTACAGCACTTAAAAAATTGCAATTTTTATTAACAAATTAAGAGGGAAAAAAGGCATTAAGTTTTCTCTAATAACTCAAAAACTATTGATAATTAGGAAATTTGAAGAAAAGATTCTGAAAAAGGAGGAAATTTCCATTTCCAATCTCGGAACTCTATCTCTATTATTTATAATTTCAATTTAACGCCGAAAATTGGGATCCGCGCGACAGTTATGGTATTGGCGCACCGCCGCTGAAAACATTATACCACATGAAATAATTTTTTTACAGTATTAAATATCAATTTGAATTGATTTGTTGAAATTATAAACAGGATGTTCATAAAATCAGATGTGGAATCATCTGCGAAAATGTATTGAAGACCTACTGAATGCGATGTCCCTCCTGCGTCAATGTTACGAATGATTTCTGGTGAGTACTCTCTTTTGGAAAACATTCTTCTTTGCCTCATTCATCTTTATGAGTTCCTAATCAAGACTGGAATAGAAAATCAAATAACTATCTGAATGAAAATGCAAATTTTCAATTTCAGATTTTTTCTTTTGAATTAGGGCCTTTTTAGAATATCTATCAGATGTAGTTCAATGTCCAGCGTGGCTTTAGCCGGGGAAGTAGTTGTTTTCTGTTAGACATTCACAAAAAATAACTTCATTTTAATCGTGGATTTTTCAATTCACAGAAAATCTTTCTATCAATATTTAATTGAGAATGTTTCCTTTTCAACATGAATACCCCACAAGAGGTTATCTTGACGATGGAAGATAGTGACTAAAGTTTATCTTTCAGTCGCAGATGATTCCACATCTGATTTTATGAACATCCTGTTTATAATTTCAACAAATCAATCTTTCATACCCCATGACAGGTTTTAATGTCAGAAATACTAATTTCAAAGTGTCTCTCCAAAAGAAATGATTCTAACTTTTCCATCTTTGCAAAGTGAGATTGCTTCTAAAATGTGTCTCCCATTTCTTCCGGTCTTTCTGATGATCGTGGAAGCGTGAAATAGATTTTCGTCGACAAAAATGTATTGAAGACCTACTGAATGCGATGTCCCTCCTGCGTCAATGTTACGAATGATTTCTGGTGAGTACTCTCTTTTGGAAAACATTCTTCTTTGCCTCATTCATCTTTATGAGTTCCTAATCAAGACTGGAATAGAAAATCAAATAACTATCTGAATGAAAATGCAAATTTTCAATTTCAGATTTTTTCTTTTGAATTAGGGCCTTTTTAGAATATCTATCAGATGTAGTTCAATGTCCAGCGTGGCTTTAGCCGGGGAAGTAGTTGTTTTCTGTTAGACATTCACAAAAAATAACTTCATTTTAATCGTGGATTTTTCAATTCACAGAAAAATCTTTCTATCAATATTTAATTGAGAATGTTTCCCTTTTCATCAATTTGAACATTTGAAAAAATTATGCTGTCATCTAAACACTTGAAGGAATAAAGTTCCGTTGGAAAAAAATTCTTATGTTGATTTTTCAAAAAGTTATACAATTGTTAACTAACAAGTTGTTTTCCGAACTGGCGACATAAAAGTTTAGCTTCTTGTAACCATATATATATATATATATATATATATATATATATATATATATATATATATGGTTAAGAAGATCACGTGATAAAAGTTCATAAAAGTTTTTTATTTTGTTTTTATAATTGTTTAAAGTTAAAAATTAATGAAATATTAAAAAAATTATGTTAAATTTTTTTTAAACAAATGTTATTGCCCTTTTCGCATGGCATGGCATTATGTAACGCTGGGTAAAATTTGTTTACGTCATTTTTTAATAAATTATTTATAAACAAATAGACAAGTTTGCTATGTACAAAAATTTTTTCATCATTTTGTTGTCATAACAAAATAATAATAAAAAAAAATAATTAGAAAACATTGTTTTATTGTTTGTGATCGTTTTTTTGTATTTCCATTGTTTAAATGATTAGTTGAGAAATCATTTTTTCTTTGAAAATCATAATTAGCATTTCTCACTAGGGTAACAAAAAAATATATTTGTTTTATCAATAATTTCATTGTTTATTGATTCAACAATTTGTTGTTGTTCAGACTAACTTGACGAATTGTCTATTTCAGTTTTTGACAACTGTGTATTTTTCTGAAAAAATTGCCAACGCAGTAGTTTACGAAAAAAAAAAATCCTGAAAACCGTTCAAAATTATAGAGCATTTCGCTGGAAGTTCAGGCTAACTTCTGATGGCTCCGCTTTGTACCATATGGGTGCAGGCGATTTTCAAAAATTGTCGGAAACATTTTTTTTTCAAATGTCACTTACGATTTTTCTGACACCATCCGGAAAAAAATATGTATTCTAGAGGGAGAAACTCAAGCATTTCCTATACCTTACTTCAACCTCTATCAAGTTATTTAATAAAAATCGAGAAATGCCTTATCTTGCCAAAAGATTCTTTGTTTTTTTCAAGTATGACCTGGATACAAGTCAATTGTAATTGAAGAGGTGATATTCTGTTGAAATTCTTCAATAAAATTGATTCGAAAATGGAAAATTATACAAACTAAGTTGTGTTAGAGTTATTTGTTATCCATGGCATGTGTCAAAAATCATTTAGCGAACTATCCATGAGTTTTATTTGAAATCTCCAAACTTACCAAGCATAACACGGTGAAAGTTCTCACGATCAAGTAATGATTTAAAAATCTTGGGAAAGTGGCTAACCGTTCTCGAATATTTCCAAGCATATCTTCAAGCCTCAATACGAACGGCGTTTTTGGAATTGAGATTTTCATATTCTATAATACAAACTATTTCACACCGTCATAAGCTTCATTCTTTTTCATTTATAAGACTGCATAAATTACATCCAGGTGACTTTTCCTGTGGGGTAAATTTTTGCGAGGATTTATTACTCAATTTACTTCGAGCAGTGAGTATACCATAGGCGAAATGGAAATTTGTGGGCTTCTGAAAATCCAAATGTGGTAGTCGAAGTTGAAAATCAAGTACACTTTCGAATAAATGTGTTTTATTTGGCAATGAACCAACGAAATATGGAAGATATTTAGAAATTCTTCAAAACGTTGTGGCAACAATTCTTGAAAATTTGCCACTGGCTAGAGCTGCACGTTTATGGTACTAGATGGATGGGGTACCACCGTACAATACAATCACTGTGGATACCAAACTGACATCAATCACCGTTGGTGGAAAAATCGAGGAACCTTTCTGTGACCTGCAAGATTTCCAGATCTTACCTCTTTAAACTTTCATAAGTAGGCTAAGGTGAGATATTTGGTATATTCTTCGTCAGTTCGCAATATAAATGATTTAAGACTTAGAATAATGCAGACTTTTGACCATCTCGATTCCGACGAAATCAAAAGTGCTACGCAATCTATTGAAAGTAGAATAAAAGGATGATTGAACAAAATGGAGTTCTGTTCTCGTTCGTTAATTATAATTTGTCTTGTCTAATTGAATAGGAATCCATATTTGTTATTAAATTTATACAATTATCTTTTGTTTCGATGGCATACTTGAAAAAGCAAGTAATCTCTTGGCAAAATAAGGCATTCTTGATTTCAATTGAATAACCCGATAGGGGTTGAAGTTAGGTATAGGGAATGCTTGAGTAACTCACCCTTGTAACGAACAGGCTTGATGACTGTTGTTATTTTTTTTTAATAAAATAAAATGATATATGATATAAAGTTTCTCAATTTTTTCTACCAAAATATATATCGCAAAAATGGACGAACTTAAAATCAACTCGTACGCCCGATTAGACAACATAATGAAATTTCACATACCTACTTATATCATCTCAACTCCTCGTGTAAAGTAGAGTCACACTCTCTTCTTCTCAAAATGAAAATGGATGTTTTCACATATAATATTTACATATCATAAGGGCAGCTGATGTCACCAGAGTGTATGCAGAAAAAATGATTTTTCTACACACAACACTAATTTTGGTAGAGTGTGTCTATACTAGAATGTAAGACATTGTTAGCTTGGGTCAACATTAGTCCGTCGGACTCAGATTCGTGCCTTAGGCTTAATGTGCGAGGTCTTTTTTGAATAACTTTCTTTTCAATATATAAAATAGTTCTTTTTGTCTTTTGTTTCGAATGACTTTTCTTCAAGTGAAAATAAAACTTGAATGACTTTGCCTCTCAATTAAAATTACTCTTATATTGAATTCAAGTGATATTTTTCTCAACTATAGTTTCAAATAATATATCAGATAACTTCAATACTTCTATTGAATAAAAACATTGGAAAAATATCACACCTTAAAAAAAATCATCGAAAAATAATATCGATAAAAAAATGGAAAAATAAAATCATATCTGGCTTCAGAAACAGATTAAAGACATATATTTCGAAACATCAATCAACATAAAGAGGGCTCATACTTTTCGTTTTTATATCTACTTTTTCCTTAGGTAAAACAAATAGAATCCGTATTTATATTTCCATATCTTTATACGGATTTGCATCGATATAAATAGTTTCTGTACATGTGGTTCACTCCAACCAGTAAAATGAAAGCAAGCGTTAAACTACCTTTCCAAAAAGCTCCGCACTTACCCAGTCGACTAATTGTTGTCTCCGGGATCCCATTTTCCAACTAGAATGCCCAAATTTCGTACTGCTCGGTCGACACTCGAATAAATTTGATAACTTGAATATCTAGTCACCCGAACTGACTACTAAAATTTCAACATATTCATTCCCGACGTTTCTCTCGAAAACCAGTATTTCGAAAAAAATATCTTCGATAACTAGCTAGCCCAGAAACGGACTCTTCGCGTCTGAGCCTGAAAATCGACCCATTTTTGGCAAAGCCAAAATCTAACCAAAAAAACATAGGTCCGCTGCCAAAAGTGGTGGCCCTACGTGTGAAAACACCTTTTGGCTATCAAGTCCGCAACCCGATTTGTTTACGACCCGTTCCCGACTTGACTCCCTGTAAAACTTTCTCGATCCTGTACACGCTCAGATTGGCAATTTCATTGATCATAAACCTCTACTCTAGCTTCTCGTATATTCTGCCGACTTCACAGAATGTTGCCCGCCGAGTTGAATCGATGGTGCTTTGTTAGACATTCTCAGGCGAAACAAATTAGATAGATAGATGGATAAGTTTAATGTGTTAAAAAAATACATTTATTTTTATTCACAAGGGCTCCGCTAATAAGCGAGCGTGAGTCCACATGGGTCATAAGTATAATAATGAGTTGTACAAATTTCTACGTTGTAGCTAATAGCCACATTTACACAGTCATTCATTCATAATGAACGAACGTAGCTTCATTATATTCATCAGGGACTTCGCTAGGTTACTTGTTTTGTGTATTGATTACAAGTACTAGACCATCAATATTGCCGATTTCCGACAGAATCGCATTTTGCCTTATGCCCAAGTAGATAGAGCATTCAAACAGGATGTGTTGCAATGACTCGGTCACTTGTAAGTTACAAATTGAACACAACTCTGTAGTGTCGAACCGGTAATACGAGCCGAGAAACGAAAACATCAAACACTCCTTGCTAGAGGTTCTGATTTGAGAAACAAATTAGCAACTTCGTGTAGAAATATGTTTTATCCGAGACAAGACGCCGAATCTTTATATTTCGAAATATAAGCTCCCTTTTTCATGTTAGTTTCATTCCAGAAACTGGAATTTATGAATAATGAACCAAAATGAACCAAAATTGTGATAGCTTACCCTGGGACCAATCAAAAAAACAATAAGACCCACAGGGTGTTACACCCTGAAATTGAATTATCTTTCGAATGGTGTAAAAAAATTGAGTTTTTGACAAAATGGGACCATCGATGGAACATCAGGAGTTGATTTGTTGAAAATATAAACAGGATGTTCATGAAATCAGAATATCTATCAGATGTAGTTCAATGTCCAGCGTGGCTTTAGCCGGGGAAGTAGTAGTTTTCTGTAAGACATTCACATAAAATAACTTCATTTTAATCGTGGATTTTTCAATTCACAGAAAAATATTTCTATCAATATTCAATTGAGAATGTTTCCCTTTTCAACATGAATACCCCACAAGAGGTTATCTTGACGATGGAAGATAGTGACTGAAGTTTATCTTTCAGTCGCAGTTGATTCCACATCTGATTTTATGAACATCCTGTTTATATTTCCAACAAATCAATCTATCATACCCCATGACAGGTTTTAATGTCAGAAAACACTAATTTCTAAGTGTCTCTCCAAAAGAAATGATTCTAACTTTTTCCATCTTTGCAGAGTGAGATTGCTTCTTGAAAATGTGTTTCCCATTTCTTCCGGTCTCCCTGATGATCGTGGAAGCGTGAAATAGATTTTCGTCGACAAAAATGTATTGAAGACCTAGTGAATGCGATGTCTCTCCTGCGTCAATGTTACGAATGATTTCTGGTGAGTACTCTCTTTTGGAAAACATTCTTCTTTGCCTCATTCATCTTTATGAGTTCTTAATTAAAAATGGAATAGAAAATCAAATAACTATCTGAATGAAAATGCAAATTTTCAATTTCAGATTTTTTCTTTTGAGTTGGGGCCTTTTCAGAATATCTATTAGATGTAGTTCAATGTCCAGCGTGGCTTCAGCCAAGGAAGTAATTATTTTCTGTTAGACATTCACAAAAAATAACTTCATTTTAATGGTGGATTTTTCAATTCAACCAGAAAAATCTTTCTATCAATATTCAATTGAGAATGTTTCCCTTTTCATCAGGAGATAGCCTGGACTTCCAGCTAACTGCTCCATGAATTTGTTCTTCTAATTTTGAACAGTTTGCGAGATAAACATTTTTTCGTAAACTACTACGGCGGTAATTATTTTTTTGAAAAACCGACATTTGTCAAAGACTGTATAGGTAAGTTAACATAACTCGAATGTGAAAAAAAATGTGTTTTCATTAAAAATGAGAAAGTTGCTAACGAATTTTGGTACACCCGGTATATCTGTAGGACTGAAAATGTTTTAGATAGAACGGACATGCACGACCTACGTAAATCCCCCTATATACACGCCTTTGACTCATATTAAATGTTTGAGATAAAATATGTGTTGGCTTTCATCGAACATATTGCGTCAAATTCTTGCACAGAATGAAAATCTCCCATCGAGGATCCAAATTGGAATGAATGAGAATCTGAAGAAATCATGCTATTGAATATATATTATTTTTGAGTAATTATAGGTTATTATTTTTCAAACTCACGATGAAATTGGAAAATTTCAATCTTACACAGAGAAAAGTATACCCATTCATTCAATGATATACTCTATTCCACATTCCACGAGTAGAGTAATACTTCATCCAATGATAGGATTATATTCAGTTACTAATTAGATTATATCATTGATTTGAATATAAGGACCCATTGGATTTCAATGGATGTTTCAAATATAGTGTTTGGATATTAATGATATACTATGTTGATTTAAATAACGAATTTATCATTGATTCTATTTTTTACTCAGTTTCATTCAATCAATGTTTGGATATCAATAATATACTATATTAATTTCAATTCAGAATTCATCATTGAATAAATCTTCAATTCATTTTCAAGTGTTATGGCTTTTATTGGTGGAATAATTTTTAAAATACGAGTGATTATGTGGTAGATCAGCAGCAAGAACCTGATTCATTCAATTGTATGAATATCTCATTGAGGATGGTTAATTTGCTCTTGCTTCAATTTTATGAAGCATAGGTTCGAAAATAGATTCCATTTGAAATAATTACATTATATGATGACTGGTGTTACAGAAATATTCCTTTTCATTGAATGGTAATTTCGATCGGATGACTATATATATATATATATATATATATATAGAACTTCGGAAACCAATGGTTGATTTCTGTTTGTGGGGTTGCAGTCAATTTTGAGGAAGCCAGGGAGTGTGAATGAAACTCTTTGGTATTTTGTCTAGCTTCTAACCATAATTCTGATACCAACTCACAAGCCAATGAAATCCCAATTTACAAGTCGTTGTTCTTCATTGACAAACTTACTAACAGACTGATTAATGTTTTCAAATCTACAAACATAAAAATCGCGAAAAAGAATATTAAAACAGTGTCTAAACTCTTTTCTAAAACTAAAACTCCCCAAAAAAATTTAGAAAAATACAATGTCATATACAGAATAACTTGCAATGACTGCAACCTAGCCTATATAGGACAAACATCAAGAAATCTACAAGGAAGAATCACGTCTCACAAGAGTGACATAAAATGTAACAAAGTTTCTTGTGCTTTAACCGAACATGCCATTAAACAAAACCATTCACCTAATTTTGTTGACACCAGGATCATTTACATAGAAAAAAACTCTTACAAACGCTCATTCTTAGAAATGATCCACATCCAGAACGAAAATAGCTCAATGAATGAGAGATCTGACATCAGCAATCTTAGCTCCATCTACACATACCTCCTCAAACTACACTATGATAAATATAGCAATGTCCCCCCAGACATATCTACCTCCGTCATTGTAAGCATGGAAAGGATGAAATATTGAAATATTCTATATCATTGACCATGTCTTTTCGGTTCATTGTTACATGTTTGAACAACAAAACTGTTTCATAAAGGTATTTTGTAAAAAAAAAATTGTTATGAAGCGGATGGCTTCCCTTAAACTCACTTTCCTTTTTTTAAATTGTACTTGTCATTTCTTACAATTTTAATAAGTCCTGAAGATGGTAAACATTACCGAAAGCTAGACAAAATACCAAAGAGTTTCATTCACTCTCATCCTCAAAATTGACTGCAACCCCAGAAACAGAAATCAACCATTGGTTTTCGAAGATCTCTATTCAACTAGTCAGTCACGATCAACCCAACGTTTCATATATATATATATTTATATATATATATATATAGATATATATATATATATTGTTATGATTGGTTGATTATATGATTTTGAATTTGTATATATTTCACAGATTATATATTCTGAATCCCTATCAAAACAAATAAAAACTCCGGGTATGTTATGTTACCTATCTCTTTTTCAACCTCTTTTACCTTATCCCAGCTCAGTCAGGTACGCCTATGAACATGAGTCACTCCTTCTCAGTAGTCGATTCCTGCGATCTGTATTGCCGACCTGGCACTAACAATTCGATCTGAAAAACTGTTCAGTGGAGAAAAGTGAGGTTAGAAATTGAAAAATAAACACTAGTTGCAGAGAAGAATCAAATTGATTGGTTTTTTATTCAAATCAAAACTTATAAATACCCTACTCTGCGATAGCTATCTTATACTAGCAAACAGTGACACAAAATGGTGCAATATGGATGTTCGTGACAATGAAAGTATTGAAAAATAAAGTTTGAACTCATTATCAGTCCTTTGACATTTAATTTTATATGAAAGTTCAACCCAAAATGTCTCCATTTAAATCGATTAAACACATTATTTGGTCATAGCAATGATTATTTGTTGGTTGAACATTTATTCCGATTAATGCAATGCGAGTGTTTTCAGAATAGGGCTATCATTGCAAATAGTACAGTGTTTTTTCTGTGTAGGAAGGAAATTATCGTTCTATTTCATATTTGTGAAAAAATGATTGAAACCAAATTTTTTAAAGAAATGTTTATACAAATGTTGGTGCATTTGTATAAACATTTCTTCTTCAGGAAAGAATAATTTCTGTAATTTTTTGATCTAGGTTGTTCTGTGAGTAACAGATTCGAAATCTTGCCGCGGTCAAAGAAATGATTTTTGTCTTTTTAGTGCATTTGTATAAAAGCTTGCCTTAAATATTTTCTATTATTTTTATTCAATTATTTCAAGTTATTTATAAAATTTGTCATATTTTAGAACTCTGATGACAAAAATTGATGATTTCAAAAAAACCCACATACCAATTTTGAATGGGATCGTGCCATAATAACATTTCTCCATCTTGAACTCATGAATTTTAATTTTAACAAAAACATCATGATGTCCGACCCCAAAAACCCCTACACACCAATTTTGAATTGAATCGGGCTATAATCACAAAACTCGTCGCTATATTGGAGCCGCCATCTTGAATTTATGAGTTTTGGAATAAAAATCGTGATCTCTGTCCTTGAAAACCCCCACATACCTATTTTGAATAGAATCGAACCATAATCAAAAAAACTCGTCCGCCATATTGGAACTGCAATTTTGTTTTTCTAGCAAAAAATCCATAATGCATTTTCACCGGAATAATGAACACCTACCAAATTTCACGTTAATCGGACAGCTAGAACTGCGTCAAAATTCAATTGCAAGATTTGAACTAAACATACATACAAACATACAAATGTGAAGTTAATTAATAAATAATAAATAAAAACTTGTAACTTGTAAAAATAGAGATATCACTTTTTGTTAACAGCATGACTCATATAACATCCCATAACATTCGCCTTGATCGTGATATTCTTCAAATGAATATATTATTAACTTCCTTTTATTTGAGGAAGTGACTTTGAATATTTTAGTGCAGTAGACAGAAATAGATCTATGATCTAAATATTTTGTTAGACCTTGGCATGTACGGCGCGCAATTTATATTACTTATCGGTTCGTTTGGTTATCGATATTTAAAAAATAATAATGACTGCGATGTTTGTTTCAAAAACAAACAACTAATTAGTTTTGTGTATTTCTTGCGACTGCTGTGATACCGTTTGATAAATGGTCCGAGAAATAACGAAAAACAAAACTAACCCAGATTATTCAAAATAACCCCGAAGATGTATATCTGAGAACACATTATGCTCAATGAATGGATAACCCGAGGATATCAACTTGATTGATAAAAATATTGGGCTTTATCCAATTGAATGATTTTATTTATTTTCATTTGAAATTTTTCATTATAGTAGAAACTGAGAAAACATTTATTTATTATTTTTATTCTCCATATTATGAAATTATCGTCCATATTTTTTCAACTAGTGGTCATTAATGTTCATTTATATTCCTGCTATTTCTTTCTCATATACTCCTGACCAAGATATTCAGTATCCTTCATTTATCTTCCTGCATGCTCTTGTTATCTTTTGTTATCCCAACTTTGTTGTTTTATTTTCTTCCTTTCGTTCTTCTTCTGCCATTTGTTTCAATTTCTTCTGAATTTTCTCTTCCTCGCTGGTTATTTTTTTGGTGGGCCATGAGTTGGACGCTAGATACCTGGCTCATTAAAGTCCTACCCTTACATTGAACGCTGACGGAAGGATTAACCATACGTATCTGTCCCATTTTAACCCTACTTGAAACGGGGATATTTTAATATGCTATTGAAGGTATACAAGGTCGCTGATATGAATGGAAACGGTCGATTATCTCCTAAAGTAAGATAGCTAGCGAAAAATGTTAGGACACAAAAGTTTTAGGGTACTTTAAAATCTATTACAATAAAGAAATTAAGTATACAGGATCAGTCAAAAAGTCATGACGAAACAAAGTTGTTTTTTGTTCGAAGAACACCCTGTATATTATTCAATATATAAATTCTTCTCAGAATTCTAAATAAAATTGGCGATGCATATCATATCCTGAATTCAACCGTTTTCAAAATATCGAATTTTGAAAATAACTTTTTACTACTCTCAAATTTATTAAAGAAATAGTCCGAAATGATTAAATTTTAATTATAATTTTTTTAGAGAAAATGAAAGAGCATAATTGTTCAGGGTTCATAAAAGTGCATGAAACGAAAAAATGTATTTTTTAACGAATGTCCTGAATATTTTTAACTTTATTAGAACAATAGTTATGCCAGAAAAAAAAAAGAGAGAAAACAAGTTTTAAAAACAACAGATATTTTCTTTGGAATTCTATTCAATAAGGTGCTCAAAGTGCTTACGATTTACCTCCTGACAGTAATGAATTCGCTGAACAAAATTTTGTAGTGAATCTAAAATTATGTTGGAAGGAATGGTGGAAGTTTCAAGACTTATTCTTCCTTGCAACTCTTCGATATTTTGCGGACTATTTTTGTAGACTACATTTTTAATGTAACCCCCACAGAAAAAAGTTTAGTGGGGCCATATCGGGAGACCTAGCTGGCCATTCAATTGCCCCCCTGCGTCCAATCCATTTATCAGGAAAAGTTTCATCTAGATATGCCGTACAAAACGTCCAACATGTGGAGGAGCCCCATCTTGTTGAAACCATATTTATTCTGTCGGCAAATTGGGATTGTTATTGTTCGGGAATAATCGTCCAAGCTCTGGAATAATATGCTCTTGCGAAAGTAATAAATATCGTTCAGAGTTCGAATTTCCGTTTATAAAATGGGGTCCTATGACGTGTCCCCAATAATGCCATTCCAAACATTTACTTTTTGTGGTCGTTGAGTGTGAACTTCCTCCATCCAATGTGGATTTTGGTCTGACCAATACCTACAGGTGTGTCGGTTTACGTGCCCATAATTTGTCCATGATAACTTCCACAGAACTTGATTATACGATCAAAATCGTCTTCACTCAATTCTTGTAACAAACGAATTCTAAATGCATGAAATTTTTGCAGTTTGCAAATTTTTTGAATGGAATATCGACTCATGTTATGATTTAAAGCCCTCTGTTGTGTCGAAATTATTGGATTTTCCACCATATCTAACATGAAATAATTTTCTTCATTTGTAACGCTTACTGGTCTTCCACTATTTGGTCGATCTTTGACATCTCTAGTATCATCAAAACGCTGCAATGTTTTTGAAACGGTTGATTTAGAAAGAGGTTCTTGATCGGGATGCAATCCATTAAAAATATCCACTACTTGGTTACAACACCCCAAGATCATCACTGTTAGACAAAAAACCGATGCGGCGTTGTTATGGAGCTAGAAACTTTCGAAGGTATCTTGATTGGCTATAAACTTATGGGCTAAAATATTTTTGTGTAATTATAAAGTTATTTTCAAAATTTGATATTTCGAAAAAGGTTCAATTAGGATATGATGTGCTTTATTAATTTTATTTAGAATTTCGAGAAGAATTGAAATATGGAATAATTACAGGGTGTTCCATTAAAGAAAAACCAACTTTGTTTCGTCATGACTTCTTCCTGTTTACTTGATTTTCATTAACTGTAATAGATTCTTAAAATCCCTAAAACTTTTTTGTCCCAACATTTTTTGCTAGCTATCTTACTTTTCGAGAAAAATTTTTGACTGTCCCAACAACCATTCAAATTTTGTTATTTTGTGTCTATGAAACGATTTCACCCAATCATGTCAACATTACACTGATAATTGCATTCAGTGCAATTATTAATCACTATGACAACACGATTGAGTTTAACAACTTCATTCCAAATAAATTTCAAAATGTCACTTTTTGGCAATGCGAATGTTCAAAGTATAAATGCGCTAATCAAAGAAAAAATTCCCAGAAATACAACCTACAGTCACAAATATATTTGGGAAATATTTATGGAATTTTGCTGCGAACGAGAATATGAATGAAATGAACATAGAAGCTTAGAAGAATTGGCGTTGATACTAAAAGATTGGGCTGTCAACATGAGAAAGAAAGACGGGACCGAATTTTGAAAAGCAACGGTGAAGACAATGTGGAACGTTTCGTGCAAACTTTTGCAAGAAAAGTACTATAATGACTATGATATTATGATTGACCCGTTTAACAATATAGTATTGAAATCAGCCCGAGATGCCCGCGATGCAATCAGGAAGAAACTACAAGCAGATTCATGTAAACGTAAGTCCAGTTCAGTTTCGTTAAATTTGTCTGAAGTTAACAAAATGATATTGATATGGGATAAGAATACTCCTGAAGGTCTTATGCGTAAATTTTACAATATTGCTGTTGTAGAATTAGTGTGGAGAGGCAGGAGGAGAGGCAGTTGCTTGTCTGGTGGATTTTTTTCAAATAACGATGACTCTCCAACAAATCGCATTGAATACAATCCGGTGTTCAGTAAAACGTGCCAAGGTGGTTCTAAAAGCTGTACAAGTAGTGAATGGTTGGTTTACGATAGTGAGGGACAAAGCTGCCCTGTACGTCTTTTTCATAAACTGATATCAAAACGAGGCGACAATATTACCTCACCACGACTGTTCTTAAAACCAAATCGACAGTGGAAAAATGAAACTGACAAATGGTACGATAATGTACCTGTTGGAAAAAATACAATAAATGGATGGACTGAATCTGCTGCTGAGGCAATTGGCTTGACTGTAAAGGAAAAAAGATAACAAATCACTTAACTGCTGTTAGCGAATTGGCAAAAAGTGGTGTAGAAGAACAACAAATGCTGAAAATTACTGGTCATAGCAATCAAAATTCTATAAAACCATACTTAAATGTCGATCAAGAACACCACAACAAGATCATAAATATTATGCGTGGTAATAGATCTTCTATAGTAGAGAACAGCAACGAATCTAATGTCAAGTTGAATTTTAATAATTGTACTAAATGTACTTTCAATAGATAAATAAATGTTACATTGTGTTGAGTTATAAATTTTTTTTGTCAAAAAATTTTTCGCCGAATATCCCTCGGACATTGACAAATGCCTCAAGCTCGTTGCTTGGTAACAGCCCTCAGCCTTCGAGCTTTCGATTGTCATAAAATCTCGTCTATTATCAATGTCCTAGGGATATTACTACTGATAATCGACCGTTTCCATACATATCAGCGACCCTGTATAGTTTCAAATATTTGCAAATATTTTGTATTTACCTATTTCATGTGGTCAAAGTTAGTTGTCGCTTACTTCAGTTATGGAGATATCCAAAGTAATAAGTGAACATAGTGTTGAAAAACGGTGAAATCTATATGCACTGTACGTCCTTGCAAAGTAAATAATTTTACTATTGGCGTAAAGACCTTATTCCACGGAGTGATTTGAAACATATTCATCATACAGACATTAAAAAATCAAATCGCTAAATAATAAGCGACAGCGTGAAGAGGAAGGTAGAGCTCATCTAGTTTTGAAACGACCACTTTGGCCTTCCCCTACCTAACAACCAATTTTTATCTAAGATACCCGAACCATTGTCTAACTATGGCTATTATTAGAAATTTCATAGGCGTACCAAATTATTTGGTATAGGCGATTCACGAGACGTAGAGAACTTACACTCCTATAACTTTCCTAACACTCCCATTTTTTTTTCCGCTACTGAATAGTACTTACCACTGGGCATTTTAGCAAGGTAACAAGTAAACTATTGCAAAGTTGAATAAATAACTGCACTACCTATTTATTAATTAAACAAATCTAACTTTTCAAACGCTGCATGCCAAGACACTGGTGAAGATTCGCCGTAGCATAAGCAGCCACATCAAATCGTGTCCACTCGTGTTTTCCCCCTCTCTACCTACCAAACGGTCGTTTCAATACTGGATGAGCTCTAACAGAAGATGCAGCCGATATACCTTCTGAAATAATGCATCCAGAGTTGAAAAAACATAATGAAGCAATGTACAGGGTGATTCTAAAGTACGCTGACAAACTTCAGGAGGTGATTCCTCACAATATTCTAATATGAATTGTCCAAATAAATATATGTCCGGAAACGCTTCGTTTCCAAGATACAGGGTGTTAAATTTTTATTTTTATTCTGGATTTTTTCAAATAACTTTCGAAATACTGACTTTTATTGAACAAAAATTGGTATCGAGAGGGTTTTTTGAGGTGTCGAATTCTAACCTGCTCTTACTCGTAGGGGGCGCCACCTACACGTCTTTTTCTTTTTTGAAGATTCATAACTTTTTTGAGCGTACTTCTGGCACATTTTTCAGTGAAATCATATCTACGTAAAAAAGCTACCCTTGTTACAAGTCGCTATAAGCAACCGTTTTCTAGATATTTGGACTTGCAAATTTCAAGTCGATTATTTGATAATCGATGCGTGTTGAAGTTATAACTATTACCAAAAATTTAAATCTAGCGGGTTTAGATCTGGGGACCTTGGTGCCCACGCTTGGTTAGGTTCTTCTACACCCCTACCGATCCATTAATTTGGATAGACAGTGTTAAGGAATTTTCTGGCTACAACGCTAAAATGGGCAGAAGCCCCATCATGCATAAACCACATGCGGATACGAATTCCTGATGGTATATTCTGAAGTAGTCCCGTCAATTCATTTTCTAAAAAGTCTCTGTAAGTTGCGCCATTCAGTCGGAACGGAACAAAGGAAGAACCTATCAAATAATAATTATCAATTATTGCCGCCCATACATTTAAAGAAAATGTATACTGATTATGTCTTTCACTAACTGCGTGCGGATTTTCCAGAGCCCACAAACATGGTTGTTATGAAAGTTTGTGATAGCATTTCGGGAGAAGTTTGCCTCGTCCGTGAAGAGTACATATCTTAAAAATTGGGGATTTCTATCCAATTTTCTCAGAAACCACTGACACATAGTAATGCGTTGGGGAAAGTCTCGTAGCAAAAGAGCTTGTACCCTTTGAATATGGTATGGATAAAATTGTTGATCGTGGATGATTCTCTAAACTGTGGACTGAGTAGAATCGAGAGCTTCAGCAATTATTCTTGTACTTGCTTCTGGATTCTCTGGGGTTCTTCCAATTCTGGGGTTCGGACTGCTCGTGGTCTTCCAATAATATCAGCCGCCCTCTTTAAGCTACCTGTTTCTGTCAAACGATGGTGGAGACTGGTAATGTTGGAGCTGAAGGCAGTACTCGATTAGGAAATCGCTCCTGGTAAATACGTCTTGCTTCGCACGCATTGCCATCTGCAAGGCCATAAACGAAATGCATATCGGCTAAATGAGCATTATTGTTTAAATAATCAATTTTTTCAAAATTAGTGTTTCAAAACTTACAGAAACTTCAACAAAACAACAAAACGTTCAACTGTCACATAATATGTAAGCAGAAGTACGCTCAAAAAAGTTATAATCTACAAAAAAGAAAAAGACGTGTAGGTGGTGCCCCCTACGAGTGAGAGCAATGATAACATCAGGTTCGAATTTGACACCTCAAAAAACCTCTCAATACCAATTTTCGTTCAATTAAGGTCAGTATTTCGAAAGTTAAAAAAAAAAAAAGAAAATAAAAATTAAACTTCAACACCCTGTATCTTGGAAACGATACGTTTCCATACATACATTTATTTGGACAATTCATATTGGAATATTGTGAGGAATCACCTCCTGAAGTTTGTCAAAGTACTTCTGAATCACCCTGTATACAGTGTCCAAGAATCACCGATGATATTATAGATATCTTAGAGAAAGTAAATATTCCGCCAATTAGAAACGAACATTTTCTATTCATTAATGATCAATATTCAAAGATTGTGGTATTTTCGTGCTTGTCAAATATTCGCCATTTATGTAGTAGAGAAAAAAATTACTATTGAAGGCTTAGGTCTTTCAAATAGCAATTGCCATGAGTTACCGATGATAATTGCTGTAGATTTCAATGTTGATTGCCGTTGAGAAGAATCTCGACCATAAATTGCTTATTAGAGATTTTTTTTTATTGAATCATCATAAACCTTCAATTTTATAATTAAATTTTAATAATGATTGAATTAATTCATTTGTAATGCTCGCTGTGAATAGCTGTACGAATTTATGTTGTTCACTGTGAATTAAACTATCAATATACAGGGTGTAATCTATCCTCTTGTTCACCCGTGAATGACGAGTGTATAATGCCATTTTATAAAGAATTACAGTAGTTGAAAATCTGAAAAAATAAATTAAAAACATGTTTTGTTTTTTGTAAAATTAGACATAATTTTGGGTAGCGCTGCCCGCCTACTTCCACCTGCTTTCTCACTTCGACAATTTCCGAATGCAATAAATATTCAATTCAACATTTAAATAATGTAGAATGTTGAACTGATTGTGTGGTGAATGTGATCATTGCAAGCAGCTCGAGATAGATATTTCAGAGTGAAGAAAAATACTGACGATGTTATATTCGAACTGGTGATAAGGTGATTTGTTTACAGCAAGTATATGTGAAATTTGAACTGTTGAGCAGAGCGTCGGGCAGAACTTTGTTGTGCAAACAACTTGTACCAATAAATGTAATTTAACGTGAACTCCAAACGTATTTATTAGCGGAAATATAAAATGAATATCAACAGTTGAAAATGTTTGACAAGACTATGACATATTTAAACATATCCATGAAAACGGTATGACTCGCATTTATCTTGAATTCATTTCAACACTTCCCCTCGAGGCAATTCCAGTTTCTTGAATGAAAAACAGGACCCAGTCCGAGCATCTCCACACAAGCTTCATGTTTCGCTTTCGGTAAACCCTTAGTGAAAATATCGGCTGTCATGTTTCTCGTTGACACATGTTTCACTGTGAATTCTTCGTTTCTAATCGAATCTCTGATGAAATGATATCTCAGATCGATGTGTTCACTTCTAGCATGAAATGTTGAATTTTCTGTTAGTTTGAGTGCGCTGAAATTATCATTGAAAATTATTATGTCCGTCAACTCTTCAAGTTCCAAATTCTTCATGAAATTCCGGAGATATATCGCTTTTTTTGCAGCCTCAGTCATCCCCATATATTCTGCTTCGGTAGAGGAGAGGGCGACTGTGCGTTGCTTTTTCGAATCCCATGAAATTGGACTTCTGGATAAAATAAAAGTATGTCCTGAATAGGATCTTCTGTCATCGAGACAAGATTCCCAATCAGCATCCACAAAACCTGTCAAAACTTCTTGATCTGGTGAATAAACAAGTCCCAAATCAATGGTTCCTTTCAGGTAGCGTAGAACACGTTTACCTGCAGTCCAATGTAGCTTATCGTAGCAATTGTTGTACTGCCCAAGATAACTAACTGCAAAGCTAATATCCGGTCGCGTTGTAGTGCTCAGGTACGTCAAAGCACCAATTAATTCACGATACGGTATTTTTTGCACATCTTCGTTTGGGGCTCCTCCGGACTTTTTCAATTTCACATTGGGGTCCAATGGAGTTGACACTGGATTCGAATCTGTCATCCCAAAACGGTTCAGTAATTCTTTGATGTATCCTCTTTGATGCATTGCTATTTCCCTTTCTTTCTTCGAAAACTCTATTCCAAGGCAATATCCGACTTCTCCCAAGTTCTTCACATCAAAATGATTCGATAGTTTCTGATGTATCGTATCCGCCGTACTTGGATTTTTCGAAACTACCAGGATGTCGTCAACATAAATCACAATCATTCCCAAGTCTTCCCCTCGATTTATGCGATAGACGCATGGATCGGAATTTGATGGCTTGGCTCCAAATGATATCAAAACTCTATTCAGTTTGTTATACCAACTTCTTCCGGCTTGACGAAGACCGTATAGTGATTTTTTCAATAAACAAACTTGGTTTCCTTGACGAAGTTGTTCCAACATATCAGCCGCTCTCGTGATAACGTTGGAGTTCGAACTTTCCGCACTGATGATCGTTTCTAGAATTTCTTTCAACATTTTTGGAGGTTCCATGAATATTTATTCCTCGATATTGCCATTTAGGTACGCACAAGTTACATCAAACTGTCGAAGTGACATTTTGAATTTGGTTGCCAGTGCCGTGACAAGTCGAATCGAACTTAATCTAGCAACTGGAGCGAAAGTTTGATTGAAATGTATACCTGGTTCTTGACTAAAACCTTGGGCTACAAGTCGTGCTTTCCTTTTATCGAGTGTTCCATCAGCTCTGTACTCATTTCGTAAAACCATACGACTTCCAATTATATGTCGGTCTTTTGGACGTTCCTTGAGTTCCCAGGTATCATTTTTTATGATGGACTTAATTTCTTCCACCATAGCATGGTACCACTCGGTGTTATCAGGTCCGGACATCGCATGTTTCATTGGAATTTCTGAAATAAGTGCAATGTTTCCTTCTTCATGTTGAGTTTCCATCGCTCTATAAATCTTCCGAGGTCTTCCCCTAGAGCCCGACCTTTCAATTCTCGGTCTGCCAGGTCCTCTCCTGAGTAAAGAGTGTTGTTCATGACATATTTCTGGTTCACTAGTTTGATTCATGTCAGGTTCAGGCATGATATTTCTAACTTCAATGTCAATTGTTCGAGGTGAATTATTCACCTCATTTTCAATCGGAACAAAATCTTGATATTCATCAAGACTTGATTGATTTTTCTCAAAAAATTTCACATCTCTTGTTATGTGAATTTTCCATTCTTCTTTCAGCCAAATTCGATATCCTTTTGATTGTTCGGAATATCCCAGGAAAATGCCTTCTTTGCAGCTAGAGTCGAATTTTCCTCTACCTGGATCCTTGTTGAGACAGAAAACTCTGCAGCCGAATTCTCTAAAATGGGATACATCTTGTTAGATGTGGAGATTTTGGAGAAATACAGGAATAAAATTATACTTTTTTCTGACGTTTTATATTTAACAAATTGTCAATCAATAATAATAATCATAAACAAATTATGTATCTAACATAACGAAAAATCAAAATACAGGATGTTTAAAATATCGCAACTCCAACACATCTGGTTTCTTTCGAATCCAAACCTCATACGGAGTTTTTCCGTTCAAACTCCTGGTAGGACACCGATTTCGGATGTAATTCGCCGTGTTGACGGCTTCGGCCCAAAATGAAGATGGTAAACCAGACTGCATGAGTAGACATCTTTCAGTTTCTTTACACGAATATGACGTTGCACCACTGTCTAAGCCCCATTTCGTTCCAATATCGCCATTTCGAATAACTTCGGTGGCACATAGACATACATTCTCGGCATATTTTGCTGAATGTTCATCTATTTTGCGATTATATTTACATTCTGATGCTTTATGTCCAACTTTTCGGCATTTGTGACAACGAAATTTAAATTCTTTGTTCTTCGTATTAGCTTCCGAATGGGAATACCTTTCATAAACTTCAGGCTTTTTATTGTATCGGCTTTGAAAATGCTTTTTATTTGCAAACATTGCATTCTGCATTGAATTCCTAGCTTCATTTTGTCGTGCATCGTTTTCTTCAATGATTTCCACACGTAGCAGATCTGGAACTGGTAATTCATCTCTGGACTCGATTGCACATCTAAAGTTTCCAAAACTAGAGGGCAAACTGTACAATAACATAATGGACAGTAAGTCTGGATTGATTTCAACTTCCATTTCGTTCAATTTGTCAACTGCATCAAAAAATTTGTTCAAATGATCACGAACATCGTCACCATCATTCATTCGCTGCAACGTGAGCTGTTTCAATAGTGTCGCTTTTCGAGCTGGTCCTTTCGACTGGTAAATACTTTTCAACTTCAGCCGAACTTGACGAGAAGTTGTGCATCCTTTCATTTGTTTCAATTCTGACGGACTTATTGACAGAATTATATCGGATTTTGCTTTGTTATCATTCTTTATCCAATTTTGTACACTGCTCAAAGAAGCTGCGTCCCCTTCAATCGGAAATGGTTTCGATAATTCACCATTTACGTATACCCATGCATCATTCTTGATCAGTAAAACCTCCATTTGCATTTTCCAGGTATCATAATTATCTTTGCTCAGGGTTTCAATTCTGGATATATTCGCCGAATTCATATTCACAGAATCACTTATATTTTACCCTATGAGAGTCTTTCAATACGTTTTTACTGGACAGGAACACTTCTTGGTTAACTTCAGTTGGTACACGAATTCTAGGCTGACAGATTTCAGATCCTGGGCCCATAACCTGTTGAGCAGAGCGTCGGGCAGAACTTTGTTGTGCAAACAACTTGTACCAATGAATGTAATTTAACGTGAACTCCAAACGTATTTATTAGCGAAAATATAAAATGAATATTAACAGTTGAAAATGTTTGACAAGACTATGACATATTTAAACATATCCATGAAAACGGTATGACTCGCATTTATCTTGAATTCATTTCAACATGAACCAGTTACAGCAAGACCAGAAAAAGACGGCAACATGACACAAGATAAATATTTGAAAGTATAAATCACACTGAAAACATCTAAATATTCTTAATGAGCATAGTGAAATTCTCAGTCAGCTATTATTTTGTTCTATCAATAAATATTTTGTCACTGACAAGTAAGAACCATGGTTATAGAGAAACGGAAAAGCTAACAGCAGAGATGGCAGAGATAAAATTGGAACTAGTTTACTTCATACTCAGCTTTGAGATACTTATCATAATTATCACTTGTAAGAAACAAACGACACAAACAGTATTTGAAAAAGGAAACATTCGCAATTGAATATTTTTATATCGCGATCGTTGTATGAAGTGATTCAGAATAACATGAGAACTGAACACAGAACACTTGTCAAGCAAGATTCTCGCATGAACTGTTTACGAAGGTGTCGACGAACGAAAGTTTTTTAAATTCTACTAGTGTTTTCTGATTGGCTGGTGAATGAAAAATCCTAATTAGCAACCAATCAGAAAACAGTACGCGATGTGCAGGAGATTTGATTCGAACATTATTGTCTTTGTCTATTAAAAAATTTGCCATTCCATCAAAAAATAATTTATATTATATTAATATTTCTTGTACGAAAAGCCCCAAAGCGTTTCCACATTTTGGATATGCACAGTGATTGGCGACTCCAGAATCCAACCAGAATTGAAATTCACCACTTCATTCATAAATGCGACGAGTGATTTGTCTTGTCTTCTATTCTTCAAAATACGCACGGAACAGCTTGGTGTTTCAAGAACCAGCAAAAGACAAAGACATTAATTTTCAAGTTAATCGCGTACCTACTGTTTATTGATTGGTTGCTAATTAGAATCTTTAATTCATCAGCCACTTAGGCAACACTAGTACAATCTAACAAACTTTTGTAAACCGTGCATGCGAGAATGTTGCCTGACAAGTGTACTGTGTTCAGTTCACATGTTGTTCTACATACAATGGTCACGATATAAAAATATTCAATTGCGAATGTTTCCCTTTTCAATACTGTTTATTATGTCGTTTGTTCCTTACAAATGACTGTGAAGATTATGATAAGTGCCTGAAAGCAAAGTATAAAGTCAACTAGTTCCAATTTTATCACCAGTTTGAAAATAACTTCAGTTTTTTTCTTCACTTTGAAATTAAATATCTATGTCAGGCAGCCTGCAATGTGTACATTCACCACACAATCAGCACAACATTCTACACTATCCAAATGTCTAGTTAAATGTTCATTGCATTCGGAAATTGTCAAAGTGAATGCACGTGAAATTAGGCGGGCAGCGTTACCCAAAATTTTGTCGAACTTTACAAAGACCAAAACATGTTTTTATTTTATTTTTCCAGATTTTTAACCACTGTAATTCGTTAAAAATGGCATTATACACTCGTCATTCACGGGTGTGCAACAGATTAGATTACACTCTGTATACTATTAAATTCTAACATAACATTTCTTTTTAGTTCAATCGTAAAATCTGCTACAACATCAAAGGAGTTTTGCTTTAACCACGCATTAATGTTCTATGCGCTAATTTTTCTCTGTAAACTTTTGGTGAAATACTCTGAAAATACTGGTTTCTCTTTATTTGAGCTATGGTTATTTTTAAGACGAAGTAGTAATCATCTTTGGGACAAACATTCTGAAATCCTTATAACTAGCTCACATGACTGAAAAAAATATGTACCAAACTTCCTCCACTAACATTTTTCAGACAAATATTCTATTTCAATTTTCTAAATGGTAAAAATGGATGAGAGAGAGAGAGAGAGAGAGAGAGATAGAAGCGTATGGTGGAACCAGAAATCTAAGGAGATCGTAAATCACCAACCACTTGAGTTATCAGCAGGCGGAGGATTATACGCAGAGTTGTACCTGCCCTAGCCATTAAATTTTGTTTTATAGGTAGGTATAATGATATTGGGTTAAATTATTGAGAAAAATCGCCTGAATATAATTGAGAATTGTTTATTTATATATAATATATGATAATGATATATATATATATATATAATATATATATATATATATATATATATATATATATAATTATATTATATTATATATGATATACCTAATTAATGTAAAATGTCAAACTTTAATTACTACTTTAAACACTGTGGAATACCGTGTTTTTGTTAAAGAAGCGCTTTCTTGCACAGCTTGATCCTTGGACATTCCACGTTCCAGAAGGGAAGTATAAACATTCAATATAATTTGTTTCTCATGAGGGTGTAACATTTGTCGCCTAGTGGTACTACGAGCCCATGGACGCCATATTTTTTACGACAAAAAAATCGAATAGACACTTTAAAATAGACACAACTGACACAGCGGAATATTAGGTAGGTAATCGCTGAATGTTGTTTAACTTTCCCCCTTTCATTTCTGAAATTGGAAAGCGGTCAGTTCTCAAAACAGTCTTGTTTTCCAAATCTGGTAGGTAATTTATTTTGTAACCGTAAATAGACCATTATCGCTATAATCTCGTTAATAGCCCATTAGTACTGAAAGTCTGGTGGCTAGGTAAGTGAATTTATTATCAAATAAATTTAAATACCAAACTGTCAACAAAAGCCAAACCTAATAGAGAGCCCACTATCATTAAAATGCCAAACTATATCATGAGATATGTTATTTCGGACCTTTCATTGCTTATCTATATTTCGAACAATAGGTAATAATGTGGGTCGTCGGCTAATATTGATTCACGACCTTCTCAGATTTCTGGTTCTACTGTACTCGTGGGTGATCACCTAAGGGTTTTCTTTCGTTTTTCCTTTCAAGGCAAAACATGTGTTGTACTATATACTTTGAAGAGTTAAACTCGAAAAATATTAAAAAGTGAGTTTCTGATGTATTTACTTTATCTGTGCATTTAAAATTTTGAAGTAAAGTAAAACGCCTCGTGATAATGTTCGAAGGAAAAATAAACGTTTCTTTTCAATCACCTTCTCTTTATTCAAGATAATAATATTTCAAATACGGCATTGATCAGTCCCGATAAAGTCTTCTAGTTTCGATAAAGTTTTCTCTTGTGGATTCTTCTCTTGTCTGTATAATCCAAATATACTACGAGTATGCCAAGAAATGGGATTTCGATAATCTGGTGACGTTCACGAACCAATTGGGAACAGTAAAACGAATGCGATGACGATTTCGATGACCATCGACAAAAGAAACACGTGATGTTCACGAAGTGATCGACAAGTTGTTCGTTCAGTTTCTTATGAAACTAAATGAATGTGTTACAAATGTTGATAAATAAATTACATGCAACTCTCCTTAGTTGACGATATCAACCGAGAGAGGTGTAGTTAATTAATTCACTCAAGGAAATGCAGCGCTTAGTATTCGAGGCCTAGTGTTACAACGCAAATATTTTTTCAATATTCATTCATTCCTTTCCAACTGTAAACATATTTCCCAGCAATGTTTTTTCTGAAGTAAGTCAAATTCCTCAAAATAATAGTCAACCAAATCACTCACTTCCTCGTAATTTGAGAATAGTTCCTTACAATCATTTGTAAACTAAACAAATTATTGAAAACAAGTTTTCTCCAAAAATTATTTTATTTTTGAGAATTTTTTTGGCAATTAGTACAGGTATTGAACACTGGAAGAACATTGGAACTAGTGGGATTATTTTGCTGAATATTTTCCACATTTATAACTTTATTTGTCTGAAGCTTCCTGGATAAATTTGTGATTTTTTCTTGAAGTTGAGATCTTGGATTTTTTTGGTGTATAACCATCTGCCTGCCGTTTTAATTATGAACAAAGTTTTGGATATATAGATTTATCCGCATCATGTGTTATTGCAAGAGTAATAATAATATAATAATAATAATAATGGTTATTTCCAAAAAAGAGAATTCACATGGTGTAATACAACAGGAAACAGGAAAATAAACATGATAAATCACTGATGCTAGAAGCTTGTATGTGATAATCAATATAATAAAATCTAACAATAATTATGCAAGTATATTATTTAAAAACATTAATTAGTAAAATAAATAAATAACGAACATAACATATACACTTACATTTCATATAAATAATAATAATTTTTTTGGTTATGTAGAGTTCATATTTTACAGTTTTTTTGTGTAGTCGTAGATCGGGTATGGTCGCGTTTGGGTATTTTGGGTCGAATTCTGTCTGATTTGACGTATCGTATATCTTTTATGAGGTGTGGTCAGGGTTGTGTAATGCTGACTAAAATCAATTCAGAAATTTCAAGTCGATGAGATCATTTAGGAATTTTCTCTCGGTGTTTGTTATCCATACTCTAACGTTATATTGGAATGATTTGGAATTTTTCATATTCTTCAAATTTTCCGGTAGTAAATTGTATAATTTAGGAGCTATAAATTCAACGGATCGTTGACCTATAGTTTTTCCTCGGTTCGGTACAAATGTGGATGTCTTTCTTGTTTGAGTGTCGTATTGATGTTCAATTGGTTGTAATTTAATTTAATTTTTATGAATAGTCGTTAGTATTCGATGGCAAAATAATTGCCTTATGTCGAAAATAGCATTCTCCGAATATAACAGGTCAATGGAATATCTTATGTTTTTTTTATAGATGAATCTCAGAATCCATTTCTGAACAATATTTAAGTTGTACAGATTAATTTCCGCCACGCCTCCCCAGCCAAGGATTCCGTAATTTAGTTGGGACTGTACGAGTGCATAATATAATGTTCTTAAATTTTTCGTATTCAAGTATTCCACAAGGTATCTGAACTTACTCAGTAAGCCCCTCAATTTGTTTTTCACATTCTCGGTGTGGAGGTCCCATCTCAAATGTCTATCTATAGTTATTCCCAGATACTTTGATCGGCATTTTTCTTTAATGATCGTGCTGTTGTCTACTATAAGAGGGCCTAGATCGGGTAAGTGATTCGAATATGAAGTGAAAGGAAGGTAATATGTTTTCTGATTGTCAGCGTATTGAATTTGAACCAGTCGCATATTCGCTTCAGATTGTGTTCTGCTATTGTCTTCAGATCTGCCCAAGTTTCCCCTTTATAGATGATAGCCATGTCATCTGCGAAGCTGATAAGTTTACCTCCAGATCCAAATGTCATTAGGCTGTTTACGTAGAGTGTGAATAATAGTGGCCCGAGTACCGTCCCCTGTGGAACTCCGTAAGTGACGGTTTTCGAGTCACTTCTAGTTCCATCAATCTCAACTATTTGTTTACGGTTTGACAGATAATCTTTCAGTAAATTGAAGGTTGGCCCTCTTATACCGTAGGAGTAGATTTTTTGTAGTAAACGTTCATGGCACACGGTATCAAAGGCCTTTGACAGATCCACGAAAATGCATATGAGCGGGTGTTTTTTGTCCAGCGCCTTATATATATCCGATGTGAGATTCAATATGGCATCTTCTGTACTACGACCTTCTCTAAATCCGAATTGATTGTTAGAAAGTATTTCAAATTTTTCCATGAATTTATCTATCCTTTTCTTCACAAGTTTTTCAAAGAGTTTAGAAAATACCGACAGTAAGGAGATTGGACGATAATTTTCCATTTTTTCTCTAGGGGTTTGATGATTCCTAGTTTAAGACAATCTGGAAATTTACCTTGCTCAAAACAATTATTGATCATAAAATTCAGTGAAATAGCTATTTGATTACTCAGCTGTTTGATTGTTTCAGATCTAATTAGATCCAACCCAGGTGATTTTTTGGGTTTTAGGTCATTGATAACGTCCATAATTTCTTTTTCATCAGTTGGTTCCAAGTATATACTATTCTCAATGTTATCAGTATTGTCTGTGAAATTAGTAGGTTTGATTATTTCTTTTGCATATTTCTCTCCTAGTCCACTATAATGAATGTTAAATTGGTCCACGATTTCCTTTTTAGATTTTATGATTTTCCCATTAATTTCTATAGTTTCAATTTTTGTATTTGTTTTTGGTTTAGGTCATATGTCATTAATCGCATTCCATAAGCCACTGGATGTGTTTGGGCTCTTTTCTATGATTTTGTTCATATATTATTTCTTTGCTATGTTTGTAGTTTGTCTAAGACTGTTTTTGAGAGTTCGGTACCTTTCCTTCAGCATAATATTATGGGGATCTGAACGTAATTGAATGTAAATATTATTTTTTTCATTGGCTTTTTTTAATATTTCCGGTGTTATCCAGGCTTTTTTACTTTGTTAATTTTGATTTTTATAGTTTTTGTGATTTTTTGTGTATATCGTTTCAAAATATGTATGAGTGTGTCCATTATTTCATTTACGTCTTGTGTATTCTCAATTTAAGTCCAATTTTCATTACTGATATCTATTCTTAAAGTATCATAATTAGTGTACTTTTTATATTTATTTTGTTCATGGTCATTCATTGTATTTTTGCTGCAGTTATACTCCAAGGAAATGGGAAAGTGATCAGTAATGTCATAGTCGAATACATAGGATTTGAAGTTATTATGGTTATTGGGATTTTTCACAAATATATGATCCAGGCACGTTTTGCTGCTCGGTCTTGTTATTCTATTCATATAAGATACTCACTCACTCTGAACATCATAATCAAAATTGTTTATATTGTTGATAAGTTGTCCCTGTATGATTTTATTCTTGTAGTTTTTTATATATGGATCTATTTTTGCATTCTCTATCCATTCAGGTTTTGGGAACTGAGGGATGGTTTTCTGTCTCTGATTTGTGTGTGAGTTGGAGCTATATTTCTCTCTTTCATTTTGTTCATCGCTTCTTCTTCTCTCTTCTTTTTCTCTCCAACTGGATCTTTATTTTGTTCGTTCTTGTTTGTATTAATTTCTATATAATCCTGTGGGGTTGTTGTTGTTTCAAAGAAATAGGGATTTCTTCTGGAGGGTTCTGGGTTGCTTTTTTTTTTTTTAATTTTTCTAGAATTTCTTCCACTGTGTACGCTATGTTGTTCCTAATTGATTTTTCGCCTTTTATGTAGCAGTGATCTTGAGTTGAGGATCTAACTTCTTTCAAATAGTTTCTTAGAATTTTGTTCTTTTCTTGTTGTGATTTCGTTAGATCTGGAACTATGCTGATTTTGGTTCCCTTTAGCTTCTTACAGTTTTGCAGTACACTTATTTTTGAGAATGTTGATATAAATTCTATTTTGATTGGACTTTTTTCAGATTTTCCAAGTTTGTAAAAATTATTAATGTTGTGTTCAACATTGAATAGTTCGCCCACAAAATTGAATTTAATCTTGAAACCAAGCTCACAACATTTCCTGATATTCTTACGATATTCCATAAATGAAGCAGTGTTTATTTACTGCCTCCGTGAATTCTGGGCGGTTCCAGAAATGGAACAGTCATAAAAACTTTTTAACAAAATATTAAACCGACGAAATACGGAACTGAAAAGTAAAAAATAAAATAAATCTTCTCAGTCTCAATAACTAAGCTCGTAAACTAATGTAAGTAACTAATTTTGAGTCGGCGCGAAACAAACAAGCAAATGAATTAGATAAGGCGTAAAATGATGACATCGAGTTGCGCGGTAACATTCTGATAATTTTTTTGAAGTAATTCAATGATCTTCGTTGTTTGTTCGTTTGGCGCCGACTCAAAATTAGTTACTAACATTAGTTTAGGAGCTTAGTTATTGAGACTAAGAAGGTTTATTTTATTTTTTACTTTTCAGTTCCGTATTTCGCCGGTTTAATTTTTTGTTAAAAAGTTTTTATTTTTCAATTTTTTGGGGCTGAAATCTACTAATTACTACCTACTTGTTTTTTGATTACTTCCAAAACACTTACTTACCCACCTTACTTCAACTATTACCAGTTAAATAATATGATTATCTACTTTTATTATTTGTTGTAATATAAATTATTTTGTTGTTCTGGTTAGTTTATTTCATTACTTTGTATATCATTCCATCCTCTCATAGAATATAATGATTGTGACAGATGTAGGAGAACACAAATAATGACCTTAGCGATCTGTCATTGTCAACTACATATGTGTGCCAATGTTCACAAGTGAAAAATCAATTATTCCCTATTTTTCTACCCGTAAGGGTGGATGATTCCAAATATGATCAACTATGAGGTATACCCTATCTAATAAAAAAAGAATCATTCAAATCGAAGAACCCAGTGATAGAATCGGTTAACGGACCAGAATCCAGAGGGTGAGTGATCAATATCCTTCATTTTGCTACCCTCAGAGGTGGATTTCATCTTTCAAATTCAAATGGGACCAACTACGAAGTACACCCTTTCCACTGAAAAACTTATCGGAATCGGACGTCTCAGTAAAAAGTTATGCGTGATCATACATAAAAAAAATGAACAAAAAATACGCCTCGACTAGAGAACTTTTTGGTTTCGTCGGTTAAAAATCACTCATCATTTCACACTTCACTTTTGCTTTTCATAACATTCGAAAACGCGGAAAGTACATACTATGGGAATACACCAAAAAATTAACTTTCTATGCGTCAAGTGTGACGATTACTTTGTTTCCATAGTTACAAAACAAATATTTCATGGCATTCTTTGTTTCTGAATAAAAATAATGATACTTATTTAAGTTTTTCACAAGTTGATTGTAATAATTTATGTCATTTGAATTATTTTCCATGTGCGGAAAAATAGTATGTATAGTATATCCATTCTCAGTTGAATAAAATCATCTTCGACTCAAAATATAGGGTTCGTTCAAAATCGTACATATTATAATGTTGAATTATGAAGAAATCCGGGTAGAGAAATAAATATGATTAATATAGATATTTATTCATTCAAACATATAAAGACAGATACATAAACAATGAACAAATGAATAGATATCGATGCATCGATAGTCTTAACACCTTGTTTAAACGTTAAAAAAAGAATATAAAATCACCTAAATAATAATATATGAGCTAACGAAATAAATTTCACAGTAATAATAATAATAATAATAATAATAATAATAAAGTTCTTTATTATTTTCATGTAATATAAATAGTAATAATATACATAGAAATTGAAATACATACAAACATAAATATTTCATTTAAGTGGTTAAAAAAAAAACAAAGCGATTTCTGAAAATAAAGGGCGAAGTTCATTTTCTGTAGGGAAACAGTAGCTTCACTACGAAAATGTTCTTCCACTTAACACTAATACAGTGTGCCAAGGAAGACATTGTCGTACGTAACCTGATTGACAATAGAAAATGAGAGAAACGAAGGGATGATTATTATCTTTATACTCATTAGTTTTTTGAGCCGCGAGGTGAGGGACTGTCTAGACTTGTGTTTTGAATAGTTCGTTTTTATATTCAGACTTGAAGCAAGTAATTCTGAGGTTCTTTATACTTTCAGGAACGGAGTTATATAACTGATATATTTGGTAAGTATAGGATCGCCTAAATAATTCAGTTTTGAATTTAGGTGGGGATAATAAACCTTTGAATCGAAGATTTGAGTTATGTATATCTGTCCTGGAAGATATTTTGTGGTGCAAATATGCAGGAATTTTAAATAAAACAATTTTGTGATATAGGGTGACTGCGTGGTGAATTCTTCTATTTTCTCAACCATCCAACCTGTATCAATTTATGTGATATTCTCTGATTTCTTCTCACACTATAAATAAGCCTCAAGCAGGAATTCTGCACTTTTTGAATTTTATTTTTATATAAAGTTGTTAAGTTCGGACCATAGACGGAGTCAGCGAAATTGAAATGCGATAGAACTAATGCTTCACATAGTTTTATTTTGATGTTTCGAGGAAATGAGTGCCTGTTTCCGTAAATCAATTTCAGTGAGCTATATGCACGATTAATCAGTTTATTAACATGTTTTTCGAATCTTAAGTCTCTGTCTATGATAATCCCTAAGTTTTAAGCTTCTTCAACTATATCGATGGATTCATCATTAATTTCTATATTAATAGGGAACTGAATTCTAGCCCTGTTAAACAGAGAACCAAATAACATTACTTTAGATTTAATACAATTTATTAGTAAACAATGTTCAGATGCTAACTCAATAAACGTCGATAGTTCCCTATTAATAGTATCACAAGCATTATCTGCTAATTGTGGAGGAAAATTATAATAGATCTGAGTGTCATCGGCATAGACATGAATCTTACATTGTTCTAGAGATTTTATTAAATTTATGGTATATATCGAGAAAAGCAAGGGACCCAGAATTGAGCCTTGTGGCACCCCTGAGTTCAATGTCATATATTCAGACTGTTTTGATTCAATCCTCACACACTGTTTACGATTGTTTAGATAGTTCTCTATAAGACCAACAGCCGTTTCTGAAAAACCTATATAGTGCAAAATATTAAGCATTCATTTGAAGTTAATAGTGTCAAACGCTCTGCTGAAATCAAGCAATACCAAAATTGAACATTGACCTTTATCAATTGAAGCTATGATGTCGTCGACTATATTAAGTAAGGCCGTTGTGCAACTGTAGCCTTTACGAAAGCTAGATTGAACAGCCGGCATTAGTGAGTGATCCGCTAAGTGTCGTCTCATCTGTACCTCAATCGATATCTCTAAAATTTTGGAAAGCATGGGTGGAATACTTATACCTCTAAGATCCTTGTATTCTGAAGGATTTTGTTTCTTAGGCAGAACTTGGACTACAGCCATTTTCCACACAGCAGGGACAACACCGCTTGAAAGACAACAGTTTATGATGTGTGTAATATATGGTATGATAAGAGGACAACAAAGTTTAATGAGTTCAACACTTAGCCCATCACAGCCCAATGCATTGGAGTTCATTTTACAAATATTGTCATATACAAAGGTGTCATCGACTTCTTTGAATTTAAAAGTGGAAGGAATAATATTATTGGTGCTGTAAAAATTCATAAGGTATCCAGGTGGAGCAACGTTAGGAATGGAGTTTATCAAGAAATCATTAATTTCACTTGGATTCTTTAAACTTTCAGGAAGCTCACGATTTTTATTTTTTTAAAAATTATTTGTTCTCAATGTTTGCCACAGCTTTTTTGAATCGGAGTTATCAAACTGATATAAAAAGTATGCCCTTTTTTCCCTTTTAATTGCTTGATTTGTATAATTCCTGAGATCCTTATATAATTGAAAATGAGCTAATGATTTTGTGCGTTTATATTTATTGAGAGCTTTATTCCGTTCATTCATCATTTGTTGTAAAGGAAATGTCAGCCAAGGGGCTTTCTTTTTTGTAATTTTAGAAGTTATTATAGGGGCATGCCGATCAAATAAGCTAATTAAACAATTTACTAAGTACGATACTTTTTCATCCACACTTTCTTGATCGAAGATGCGAAAAAATGATATATTCCTTAAATCACACAGAAATAATTCTTCATTGAAATTTTTGAAACATTTATAGGTATACATCTTGAAAGTCCTTATTTTTTTTACATTGAACTTGCAGTATACAATAAAATGGTCTGATATGTCATTACGAATAACACCTTTTTCGATCAAATTTTCCTCTTTTACTATAATATAGTCAAGTAGAGATTCAGAGTTATCAGTTATTCTTGTTGGTTCGTCGATTATCTGGGATAGATCAAATACCTCCAAAATATTATTCAATTTATTGAAAACAGCATTCTTCTCAAGAAAATTTATGTTGAAATCGCCTAAACATACCACTTCATCAACAGTTGGAAATAAGTATCCCAAATAATCTTCAAATTCATCAGGAAAATCATTGGTATTTTGATCATGCGGTTTATAGATCACACCTATGCCAAATGTTTGTTTATGTATTGTTAGTTTAATCCACAGTTGTTCCCAATTATTTTTATCATTTTCTACAATTAATTCACTATGATAATGATTTTTAACATAAACACATAAACCTCTACCTCGTGCATTTCTGTCCCCCCTGTATAAAATATAATCTTCAATATTTAAGACTTCATCAGTAACATGATCAAAGAGCCATGTCTCACATATCAAAAAAACATCATATTCTTTTTGTAGTAGTAAATTTTTTACATCACGAAGTGATGATACCAAGGATCGCACATTTAAACAAGCTACACTAAGATAATCCATCCTGTTTGTTATTCTTGATTGAATCGAAAATTTTCCAACTAATCTCTCAAAATCTACCTCAATTCAGCAACTTTCAACAATTTAAAAAAGCGAAGGTAATCCGTTTAAAAAAGGCAAAACCTTCCAATCCACAAAAACTCAATACTCACTGAGGGCGCAGACGAATTGCACTGCTCCTCTACAATTGATCAATTGATTGAGTATGTGCAAATGAATAAACCATAATCCTAATTATAAAATGAAGTCAAAGAAAAAAAAAAAGTATTGTGGAGAGAGCAACATATGTAAACAATTAAAAATTATAATAAGTATTAATTTCGAATAGCAAAATACCAAAATTTTCCACAAAAAGCACAAGTTAATCATAACTATAAACTTTGTATATAAAATCCAAAAATAAGGAAAGAAAAAAAAATATACAATAGCAATTCACATCACGCTCTGTCCATATCACTTAACTTCTGAATCTTGCTAATATGATCTTTGTCATTAAACTTGACGTATATATTTCCATAATTTGACCATGCTCGTCCATTTTTCTTAATTTTGTCCACTACAGCTTTTAACAGCTTTTGTATTTCTGGAGACAACTCTTCCCTAATAATCATACCTGTTCCTTTCAACAGCTTCTTCTTACTATATACCAATTGTTTAACAAAAACTGTAGAAAACTGGACCATAATTGGTTTTATATTATTTTTGTCTGGAACTTTCATGCGAAAACAATGATCAATACTATTCACATCAAGTCTTATATTGAGTTTGTTGTTAGTTATTTCCAAAATGGTGTTCATGCAGTCTTCGTTGTCATTTTCTTGAACGCCATAGATTATGACATTTCTAGATCTCCGCATGCGATCATATGATTCTTGCTTAGCAATTAGAGTTTTTATGTGATGTTCTTGATTTTGTAAAACTTGGGTCAGGTTATTATTTTTTTCATTGATCAAGGCTATTTCCTTGTCGTACTTTTTAGCAATCACATCCATAATCGCATTTGAGAGGAGAGCTATAAACTCGTCAGATGCAACAAGTTTATTGACTACGGCTTTGATGGCTGTGTGCAGTTCATCCTCTCCCTTGTTCGCTCTAGTTTTCGACATAATGAAAAAATACTTGCAGTTTATGTCTAGTACGTACAGACTGGGTTTGAAATGTCACCACAAACTTGTAGTTCAACACTTACTTGTATGGCAGCACTTTTTTCTAAATTGTAATTGCACTTTTTTACTAGTTTATTAGCATTTCTGAGGAGCTACGCTACAACACGTCTATTCTCTATGATACATCGACACACAGTAAAACCAGATATATAAGAACAGTTAATTCAAATCCAAATCACAGAGTATATATACACACATGGATACATATATAGAGCTAGACTGAACAAGACATATTAGAACTTTAGCAAACTTTCGGAGTATACGGTTTTAAAAATAAAAATCACATTACCATGTCGGCAACTTTTTCCCTAGGTTGGCTGTGAATGAGGATCTTCAACTCTTTCTTATATAAAATCAAGTTATCAATTTTTTGTATATGGAAAGGTATGGAGTTATACATTTTCGGAGCCATATACTGATATGACCGCTGGCCAATTGATTTTTGCATTTGTGGAATTTTGTGATGGTATTTTTTCCGAGTTTGGTGATTATGATTAGGTAGGTTTGAATTCATATGTTTTTCTCGGTGGTATTTTATATTGATATTATTATAAAAAAGCTGACGAATATCGAATACATGTGCTTCATGAAAAAGTTCTTCACATGGATATTTATAGTCTTTGGACATAATCAGCTTGAGGAACATTTTTTGCAGTATTTCCAGAAGATGAATATGTGTTTTCAATGCCCCTCCCCATCCTACTATACAATATCGCAAGTGGCTCTCAACTAATGCATGGTACATTACTTTGAGCTGATGGAAAAGTAATATGTCTTTCAAATATTTGAACTTGTAGAGAATCATACGTAACTTATTACAGACATAGTTAATATGGTTAATACGGGAATCCTATTTGAGATTCGTGTCTATTATTACTCCCAGATATTTAACATTTTTTCAGGCAGGATTATATACTGTTGTGGTAACCGTGAGGCTATCGAATGATGGCGTGTTGGACCGATTACAGCTAAAAGGTAGGTAGTAGGTTTTTTGTATGTTGACAGTAAGTAATTTGTTTTCTAACCATTTTTTTATTGAAGGAAGGTCAGTCTCTACTGTGTTTTTCAATTCTTGCCAGGTGTCTGCTTTATAAAATATTGCGGTGTCATCAGCAAATCCTAGTATTTCTCCACTGCTCCTGATAGAGAACATGCCATTGATGTAAATATTGAGAAGGATTCGGCCCAAAACAGTCCCTTGAGGAACTCCATACTCAATTTGCATTTGATCACTTTGCACATCATCCACTCTGACAGACTTGAACCTATTGGCGAAATAACTTTCGATTAGTTTTAAACAATTATTCCCGATGCCAATATCTTCCAATGTCTGTAAGAGAAGACTATGGCTCACAGTGTCGAACGCTTTAGACAGATCAATAAATACACATAGACTTGGCATGGTCCCATCCAGAGTATAAGAAATCTTCGTAGTTAGTGCCAACAACGCGTCTTGGGTGGAGACATTCTTTCTAAAACCGTACTGCATACTCGATATTAGATTATATTTGGATATATAAGAAGCTAACAGTTTTTTTTTAATTTTCTGGAAAATTTTTGATAGATGCGTTATGAGAGATATCGGTCTATAATTAGTGATCGCTGTCTCATCTCCTTTTTTGTGAACAGGTACTACTATTGATTCCTTAAGCGCTCTGGGCCAGATACCTTGTCCATGCACACATTTATGATGTATGTGAGAGGTTCTAGAATATATGTAGAAATTATTTCAATAGTTTCTGCTTTGATATAGTCTACACCTGCAGATTTTTTTGTTTTCAGTTGACTGATGACGCTATCAACTTCTTTATTATCGGTTGGTAATAAAACAAACGAGTTCATAGAAACTGCTCTATGCGGTTTGTAACTTGGGTCGTTTTTCACGTTATTTGCCATTTTCTTACCTATTCGGGTGAAAAAAGTGTTGAATTCATTGGCTATTTGCTTTTTATCATCTTTCAATTCCCCCGATCCATCTTTTATTGTTTTTATGTTGCGCTTACTTTTTATGGTTTTACTTATTTCTTCAATTATTTTCCATAACATTGATGCATCGGTTGAATTTGAGTTTATTTATTTTTGGTAGTGGTCAAATATGTTTGTTTCTTATTAAATTTGTGAGTTTATTTTTATAATTTGTATATTGTGTTTTCGATTCCAAGTTATGGTGATCATTTCGGAGACTTTTGAACAGTATATTTTTCGTATTTATTGATTTAACAAGATCATTTGTTATCCATCGTGCAATCTTTGTGTTTCTTCTTTTGGCCCTCCTTACGGTTGTGCAATCGTTTATAGCGCGAGTGGGGACATCTATGAATTCATATAAATTCATTTGTTCCAGCGTTTGGATTTGTTGCAGGAAATATGGGGTAGCGTAATCTGGAGTTTGTCGTGATCAATATATTTTTTGAATTTATCTTTATCAGTTGCCACATGTTCATCCTGGTTTAGTATAATCTGAAGTGCAATTGTATAATGATCTGTGATATTACTCTGAATTACTAAGGGAATGATTTGCTCTAATATGTAACTCTCTGTTTTTATGAAGATATGATCAATGCAGGAACCACTATTATTCTGGACTCTTGTTTCACTATTTATTACTGATATATATCCGACTTCGTTCAATGTATTTAGATACTCATTGCGATGTTCATCGCTTTTTAAAATATCGATATTAATATCTCCAATGAATATAGAGTTTCCGGCGTTATTTTCATCATGGTTTTGTAAGTATTTCTGCAAACTTTTATTGAATTCTTTTGGATCTGTAGAGGGTGATCTGTAAGCAGCGGTTATCACTATGTTTCTGTTGTTTATGTAGTTGATTTCAACTTTTATGGCCTTAGTATTGTTAATTTGAATTATTTGATAAGTATAGTTGAATGTAGACTTGATGTATAATAAGACACCATCATTTTGATTCAACCTCCCTTCATCGTATACTGAGTCATATCCTGTAATGTTATAAAGCTCAGGGTTTTGTATAGTCCATGTTTCCGTCAATACGATACGGTCAATTTTTGGGTTTATAATATTCAAGAAGATTTTAAATTATTCGAATTTTTTTTTGATGCTTCGGATATTATTGTGGATACTAGTAAAATGTTCAAGATGTCCATTCATTGTTAAAAGTATATAGTAGACCGAATTGAGTGAAAATTGAGTGAAAATTATTCCCGCGTAAAAACCAGTCGATAACTTCGCTGACCGCTTATAGCATACATTACCGTAAACCACTACAGATAATACTTTTTAGGGTTTGGGGTATAGATAATAGAATATATTAGTGGAACAATAGTGTGGTGTGTGCCTGGGCAGAGGCAGCCATGCATGGTGAGCAACTGCAAGAACATTTTTGTGCAGTAGTCGAAAGTACTGAACCGATTTTAAGAAATTATTTTTGTTTGAAAGCTTATTCCTAGACTTAAAAACTGGTATATGGTTTATTTCGCTTCGGGAACGAAAACAGGATATGTAACAATAAAACCACATTTCTTCACACCCAAGTGCTACCAAATAAGAATTCAATTTCTCAGAATAGAGGTCTGATCCAGTCAATTTGTGAAATTCTTTTTGACGACGTTTCGAAATGGTTTTTGTCATCTTCAGGTTGAAAAACAAATATTCTATTCATATTTCTCCTTTCGTATTGTAGGATTGTTGTTGAAGAATACAATGGATTATTTAGAAAATTGAATAATATGAGCCTTACTTTATTTTTCTGGTAACATGTCAAGATCTGTTTTCATTATTAAGTACTTCAAACAAAGATAAAAAACAAGAAAATAAAGTAATCAAAGTCATCTTCACAAAAGATACAATATAAATTGAAACACAATTGGTAGACCACAGGTGAAAAACAACTACTTTTCTAGCAAATACCACGCAGAACGTTGAATGATATTCACCTGAAAATTTATGCAAACTTCCATATAAATGGAAATTGATTGCAAATGTTTCTTTCTGGTGAGCTCGATTATGTTTAATTTATGTCGGGTCCGCCTAACAATCCGCATACCGGTTTCAGGCTTTTTGGCCCTCATCAGTACGGAGTAGTCATAAAAAATTAATCTGTCCTGAGTTTTTAATATCATTTCTATTGTTAAAACTGTTGGGGTCTTTTTTATATGTATCATTTCAATAAATCTTCTTACTCTTGGATTTCTTTCTTTGGTCGAATTCTCAACGTTGTTAGCATAAAATTTATGTTGATTTATTTTTCGTGTATGGATAAGACTGGATTATTTAGAAGATTAAGTTATATGAGCTCTAATGTACTTTTATGGCAACATGTAAAGATAAGTTTTCATTTTTACTGATATAAACATAAAAATGTTTGTTTCAAATATGGCTCAAGTTTTCGATATCATTTCTATTTTTGATACTGTTGCGGGTCTTTTTTTATATGTATTTCAAGGAATGTTCTCATTCTTGGATTTCCATTTTTGGTCGATATTTCAAAGTTGTTCGTGTTCGTGTCAAATTTATGTTGTTTTTTTTTCGTGTTTTGATAAGGCTGTCATGCCAGTGTTTGAGTACTTGTATTCGATTTTTCAAGTGTTGTTTTGTTCAACCTTGTTTGAGTACTTGTATTGGATTTTTCAAGTGTTGTTTTGTTTGACCTTGTTTGAGTACTTGTATTCGATTTTTCAAGTGTTGTTTTGTTTGACCTATATCTATATGGGATTCTATATACTGTATGAGTTGGTATGTTCTTTTATTACTTGGTTTTGATTGTAAATAAATGGTGTAACTCGTATTTTATAGTCAGTGTGAAATAGTTCGGTTGTGTTTTGTTCAAGACACCAAAAAATTATTCAAATAATTACATAAATAATGTAATGTCAATCTAGTAGAGTACTTTTATTTTTATATTTGTAAGTTGCTGACACACGTCAGTGTATTGAAAAATATTTGTGTGTGTATTTGATTTAACTATGGCTCATTTATCCGAAACTCAAAGAATATACTTTTTAATTATGATTGGATGCGATGATAAAACAAGAACTCAAAAGGAAGTTTGTGAAATGTTTAATAATAAATACCCTGGTCGATACATCTCACAGTCTACAGTTAGCAAAATAAAAACAAAATTTCGTGAAACTGGATATGTAAAAACTATTCAGAAACCAGGTCAATATGTTAAATTGGATGAGGGAAAAAAATTCAGATGTACTGTTAGCGATTGAAGAAAATCCGCATATGACAAGTGGACAATGATGTAAGTGAATCATCTATATTGAGAGCCTCACATAAAGAAAAATACCATCCGTATAAAGTTGAGTTGGTTCAATAAGGACGATCCTGATAGAAGGCAACAACTCTGTGAACTGATGATGGACAGAATGGAAGCAGATTTGCAGTTCATAAACGAAATTATTTTTTCTGATGAAGCTAGTTTTCATTTAAATGGAACGGTCAATAGATGAAAACTGTAGACATTGGAGAAGAGAAATTCTTCATTAGATGTGTGGGCTCACACACAATATTCTAAAAAAGTGAACGTTTGGGCTGGTATCATTAAGAACAAACTTACTGGCCATTATTTTTTTGGAGGTACAGTTAATGGTGAGGTTTATCTAAATTTTTTGATGAATTTTTCACAGCCTACATTAAAAAGACTTTTTCCTGATGTTAATGATCCAAATACAATAGATAGATCAATTTGTTACCAACAAGATGGAGTTCCACCGCATTGAAAACGTATTGGTAGAGATTATTTGAACGAAGTTTTCCCCAATAGGTGGATTAGAAGATGTGGAACGATTGAAGGCAGCCTAGATCCCCCAATTTGACCCCTCTCGATTACTTCTTATGAGGTTACTTAAAATCAAAAGTATATTTCAAGAGACCAGACAATATTGCAGATTTAAAAGTAAGGATAACGGAAGAAATTAACAACATAACCCTTGAAGTCCTACAAAATATTCCAAGATCGAGTAGCTCATTGTCAAGGAGTGAATGGTGGTCATTTTGAACATTCAATTTAATTGTAAAATGAATTGAAAAATACTTCCTGATTATTATGTGACATAATTTTTTTCATTCTACGTATCAACATTCCACATTTTGAAAATAAATTTTCTCAGTTATGATTGCACCAAATTTTGAAAACTCAATATTGCTGAACAGATAATGAGAATCCCTTCCGAACAAGGTGCCACACGACCCCCCTCCTCATTTAAAATTTTTGGGGGGGTGCTCATAATTCAGAAGGTGTTCAAGAAGGGGTAAATATTTTCATACTGTAAATTTTGGAATTGACAATAAAAATCGACGTGTTTCAGGTATTTTGAACAAATACATAATAACGCTAAAAATGAATTCATTCCATACCTATGGATCGCACTGTATGTATGTACGATTTGTTCAAATCTTGCAAGTGAATTTTGAACCCCTTCTAGTTGTCCGATCAACGTGAAATATGGAAGGTGTTCATGATTCCGGTGACAATGCATTATGGAATGTTTGCCAAAGAAAAAAACAGAAAAACGGCTCTAATATGGCGAACGAGTGATTCTATTCAAAATTAGTATGCGGGGGTTTTGTGGCCGGACGTCATGATTTCTTTGTCGAAATTCGAGATGGTGGCTCCAATATGGCGATGAGTTTTGTGGTTGGGTTTTGTTTTTAGGTTAGGTTTGTTGTGATTTTGGTTAGGTTAGGTTGGTTAGGTTAGGTTAGGTTAGGTTAGGTTAGGTTAGGTTAGGTTAGGTTAGGTTAGGTTAGGTTAGGTTAGGTTAGGTTAGGTTAGGTTAGGTTAGGTTAGGTTAGGTTAGGTTAGGTTAGGTTAGGTTAGGTTAGGTTAGGTTAGGTTAGGTTAGGTTAGGTTAGGTTAGGTTAGGTTAGGTTAGGTTAGGTTAGGTTAGGTTAGGTTAGGTTAGGTTAGGTTAGGTTAGGTTAGGTTAGGTTAGGTTAGGTTAGGTTAGGTTAGGTTAGGTTGGGTTAGGTTAGGTTAGGGTTAGGTTAGGTTAGGTTAGGTTAGGTTAGGTTAGGTTAGGTTAGGTTAGGTTAGGTTAGGTTAGGGTAGGTTAGGTTAGGTTAGGTTAGGTTGTAGGTTAGGTTAGGTTAGGTTAGCCCTATTCCAATAGAAATTGGGGTCAAAGATCATGTTCTTCTGTCAGAATTCACGAATTCAAGATGGCCACTCCAAGATAGCAACGACCAAATGAGATTCAACAAGATTCATTCATTTGTAACAAGGAGCCAACACATAATTTTTTTTTATTCTAACTGAAAAACTGATGGAATCCCTTTGAAAATTTCAATGCCCCATATCACCCCTTTGGGGGTTGAATTTCTAAAAATATATCTTCATTTGTAACAAAGACCTCAAATAGCAATTTTTATCACCCCAACTTGAAAACTGACAAGGGTAAAATAATGTCTCCTAGCCCCATACAGATTTACAACTCCATGGAAATACAGATTATCCTGGAAATATGTGATTGTGAATTTTCAATAGCTATGAAAATAGTTGTGAGATTTATAAAGAAAAACGTGGAGCGCATGCAATAGAGTGTAGGGAGTAGCTGTCGGTGAGAAAACTCACACATCAGTCCATATCATTTGTCCGATGTGATTAAAATTTTGTTATGATATGCAACATATTGGTTCTTAGCTTCGTTATTCCCCAGAAAAATATTTCATAGGATTGTGATGTACACTTGAATGAAATGAAGGTTGACTTTTATTTTTTATTGCAGCGAGACCAAAATTACTATTTAAGTCAAGGAAAACAGGCGCTGAAATTGCACTTCACTACCCAAAGTGTAAAAAATACCTTCATGTCCCTTTATTTTTTATATTGTCGGTAAAACTCAATTAACTTTTTAATTACCTGCGGAGTGCAATGATAATTATGGTCATTCCTTTCAAGCACTTCTTTCGAAGTGTCTTGTTTTTGAATACGATTCTCACAGGTCGTGCACATCATAGACAGCACGAACGTATGAAATACGATTATAAAATCAGACCTCATCAAGTTATTTCATAATAGATGTTAAAAGTTTTTCGTATATATTGTGTTAGAAACAAATGTCCTTGCACAGGAAATAGCTACAGAAACTGAAGCCACTCTAATACTTCAGGATGCACTAACCCAAATCGAAGAGGAGACCGGAAAGTAACATAGAATCAATTGAATAAGATCAAAGCATACGGTGCTTTTCCCCTTTTTCCCCCTTTTCCCCCCCTTTTATTTTTTGAACGGAACATCTCAAAAAATTGAAACTTGGGATAATGAAATTGATGCATGAATACTTACTATATTTTGGAGTAAAATTGACAGATGAAACTTTCAAGATGGCAACTGGGCGCCAGCTGGGAAAAAAATTGAAAGGAGGGTCTTGTGACACATCCTTTTGAAGCTCCTGACGAATTCTTCACAACCCTAGAATATAAAGTCAATATCTTCACCTACTAAAAATGGCGGAATATTTAATAATTACCTGCATACAAACACATTAATATTGATACATCCAGAAATATTTGTTTTTCTCTGCCATATGGCAATCCTAAGAACCCGATAAGGTTTGATAGGTTATTTTTTGTCTATAAACAAATAACTTTTTAACAAAACATTGAACCGACGAAATACGGAACTGAAAAGTAAAAAATAAAACAAACCTTCTTAGTCTCAATAACTTAGCTCCTAAACTAATGTAAGTAACTAATTTTGAGTCGGCGCCAACCGAACAATCAACGAAGATCATTGAATTCCTTCAAAAAAATTATCAGAATGTCACCGCGCAACTCGATGCCATCATTTTACGCCTTACCTAAATCTTTTGCTTGTTGGTTTGGCGCCGACTCAAAATTGGTTACTTACATTAGTTTAGGAGCTTAGTTATTGGGAATAAGAAAATTGGTTTTATTTTTACTTTTCAGTTCCGTATTTCGTCGGTTAAATTTTTTGTTAAAAAGTTATTATTTTTCAATTTTATGTGGCTAAAAAAGAATTATCCAAATCGGATAACCCAGTTCAAAGTTATGCCTGATAGAAACGGTTAATGGACCAAAATTCAGAGGGTGAACGATCGTTAATGGGCCAAAATTCAGGGGGTGAACGATTGATATCCTCCATGTTGCTACCCTTAGGGGTGGCATTTTTTCTCAATTTGAGATGGGACCAACTTTGAAGTACACCCTATCCATTAAAAAAAAACATCGAAATCGGACTACTCTATGGAAAGATATGCCTGGTATGTTGGCTGAAATCTACTAATTAATACCTACTCAATTTTTGATCACTTCCAAAATACTCACTTACCTAGCTTACTTCAACTATTGACTGTTAAATAATATGATTATCTACTTTAACTATTTATCGTTATATAATATAAATTATTGTTGAAAGTTCTGGTTGGTTGATTCCAACACTCTGTATATAATTCCATCCTTCCATAGAATGTAATTATTATTGTGACGGATGTAGGAGGATCTGTCAATGTCAACTACATATGTGTGCCACTGTTCACAAGTGAAAAATCAAGCATCCTCTATTTTTCTACCGATAGGGGTGGATCATTTCATTTCATATTGGAAAATGATCAACTATGAGGTATACCCTATCTGATGAAAAAAGAATAATCCAAATCGAAGATCTCAGTACAAAGTTATGCCTGATAGAATCGGTTAACGGACCAGAATTCAGAGGGTGAGTGATCAATATCCTTCATTTTGCTACCCTTAGGGCTGAATTTCATTTCTAAAATTCAAATGGGACCAACTTCGAGGTACACCCTATCCACTGAGGGAAGAATTATCGGAATCGGACGTCTCAGTAAAAAGTTTTGCGTGATCATACATAAAAAAAAATGATAAAAAAAAATAAATATACGCGTCGACTAGAGAACCTCCTCTTTTTTGGTTTCGTCGGTAAAAAATTACAAGAAATGTCAGTACGACAACGAACATTATTGTTCAGTTATAATATTCTCATTTAGTTTTCGGTTTTACTAGTGAATAGGTACCACGTGAACTATTTCTGAAATGGTCAATTCTCGTCCATTGGAAGAAAAATTCGAAGCGATTTTTATTTACGGTGCGACGCGTAACTTCCACGAAACCGAAATATTTTTTAATGATCGTTTCCCGAATCGTCCTATCTGTAGAAAATATTTAAGGGAACTTGTAACCAAATTTACAACTACCGGTAGGGTACAGAACAAAAAGACCCCAGGTCATCCGTCCATTCCGGAAGAACAGCAAGTTCAAATAATTAGTGAGATGATAGTAAATCCTCAACAGTGTACTTCCTCCGTCGCGAATGTTTGTGAGGTGTGTCCTTCTACTGTGATTTTTGAAGAGGAATAAGTATCATCCATACAAAATTAAAATAGTACACCAGTTAACTGAAGATGACCCTGATCGAAGAACAGAATTCAGCGAAATTATGACGGCAACTATTGCAAGGCATCCTACCTATCTCCACAATATTTTTTTCAGTGACGAATCTACATTTTATCTCAACGGCAAGGTTCACAAACAAAATTGCCGTTATTGGAGTGACACCAACCCTCACATTTTCCGGGAAACTCATACTCAATATCCAGAGAAAATTAACGTCTGGGCAGGAATATTGATAAACCATATTGTAGGACCTCTATTCATTGAACAAAATTTAACAGGGGAACTGTATTTGAATATGCTGGAAAATACTGTTGACCCTCTAATCACCGAAATCGTCGAAGCAAATCCTAATGAATTCGATATGGATATTGTATTCCAACAAGATGGAGCACCACCACATTACTACGGACAAGTAAGAAACTATTTGGATAGTACTTTCCCCGGTCGTTGGATTGGCCGGCGAGGTCCTACGGAATGGCCAGCCCGCTCGCCAGATTTGACACCTGTAGACTTTTTTTATGGGCTATTCGAAGCGAAAGGTGTACGAAACTGAACCTGCTTCAATATTGGATATACGGCATCTTGAAAGTTTTATCTGTCAATTTTACTCCAAAATATAGTATTCATGCATCAATTCCATTATCCCGACTTTCAATTTTTTGAATTGCCCCTTTCAAAATATAAAAGGATGGGGGGGGGGACATTAAAGAAAAGCACTGTATAAGTCCCTTGGAACATCACCGCACATTATATATGGAGCATGAATGGTAAAATCTATGGTTTCATTGATGGTTAAAAAACTGAACTGAACACAATAAACTGAATACTTATTTTTACTATGAATACCAATTTGTAAGGATTATTAAATCGAGAATATGAAATCCTAAAGTAATGAATCCATATCGGAATGGCAATGGACAAACAAAAACAAAGTGCACGTAAAAACTCAAACAAACTCACCTACTTTATCAATTACCTTTTTACCTTTCTTAATTTCACTCATCTTCTGTATTTTCTTCTTCTTTTCTTTGTAAGAACTAATTTGAGAACCAAGTATTGCTGTGGAATGTTAGAATATGTTGAGGAACTAGAAGATTACAACAGGGTAGACGAATAAATTGTAAAGAATTGTAATGAATTAGAAGAATCAACTTTAAAAAGTCTGAACCTTGGAATGAAAATCATACATCAAAATATGCGTAGTCTACGGAAAAACTTTGGTGAATTTGTGGTGTATCTGAAATCACTTGGTTTTCAGTGCGACATTATTATATTAACAGAAACCTGTAACATTCCCAACATAGAAAACTTCAAATTGCCAAATTACGTCACGCACTATAACAATTCTGACCCGAACCAAAATGACGATATATGCATCTTCATTATTGATAATTTGAATTCCACAATATCAGTAACAAAAATCTCAGATATAAGCGTCATGCAAATGAAAATGACAATGAACAGATCAAACTACGATATTTTTGCGATCTACAAACCTCCATCCATAGTTCATTGATCTACTAGAGTATTTTTTTAAGCAGCATAGTAGATCTGATTTTAGCAAGTTGATAGAAGACCTGAATATAGATTTAAAATAAGTCTAACATAATAACTAATTCCTACACTAACGATCTCAGCTCATGTGGCTACAAACAATATATAAAATCACCCACTAGAGTAACTCCAGAAACAATGAGCTGCATCGACCATGCATTCATCAAAATGGAGCATAACACTAGGGGTACACAAATGATTCCAATTATATTCGAAAGCGCAATAACAGACCATTTTAGTGTGATAATTAACATATCGGAAAAAGACAAATTCTACTTCTTGGGTAGAATTTGTCTTTTTCCCCATATACAAACAAACAAAATCCACCATCCTACAACGAGAAACACGGAACGAAGTCTATGCCGAACAAAATGTTCACTAAGCCTACTATCTATTTCAAAACAAATTATCATCAGCTATGATAAAATGCACACATTATAGAAACATGAAAATCCCCAAAAAAATGAAGCCCTGGATTACACAGGGACTAATCACATCAATCAAAAAGAGAAATGAATTGAAAAAAAAATGCATTAAATAAAATAACCCTGAACTCTGGAATGAATATAAACTATATCGAAATCACCCAACAAAACTATTAGCGGAAACGAAAGAAAATTACTATAAAAACAAATCAATCAATGCAAAAAAGATACAAAGCCATAAGGAAAATATTAAAAAATACGGTAGCGAATATTTTCAACATACATTTTCCGACAGTTGGGAAGCCAATGGCAGAACTCATAAAAAAATACAAACATAGAGACCTCACAGATACCTTCCGCATAGAAAACAATCCTAGACCTGGTAACCACGGACGAAATCTCAAACATAATAAAGAAACTAAAAAATAAACCTTTCTCTGTGATACGGACCAACTATATACCAAAACAATCAAGGACATCAGAGAAAACATAGTAACAATATAAGCTCACTTAATAAATATTATATTCACCTCCGGAAAATTCCCAACTGTCCACAAGAATGTAAATATTCACTCCATTAAAAATATATTCCCAGATCACCCACTGGTACAAACTATACATGATATTTCCAGCGAACTCGCTACTATGGGGGGTGTCTCTAACATTAATCTGGACCCCATCGCACGTGGGAATTACTGGGAATGAATTTGCTGACAATGCAGCCAAAGGTGTATTGTCTGCAAATTCACCACTCGAAAACATATAGTTACCAACTGACCTGAAAACATTTTTCAAAAACTCTGCCCAAAAGTCCTGGCAAACCCACTGGAATGAAAACTACACTGAACTTCATGAGATCAGGCCGACAACAGCTCCACTCCAATTTCCTAATCTCCAGAGAAAAGAAAAGGTAATCGTGCGCAGACTAAGAATTGGACATACTCGAATAACCCATGGACATCTGATGGCCTCTGAAGACCCTCCGTTTTGTACATCCTGCAATGACCCAATCACTGTGAAGCATAACCTGATCGAATGCGCACATTTTGCCACAAATCGTAGATAATATCACATCCATGGAAACCTAGCAGAAATGCTTACTGATGCATATAAAATATAAAATACTGTTGTCTTTCTAAAAGATATTGCTTTATATAATAATATCTGATGTTACCTCACAATGTATACAGGGTGTCCCTGGACTTCCTCTTTTCCTCTCGGGAATGTATAGATGGGGTCAAAATATCACCAGTACTTCATATAACTTTTGTACCTAAAAGCCTTCGTTACCAAGTTACGGGCCCTCAAATTTACAAAATGAAAAATGTTTTTCTTTGATAACTTTCAAAGTGAATATTCAAAATCATCTAAATTTTGGTGATTGACTAAACAAATAAAGTCAGTTGTTTTGCTACAAAGTCAGGAACGGACTACCCCCGATGGTCCACACCCCAAAATTTTGAAATGATAGATAATTTTTCAATAGTTTTCAACAAAATAAGGTTACGTAGACAATTCTCTGGATAAAAGTACTCGTGTGGAAAGTCGATCGGAGCAACGATTCTTAATAAAAATGCAGTTTTACTCGACGACATCAAACCCGATCGTCCACCATTATTTGAAATGAAAAATTTTCACACTAGAAATACTGATGCTAACGTTAATTCAACAACATTTATAACAGGGATAATACAAAATATGCTAAAATAAAGTCGTAAGCAAAAAGTACAGTACTTAGTTGAATGTTTCATTCACAATGTAGATATTTTTTCAAATGAAATATCAAGTTATGTAGATTCGTGGTGTTGAACTAACAAGCTACTCCACTATGAAATATCGAATTCAGTCCATATTTTGTATGTACGCGTGGAATAAGCACGTTTCGTTTTGTGTTATCTGAATCTCATGAAACTCAACATTTGGATGTAACAAATTCGTATTCACAGCTTAAATGTTGAGGAGTTTCACTGATAAGTATAATTTCATGGGAGAAAATCTTTAACCCGAAGATAAATTTAGCTGAAAAAACGCACATCGGAAGACTAAGAAAATGTATTGAGAGCAGTTTTTGTAGCGGATTTTGCATTTCTGTTTACTCTTGAGGCTTGCGATGTAAACGTGTTTGCATGATAGAAATTCGTTATGAACATTGTACCTATCATTTCTATTTTCATTACAAATTAATCTTTTCGAATTATGGTAGACATCTCAGGTTGGATGTCGTCGAACAAAAATGCATTTTTATCAAAAATCGTTGCTCCAATCGATTTTCCATTCGAGTACTTTTATTCAGGAAATTGTCCAGGTAATCTTGTTTTGTTAAAACATATTGACAAATCCCAGTCATTTCAAAGTTTTGGGGTGTGGACCATCGGGGGTAGTCCGTTCCTGACTTTGTAGCAAAACAACTGACTCCTGCATGAAAGCTCATCGAAGGAATTCATTTGTTTAGTCAATCATCGAAATTGAGATGATTTTGAATATTCACTTTGAAAGTTATCAAAGAAAAACATTTTTCATTTTGTAACTTTGCTGGCCCGTAACTTGGTAACGAAGGCTTTTATGAACAAAAGTTATATGAAGTACTGGTGATATTTTGACACCATCTATACATTTCCGAGAGGAAAAGAGGAAGTCCAGGGACACCCTGTATATCCCATTCAGTGCATTTTAACATACTGACCTGTGTATATTACATATTGCTCTACTGTTCATGTGTCAATGGCCTTTGTTCTAGAGACACGTTAATTTCAATAAAAAAAAAAAGAATGTAGTTAAAGGTGCGTACCTACAGGTGATTAAGCTTGATGGTGTTTCCATTTGAGTTGGGTCTCGCTTCAGCCAGAGGTCTTCGGATTTCTGACTGGTGACTGCTCCGTACTGATGAGGGCCAAAAGCCTGAAACCGGTATACAGATTGTTAGGCGGACTTGTCACAATTTAAACATAATCAGGTTTATCAGAAAGAAACATTGCAATCAATATTCATTGATAATGGAAGTTTGCATAGATTTTCAGGTGGATATCATTCAATATTCTGTGTGGTATTTGCCAGGGAAGTAGTTGTTTTGAAGTAAGATTCATAGAAAATGGTATTTGGGCTTTTTTCGAATAAAGTAACACATATTTCAGGGTTTTTGAAATTTCAACTATAATGGGGTTAAAATGGGTGTTGAGGCCTTTGTTACAAATGAAAATATACTTGTTTCAGTGTTTTTAGAAATTCAACCCCTGAAGGGGTGAAATGGGGGTGAACTTTTTATGGGAGTTTCGTTAGTTGTTCAATTAAGGTCATGAACATTGATATCTGAGGTCTCTGTTACAAATAAAGGAATGCATGTTTCAGTGTTTAGAAACATGCCTGATAGAATCGGTTAACGGACCAACATTCAGAGGGTGAAAGATCAATATCCTCCATTTTGCTACCCTTAAGGATGAATTTTTTTGTTCAAATTGAAATGGTACCAACTCCAAGGTACACTCTATCCAATGAAAAAAAGAATCATCGGAATCGAACTGCTCTGTGAAAAGTTATGCGTGATCATACATAAAAAAAATATACGCGTCGACTAGAGAATCTCATCCTTTTTGGTTTCGTCGGTTAAAAATAGAACAACTGGCAAAGTTAAATTTTCATATTGTTCAAAATATCGACAAGTTGAAGTAATTCATTGACTTTTAAAACTTGCCAAGTTATAGATTCAGTATCAAACAACGTTAGAAATTTCCTTTTGAATCAATTTAAGAACGTTGTACATTCCTATAGATATTATTTGAAGAACTGCTATGGAATTGGGCGCCTATTCAGATCTCAATTCTTTTCTCGGCGATGACGACAACTCTGAATATCGTTTGTACCGAACTTATGGCCCCCTTTTAACATTTATGTTTTCAGTAAAATATATATCTTGCAGCATAGACTTCCATTCCAGAATTCATCATTAAAAAAATTAAGTAGTTGATCTTCATATAAACTGATATATGGAAAATATTATCCTGTCACCTTGGATGCTACAAAATACATTCACTCTTTCTTGTAGGTACTGTAGGTACTTTCTTTGCAGCAGATTTTCTGTGGATAATAATGACTATTCTGGAACGACACTACCCCATTCGTAGTAAAGATTGCCTTGTCATCGAATATTTTTTGGCAAAATTTATTGCGTTTTAAAACATCTATAGCGCAAAAAAAATGTCCACAAAAAATTAAACCGCCGAAAAGATCAACTGAAAAGCAAGAACTAAAATAAACCTTCTTAGTCTTAATGATAATTGAGCTCCTAAACTAACTAACTAATTTTGAGTCGGCGCCAAACAAACTCGCAATTGAATTGGGTAAAGCGTAAAATGTTGGCAGCGGGATTCAAAAGCAATCAAAACGCAGCTGTTCAAAGCTGCGTTTTGATTACTTCTTCAAAGTAATATAATGATCTTCGTTGATTGTTTGTTTGGCGCCGACTCAAATTAGTTACTCACCTTCGTTTAGGAGCTCAATTATCATTAAGACTAAGAAGATTTATTTTATCTTTTGCTTTTCAGTTGATTTTTTCGTCGGTTTAATTTTTTGTTGAGAAGTTTTTATTTTTCCCTTCTTTGTAGCTAAAATCAACTAATAACTATCTATTCAATTGACTCCAGGTATCCATTATGTTGTAGTGTCATCAGAACTACCTATATGTGTGCCAAGTTCTAACAGAATCGGTTCACAGTTGAAAAATTTATTATCCCCAATTTTTCTACCCTCAAGGGTGGATCATTCCTTTCTAGATACAGAAATGACCAACCTGTCCATTAAAAAAAGAATGATCTGAATCGGATAACTCAGTACAAAGTTAAGAGTGGTAGAATCGGTTAACCGGTGAAATTCAGTGGATGAACGATAAATATCTCCTATTTTCCTACCCCTAAGGGTGACATATTTTTTCGAATGGGACCAACATCACAGTATACCCTATCCAATAAAAAAAGCATCATCAAAATCGAACTGCTCTGTGGAAAGTTGTGCGTGATCAAACATGAAAAAAAATATACGCCCCGACTAGAGAATCTCCTCCTTTTTGATTTCGTCGGTTAATAATAGTAATCCAATCGCTTAATTTCATCACCTTTTTTCAATGTGAGTAAAACTTATGGTTGATTGGGTTTAATATCATTACCAATGGAACATCTCTCATTATTTTACTGGTATTCAATTGTAGAAACCTATTACGTAAACTCATCTTGGGATCGGCGTTAATTGATATTGAAATTGTATTTATCTTTCATTCTATCATTTCGACTAAATATATTTCTGAACTCGAGAGTCGAGTAGAACAAACTCAACAGAGAAGTTCAAATTAAACTATCAGTCTATTATCTATGAGTTTTTCTATGACAAAACGTGGAAATATTACTCTTTCACAATCGGGACACACATTGTCTCAGAACTGGCACATTTCGTCTTCTTCACTGTTGTGCATCGACACTGAAGTTCTTCTTCTTCTATCGTTATGGCCTCTGACCAATCAGATATACAATTCGCCAGTGCTCTCTCCCTTGCGTAATCTCTTACATAATCAAGACTTCGTAATTATTGGGCAACCTGGAAGTCTCACTCGAAGTGATACCACAAGTACCCCGTTGATTTTTTTCCATGCACGTTTTCTTTATCTTACCTGAAGTCACCCCCTTCTTTCGACAAATCCGTTGTCATCTGGCCTGGTTACCAGCGTAGAGGAGAAGGGAGCAAATTTCTAATATGTTCAGTTGTTGAACTTCAAATATTTTTGAAATGCACGTATTTCTATGACTGGGCAATCACAAACATCAACTTGACTACCAACCAACGAGAATGCCTCCAGTCCTCCAACCACCATGGTCAGATGTCGAAGCGATACTGAAGTTATTAGCAACTCGTCTCAATTTTGATTCTTGACTAAATGAGCTGATGCAGTGGCATGGTGAATTGGATTATGATTTTCACATATTCCATTGAATTATCTTGCAACTGCTCTACTTCTCCTCGTATTATCATCAAACAAGCTTACTCTTTCAATTCATTCTATTATATGCAGAAGTTCGCATGTTACTAGGAGATATTGTCCAAAATTGGTAGTCTTCTCATAAACACTGGCTATATCACTGGCGGTTCTGAGGGAAGGAAGCATATTCCCCCTCCTAGAGTTCTGAATAGTTGATATTGGTTCAACAACCAGAGTCTGGATATGCAACTAAACCTTTGATTGGTTTTCAACAAGAAGAAAACATACGTTATACAAACCAAAATTATTCGTTGTATTGAATGTTTTCTCAAACACTCAAACATCCCAAATCTACTCGTTTTTAAATTTCATAGGAGTCGTTCATCATCCAATACAACCATGAAACAGAAATATTTTTTCATGCAGTGCGAATGTATGCAAGAAATCAAATTGCGGCAAGACAGATAACGATAAAACGATAGAGAGAAAATTATTGTTTTTGGGGTCTGTGCTCTTAGTAAAAGGCATCTCAGTGGTAAGCCGTGAGCGGTGAGCGGTAAGAATCAAAAACAAAGAAGTAGAAAATAGTTGTTTTTTTGTCAGAAGTCGGAAACCGCACATAAATGAAAAATGATTATATTCCACTTGTTTCTGAAAGAAAGGGTCATTTGTCATTTCACATTTGTTCTTCAATCAGTGAGTGTAAGGTTTAAGGTTCAGTTTATAGTTATAGATCTTTTTCATTGAAATAGAAATAGTGACAAGTGAAATTGAATTTATCGCAAAAAATGGTAAGTGCAACACTGACATTATTAATGAGTTTGATTTTTGCATATTTTGGAAAACCGATAAATAGTGTGTAAGTATGGAATTATGATTACGTGGATGAACGAAACTATGTAGAGCCCCAGAAAATTCTTCAATACATCCTCGAGAATAATTTAATTTCTATATTTCTAAATTTTACAAGTTCCACTTCCACTTCAAAGTGACAACTGTCAGTTCAATTTGGCAAATCCAAATGTTTTTGAAAAATATTATGTTGTTGGCCCTCCCACGCCGTCGTTCGTAACCTAACATTATTGAGGCAAAGTTTGCAATTGATTCAATGTGTGAATCAAAAATTAGTTTGAAGTTAAATATAATGCCTATGCCCCTAATATCACTCACTCTAGTTATTAAATTATTTCCTAAATGATAAATCAATATTCATTGTTGATGTGATGCAATAACATTTTTGGAGGTTCAAATACGGGTTGAACGAGTTATTATACCATTAGCCTATTTAGGTCTTTTCGAATTTTGTAACAATCGTTCAAATTTTGTATGGTGAGGAAGAGTTTCAAACCATCTGCATATAAAGAAAATTTTGAATGTTTAAAGCAAGATTTTATGTTATTTATACATATATATATATATATATATAAATTTATATATATATATATATAATTTATATATATATATATATATATATATATTTATATATATATATATAAATATATATATATATATATATATATTGTTATGTTAAGCAATGTTGTGAAATAATTAAACTTATAATTATCATTATTATTATTAGGTATTTTAGTTATCGTTGATAAAACTAAGTTATTTTGCAATTTTCTTTACCTTTTTACTATTATACAATGCTCTAGTTGGTGCATATGTATCGAGAGGGCAAACCTGAAGTAGTTCTGGTATCAAAAATATATATCCAACGATATATCTAACAAAAATCCACGATTAAACCATATCGAAGTTGAAATTTATAGCAAACATTGAATTAAAGTAAGATCAACGTATAGATAAGTTTTGAACATCCTGTATGACGATTCACATCAACAGAAAACCCACCAATGGGATTCGAAAGAGTTTGTGTGGGAAAAGTGATGATATACAATAAAATGTAATGGCAGAAATTGAAAAAAGTATAATTTTATATGAATTTGTAAATAGTATGTAAGAGTTAGAATTAGATATCATTCATAAAATCATTAATAGTAATTAGAACAGCAATGAATTAGGTAGGAAGTGATACAAATTCGGAAATCTGTGAAAAAATAAAAATTTGTGAGTGTTACCATGGGGGGAGATAACAAGTTTGGAGGAGATTGGAAAACATTCAAAAAGTGAAGCCACGTGGAAAATTTTAAAAGAAGCATCAATAGATAATATAAGAAAAACCTATAAAAATTCCACCTACCTGGTCTAGAAGATGAATCCTGGAAAGAGTGCATGTGGGCTGTCATTGAGATCCCAGAAATACGTCCACGGGATTGGAAACTTCAACAGGGAAGCAGCCACAAGGTATTTAATAACTGAACTCATCAAAGTGCAACTTTCACATTAAAACAATAACTTTACTTGTTTAAACCACTGGTTATATTGTTTTGGGCAGAACACTCATCATAAATTCCATGCAAAAATTAATTTGGAAGGAGATAGGAAAAATTAAAAAACCAAAATTTTAAAAGAAGCTTTCATAGATAATATAAGAAAACCTGCTATGAAATTCCCGAATGAGGAACAATTCTTGAAAGGCTGAACAGAAGAAGTACATAGTAAATAAAAATTCCACCTACCTGGTCTGGAAGATGAATCCTGGAAAGGATGTAAACTGTCATTGAGATCCCAGAAATACATCCACCGGACTGGAAACTTCAATAGAAAGGCAGCAACAAGGTATACTAATATCCGAACTTACTGGTTACTTTGTTTTGGGTTGAACTTTCATAAAAAATTCCATGTCAAAGGACTGATAATAAGTTCAAACTTTTTTTTTCAATACTTTCATTGTCACAAACATCCATATTGCACCATTTTATGTCATTGTTTTGCTAGTATAGGGTATCTATCGCAGAGTAGGGTATTTATAAGTTTTGATTTGAATAAAAAACCAACCAATTTGATTCTTCTCTGCAACTGGTGTTTATTTTTCAATTTCTAACCTCACTTTCCTCCACTGAACAGCTTTTCTTATCGAATTGTTAGTGCCAGGTCGGCAATGCAGATCGCAGGAATCGACTGCTGAGGAGTGACTCATGTTCATAGGTGTTTTTATTTGTTATGATAGGGATTCAGAAATTATAAATAAATTCACAAAAACATATACAAATTTTAAAATTATATAATCAACCAATCATAACTATATATATATATATATATATATATATTATATATATATATATATATATAATAAAAAATAACGGTCCTTAATGTGATCCGTGAGGGACACCTGATAAAGTGATGTACTTTTCCGAACGAAAACTTCGAAACGTTACAAAGTGGGATCTATTTTTTTTATATATACATGACTCCACCGACCTTAAAAGTGCACCAGATACTCCAACCTCAGCAAGACGCTCGAGATAAGTTGACAAATAAAGTTTTCAAGCTTTTTTAAGGTTATGTAATCTTATCGAAGGCCTTGCTGAAGTCAGTGTAGATAGCGTCAACTTTTTATCTTTGGTTCAATGTTATTGTATAACCATTCAATGTATTCGAGTGATCGCCCTTTGAAAAAACCATGATGTTCTGATATTATGATGGATATGACGGGAAAAATAAATTATTTGTAAACCAATTTTCCGAATAGTTTTGGGATCACCGATAGTTTGCTGGTAGGTCCATATTTTTTGATAATACTTTACTTTCCATTTCTTCAAATTGGTGTTGAAAAGAGAAACATTCTCAATTGAATATAGATAGAATTTTTTTTTTGTGAATTGAAAGAGGTTATCTTGACGATGGAAGATAGTGACTAAAGTTTATCTTTCAGTCGCATCTGATTTTATGAACATCCTGTTTATATTTTCAACAAATGAATTCACATTGGTATTACATCGGCGATTTTCCAGTTCTCAGGATATTCGCCAGTGTTTATTGATTGGTTAAAAATTAAGGTTAGGTTTAGCTAAAGATTCAAAGCATATTTTGAAAAATAATGGCGGTAGTCCATCGGACCCAGCGGCTTTGTTTCTATCAAGTAACTAGTAGCAGACTAAACAGACTGAATAAAATGTCTGTGAGATCCCTCATGTGCCACAATTTATTACTGGGAAAGGAAGATCTCAACAAATTCATGGGAATTCAATATCATTGAAACGATTTATTTGAAAATATGAACAGAGTGTTCATAAAATCAGATGTTGGATCATCTGCGACTCAAAGATCTTCCACAGTTCACGATGATCTCTTGTGGGGTATTCATGTTGAAAAGGGAAACACTCTCAATTAAATATTGAATAGAAATATTTTTCTGTAAATTGAAAAATCCACGAATAAAATTAAGTTATTTTTGTGAATATCTGAAAGAAAACAACTACTTCCCCGGCTAAAGCCATGCTGGACAATGAACTACATCTGATAGATATTGAGAAAGGACTCTAACTCAAAAAAGAAATATCTCAAAGTGAAAATTTGCATTTTCATTCGGATAGTTTTTTGATTTGCTATTCCAGACTCAATTAAAAATTCATACACATGAATGAGGCAAAGAAAAATGTTTTTCAAAAGAGAGTACTCACCAGGATTCATTTGTAACATTGATGCAAGAGAGGCAGCGCATTCACTAGGTCTTCAATACATTTTTGTCGACGAAAATCTATTTCACGCTTCCACGATCACCAGGAAGACCGGCAGAAATGGGAAACACATTTCCTAGAAGCAATCTTACTTTGCAAGAATGAAAAAATGTTAGAAAAATTTCTTTTGGAGACATTTTCTGAAATTTTTGTGTATTTTTTCTACATTAAAACCTGTCATGGAGTTATGATACATTGATTTGTTTGAAAATATGAACAGGATGTTCATAAAATCAGATGTGGAATCATCTGCGACTGAAAGATAAACTGTAGTCACTATCTTCCATCGTTCCTCTTGTGGGGTATTCATGTTGAAAAGGGAATCATTCTCAATTGTTTTCTGTTAGATATTCACAGAAAATTACTTCATTTTAATTCGTGGATTTTTAAATTCATAGAAGAATCTTTCTATTCAGTATTGAGTTGACAATGTTTCCCTTTTCAATCATTGAATCATTTTCATAAAGATTCTCACATTGTTTTGATTCGTCAAATCCATTATTCCAGAATATTTATTTTCTCATATTTATTTGAATGTGTTTGTTTTACTGTGTATTTATTTCAAGTCAGTTTGATTCGAACTAATATATATTCCGTTTGGAATAAAGAGTTTAACTAGAATTGATGAGCTCAAGTCAAGTTACCTGACCAGTTTATAGGTCAGGTGAATCCTTGAAGGAGGTTATCCACGCAACCACTAGCCCCATACTTTTGTATGAACTCCTAGTGGCGCCAAACCCCAAATAGTTATCAATATCCACTCGTTTTGTTTTTGTTTATTTAACACTGATCACTATTTGCCCGTGTGGACATGCTGATAAAATCCCCAAACTAGGAATCGGCGTGTGTTGTTATGATAAGCATTACATAATAGGTAGATTAAAATATTGAGTCTACGTTTCAGTCAATTTAATAAGTATCGACCGGTTGAGCTGTGCAATCACCGCGACTACTTCGTGATAATCACGTGCATCGTCCACCAAGAATTATTGAATGACACATTTTCATGTTGTACGTGAAATGGTACTCTCAAAATTTCATTTCGGATTGACAAATTTAATTTGTCATAACCTGTCACGGCTAACGTTGATTCAAGCGTTGAACAATAAAGAAAAAGAAAAAAAAGTTACTTTTATTTATAAGACTGCAATAAAAAGGAACAAATAATTTCTTTCATTGTTTGATCTAGGTTATTCTGTGAGTAACAGATTCAAAATCTTGCCGCGAAAGATTACCTATTTTGTATCCGGGGCAAGCTTTCGAATCTGTTACTCACAGAATGAAATAGATCAAACAATGAATTATTTTTTTCAGTGTATTTGTATGAATAAAAGCTTGTCTTTAATTTTTTTTTATTTTAATTTGTAACATTTCGGTTCTGTTTTTTCATAAACGACTAATAAAAGCTTGTTTTTAATTCTTTATCGTTCATTCATTTTTTATTTTTTAGTATTTATGATATTAAATAACTAGTTCAGTGATTTCTATGTATTTTATTCACGAATTTTGGGGAAAAAAAAAATATATATATATATATATATATATACCAATTTTGAATAGAATCGGACCATAATCACAAACATTGTTCGCCATATTGGAGCCGCCATTTTGTTTTTTGTTTCTAACAAACATTTCATAATGCGTTGTCACTGGAATTATGTACACTCGCCGAATTTTAAATCAATCGAATGATTAGAAGTGGGTCAAATTTAACTTGCAAGATTTGATTACAGACAGACAGACACACAAACAGACAGACAGTCGACAGACAGGGTCCTTCAATCGCTCTAACAAATCACTTAACAATCCCTCTCCACTCACTATCACTGACTACCTTGTCTTCCAAAACTGACAACTTTTCGTCTTTCGCACCTAGAAACTCATTGAAAGCCTGAGTATCTATTAATGATTTGCCTAATTTAGAATTGTCGATCCTCCTAGTACTCGTTAAGAAACACTCAATAGAAAATTTATTTTGGTAATAACCCTCGGGATTTCAATAATCCGGACAAAATATGACATAAGCACATTCTGTGATGATATATTTAAATTGGTTAATCTCAAACACGGAATAAGTGTGATATTCAACCAAGTAAATTTGGGATCTTTCCTGAAAAAAAATGATATATCCTTTTTTCAATGTTATTTAAAATATTGAAACGAAAAAGTCGTTTCATGTTTCATGTCTTCAAATGAGTTTTTCATAAGGTAAGTGGAGACTTTTTCATAAATTATTTTGATGATATGCTTCCATACAATATTAAATTTTTTCAAATAGCAACGTTCACTTTTTCCCATTCTAATATTGCAATTTGGAAGCGACTTACGCAATAAATAAAATTCTCAAATGTTCAATGTCTATGAAATCTCTCAGTTATTTGAATTACTCTTCTGACTACAGTATCAATTTGCAGATCCCATCGGAGAGGATGATCTATTACTATGCCAAGATATTCTATTGCCCTATCATAAACAAAAAAAAAACAATAGTAGTGTTTCCCGAGGGACTCCTTATAAAACAATCCTTTACTCACTAATTATTCCATCAATATTCACCTTTTATTCTCTTCCAGATGAATAATTTTCGATAAGATATAGATATATATCTATATATATATATATACATATATATATATATATATATATATATATATACATATATATTAGCGGACCCGACAGACGTTTTCCTGTCCAAATTTCTATGTTCCCTAAAATGTTATTCCCGAAAATTTTCCCGTTATACCGTTATCCCATTTTCCTGTTACCCCTTTTTGTCTTCACCCCGTTATCCCGTTTTCCCGTTATCCACTTATCCTGTCATCCCGTTATCCCGTTTTTTCGTTATCTCGTTATCCCGTTATCCCGTTATCCCGTTATCCCGTTATCCCGTTATCCCGTTATCCCGTTATCCCGTTATCCCGTTATCCCGTTATCCCGTTATCCCGTTTTTTCGTAATTTCGTCATTTCCGTTATCCCGTTTTCCTGTTATATCGTTTTTTATTTATTCCGTTTTCTCGTTATTTCCTTATCCTGTCATCCCGTTTTTTCGTAATCCCGTTATTCTCGTTATTCCCGTTTTCCTAAAAACAAAAAACAAAAATAGGGGTTGATCGTAGAAGGGTGAATTAAGAGTAATATGAATTTTTTTATTCTAAGTCATGACAAAATAAAAATAAAAATCTTGTCAAAAAAATAGGGGTTGATCGTAGAAGGGTGAAAATTGAGGGTTGTATGTATTTTTGGATGCTGTATCATAAAAAAATTTAAACGAAAAATTTCTTCTGAAAAATAAAAAAAAATTAAGGGGTGGACCACCCTTAACATTTAGGGGGATGATTTGTGAATCTAAACCATCCAGGGCGCCACCCAAACGCATACACAAAAATTCATTCAAATCGGTCCAGCCGTTCAGGAGGAGTACAGTGACAACACACGTACAGTAGAATTATATATATAAAGATAGGGTGTTATGTAAGTACGTGGCCAAACTCGAAGAAGTGATTCTTTTGGTGATTCTGAGACAAAAAATTCATATAACCAAAGGTCTGGTAGTGCTTTGTTTTCAAGATAAAGGGTGTCAACATTTTTAAAACAAATCGTTTTCTCCTGAATATTTGATAATCCTTCAGCCAATTTTGTTGAAATTTGGCAGTGTTATTTGGGGTAGTAAGGGACTAATTGAGCTCTAACTATTGAAAAATGTTTTTATTGTTGTCCATGGATGAGCAATAACAATATTTTTATTTATGATTAAACAATTAAAATTACACGGAAGTCATCTTCTGAATTTTTAGATTACCTGTTCTTGATGGAACAAAGAACGTTAATTATTACTGCATTGTTTTGAAAGTGAAGTTAGAGTGTCATGGAAGGAGAACCAATTGTTCCAACAAATTTGATTTCGACATAACCTGAAACAGTGCATACGTAATTATTTGAAGTGTTTTTGAGAGTTTTAGGCTATAAAATTATTTACTGATATTAGAAAATGGTTCGGCTTAGACACCCAGAAATGGCCGATATGCATTTTGTCTATGGAATGGCCCAAGGCAATTCCAGAGCGGCTAGACGCATTTATCAAGAAAGATATCCTCATCGCATTGTACCAAATAGACAAACATTTGTAAGAAAACACAAAAGGCTGTGCGAATCAGGCACCTTCCAAAGGTCGGCTGCTCTTAATGGGAGACCTGCAACGGTAAGAACAGTGGAGCTGGAGGAAGCAGTTTTACGTGAAGTTGAGCGTAGCACCGATACAAGTACACGCAGAATTGCACAACAATTAAACATTTCTCACTACTATATGAAATATTTCAAGGGACTATCAACTGTATCCTCACCACATACAGCGTGTGCAACAGCTATTACCTGCGGATTTTCCCAAGCGAGTTGTTTATTCTACTTGACTTCTGCAACAACAGGCATCATCTCCGACATTTCTATCCCGTATATTGTTTACCGATGAAGCGTGTTTTTCCCGAAATTCATTCATGAACTTTCATAACCATTATATCTGGGCTGAAGAAAATCCCCATGCGGTTATAGAACATCATCATCAACAATAGTTTTCCGTGAATATTTTGGTTGGTATTGTGGGCGATTATCTCATTGGACGTCATTTTTTACCCCCGAGATTAATTGGTCAAGTGTATCGTCATTTTTTGGAATTTGTGTTACCTGTACTATTAAAAAATGTCCCTACTGGCAGTAAGAGGAGCAATGTGGTTCATGCATGATGGGGCCCCCACCTCACCTTAGCATAGTAGCACGTCCATTTCTGGATGCAACTCATGGACAAAACTGGATCGGTCGCGCAGGTCCACAGTCATGGCCACCCAGGTTAACGGAATTGAATCCCTTAGATTTATTCCTTCGGGGACATTTGAAGTCCCTCGTTTATAAAGCTCCAGTCAACACTGAAGAAGAATTAATCCAACGGATAAGGGATTCATGTGATCAGATAAGACATACGCCGGAAATATTTATTGAAACATTGGTGGTCGGCAATCGATGTTGAGACGAGGTAATGCTTGCATTGAAGTTGAAGGAGGACATTTTGAGAAACTAGAAGTTTCGAGTTACTTATTGTTGAATGTTTTCTTACTGAAAAAAATTGCGTACCATTTGTTCAAGTGTGGTTTTAATAAAGGATTATTCTTGTTGCTTGTTTTTTTTCAATTCCGGCGTTACCACATAACAATAAGGTGGTTCTTATTTTTTTTCTCAAAAACAAAGCAAGATACGAAAAAATGCTTGGAACAAAAAAGTTGTAGTTTTAGTAGCCTAATTCGAAAAAATTGGAAGAAGGCATTTGCAGGTGCGTTTTGGGACGCCACTGGACAAGATATTTTCAATCTAGTAGGAGCTCAATTAGCCCCATTGCTACCCCAAATGAGACTGCCAAATTTTAGCAAAATCGGCTCAGGGATTATTAAGATATTAAAGAAAAAACGATTTCTTTTGAAAATGTTGACACCCTATAGCTTGAAAACGAAGCATTACCGGACCTATATTTATAGGTTTTTTTCATCTCAGAATTACTCAAAGAATCACCCCTTCAAGTTGGCCACGTACTTACATAACACCCTATATATATATATATATATATATATATATATATATATATATTTTATTGTGTTCGGATAGGTTTCCACGATCATGATTATTATAAATATTGGAAGTTCGGGTTGAACTGCCTCTTGAAACTTGGTAATTTCGACGTTTCAGCTCCCATTTTGGAGCCATTTTCAAGAAAAGTAGAAAAAATATATTAATATGAATTATTGATAGAATTGAAAGAGGAAAGTGATTTGCAACCGACGTCTCAATCTGCGTACTCCTAGGTTGTAGTCGCTGAGGTAGGAATGTGATTTTCCCAGGTCTCAATCTGCCTACTCCTCTAACTAGAGGAAGCTAGTGGCGTAACCTGAGGAGTAGGCAGATTGAGACCCCGGTAGAGATAGAGTTACAAAATCTTGAATCCCACCTAAGTGACTACAACCTAGGAGTTAGCAGATTGAGACCTCGGTTGGAAATCAGTTTCTTTCCTAAGTGACAACACCTGAGAAGTAGGCAGATTGAGACCTCAGGGGAAATTACATTCCTACATCAATGAATACAACCTAGGAGTAGGTAGATTGAGACCTCGGTTGGAAATCACTTCCCTCTTTTACTCTCATCAATAACTTATATTTATATATTTTTTTCCACTTTTCTTGAAAATGGCTCCAAAATGGGAGCCGAAACGTCGAAATTACCAAATTTCTAGACGCGGTTCAACGCAAACTATGTATGTGATGCATCTTCTGTAGATCTCCCTTTCCTGAACCCCTATTGTTCATTTTAAATAACATTTTGTTGATCAAAAGATTTCAATATTCTTTTTCTGAGTATTATTTTTTTCTATTATTTTTGCTACATTCCAGATTAGACATAGTGGTCTGTAATTAACCTTTTCTATTTTATTTCCGTTTTTTATAGTGGTTTGATGAGTCTTGTTTTTATAATTTTTGGAAAACACCCTGTATTTGTTTGTTCGACTCCTTTTTCGTAAGTTAGGAATAGATACATGGAGTTTCCAATGTTTTGAAACTCTATAGGTTCGATAATTCCTTTCCTGATTCTTGTCTGAGTCGCCTGTTTGTTGATTAGTCCCAAGCATGTTCGTTTCCTGTTTTTTTTATCAACTTGCGTGATGAAGCTTCATGATAGTGGTCATCATTCTGCATTTTTTCATGAATATTCTATTTTGAAGTCAATGCATGGTTTGCTACTCAGAAATCACGAAATTGGAACATCGGGAAATACCACCAATCGTTATTTTGGAATCGTTTCGCACTATCAATTCGTACCAGTTTTCATCAACAACTGTTCACTTGAATAAATTACAAATGATCATAATTTGTAATGATATTCTGCTTATAAACGGGAAAAGTACAGTAGCAGATAAACATACTTCTATGACCTTTCAATTAATGAATATTTTGAATAATATATTATGAGTAATGCTTTCGGAGGTTTCCAAAATTTGTGGAAATATTTCCATAATCGAGTGCGATGTAAACAAATAATATCCGTAAATAAGTTCATGCCTTTGTTTATATTTCTGAACTAAAGATTTTCTGCGCAATATTCTATCGTTATCTGATTCAGGCCAAATTGGTACCATGCAAATACAATGCAATCTTTTTCGTTTTGGAAGACTATAGGAGAGAGGTTGTCTAGCCATCGATTATCATAGTATACTGAAATAGTTATTTTCCTACGACCACATAGGAAAGTAACACATATCGCACTCTCTACTCCCATGGAAAGTGACCTTCATTCTCACGCGTGCGGAAAGTACTTTCCGCACTAGTGCGGAAAGTAACTTCTCGCATGGCTGTCAATAAGCCGTCAAACCCGTGAATCCTGTAAGATTTACAGATGTAATTATTAATTGCTCTTCCTTATTGATATTATTTCCATAAAACCTGGACTAAAAACTAATTATTTGTGGAAAATAAAGAAAAGAAGAAAAAAAAATGTTGACGCCGAGAATCGAACCTACAACCTTGCGGTCATCTACCGTATACACGATCTAATATTTACATATTGTTTAATAAAATAGGTGGTCGTCGGAAAAATAACGAACATTACTCGCGCGAAAGTGCCACAATATTTCCCACTCGTGTGAAAAATGTCACTAGTAATGTAATATACTATTACCTAACAAGTGCGGAAAGTGGTACTTTTCCGCACGTGGCGGCAGATGACCGAAATTAAATGTACAATTGGTAGCATTATGCAAATTCAACCCCGATCGGCTCTCCTTAGATGTGTCATGAGAGAAAGCTTGTTGAATTTTTGCTGAATTATCGACAGGTGAGGATGCTGCTTCGCGAGAAACTGATGTCCATGGGGGGCTGGAATTTGGTATTGGAGTATTTGGACGTTTTTTTAGAATATGATGGGCAATCCTCTTCCCATTTTCGAGCGAATTCTCGAAGTATGATTCTGCCACAGACGTAGATTTCCATCCACCGTGCCTTTGATCGTTGGTGATGTTGGCCCCAGAGTCGGCTAACTTTGTAGCTGACGACCGCTGGAAACAATGACCGGTGTAATTCTTAGGATTTGGAAGGCCCAAGTACATAGCAATGTTTGATGGCATTTTGCCAAAAGTATTAATTCCCATACATTGTTTAGTGCGATTTCCTGATTTGAAGAAAAGAAAAAAGTGGCGATGATGAGTGTCAGCAGGACGCAGACTGGCATACTTTTTCTATAATTCTAGGTAGCTTGTTCTTTCATGTTTGGTGTCGCAAACCAGTAATTTCCTCATAATGTTGGTTTTTGAGTTCGAGATGGAAATAAGAAAATTTTTCTTGTCTTCAATACCGTCTATCGTCATATTCATCGATTCTTCGCGACGGCACGCACCAGCGGTTCCAAAAATGGTAGCCACCTCCATCAAGAGGAAGTCGTTGTCCGGAGCATTAGATAAGAATTCATCGATTTCCTGTTTCTCGGAAACCTTCGATTCCTTGGGTTTGAAACCTGCGTTCAGTCTTAGATATGCCGTTAATTCGAAATAGTTGCTTATTCGATGTCTTTCTTCAATTTTACAATAAGTTTAATCATTGAGTACTTCGACCACAATATTGACGGACAGAGATTTCTTGATAAGTGGTGAACGTAGACTATGAATACCTCTTCTTTCAGTGATCATGTATTTTTCTCCTTACACCACAACTCAAATGCTGGAAATTATTTCTCGTAACGCCAGCGATAGTTTTCTGGAACTAACTGGCTACTTATATAATCGGCAGCCTTTCAGATTCTTGATGGAATGTCACTTAATGAATCTTCTGAATTGTTCATTTTTTATAACAAATTGAGGATCAAATTTGAATATAACTTTAGGGTACCGCAATTCTGGTTTGTTGAAGTTCATAGTCGCTACTTATTTACCCGATTCTAAGGTAACGAGAGAATGTACTCGTAGAATGAACGTATCATGTATTTCAGATGATTGAGCTTGTCATTCGCTACTGTCAACCAATTCAAAAAGGTATATGCAAAAGTTGAAGAATATAGTCCACTGAATCTTACAAAATTTTCAGTCATCTACAATGGTTTGACCGGAAAAAGAAATAGGCGAGATCACAAACTCACAAATTTGCTTCATATGTGCTTGGAGTTGGAATATAGTGATGAAATATTAGGTATGCATAGTTTTTCCTAGAAGTGTAATATTCGAATAAACGTTGCTCTAAAATCCTCAAATTCAGGGAGACATTCAAACATAGCGTTATTGCCGCCGCTTCTATTGACGTCATAAGTCCATGGATTTGGCATCTTCCCGAGTTGCCAGTGTCACTATTTTGCGGAACTTCCGAGGAAATGTTATTCTGTTTCTTCCTTGTGTCAGCATGTGTTATAATGAAATGAAGACTTCGTATTTGATAGCTGTCCTTGATTTAGTTATTCGTGAATGATATTATATCGAGTGCTGTCATTATTTTTCCGGCCTGCTCACATTGTTAAGAAATATTATGAATAACGCTTGGCAACGCTGCAATACCTGGCACTTTCCGCGATCGGCGAGTTGTCAGTGTCACTATTTTGAGGAAATTCATCCTATGAATGAAACAGAACTTGTGTCAGCATGTGTTATATTGGGAAGAAGACTTCTCATTTGATAGCTGTTCTTGATGTTATTCTTGAATAATATGTATGTATACCGAGTGCTATGTCATTATTTTTTCGGCCTGCTCACATTGTAAAAAAATATTATTTATAACGCTTGGTAACTCTGTAATTATCTTACGCTTTCGGCGAACGGCGTCACATCCTGTCGTGGTTTCCGAAGTGCTCAAACAGGAACATTTCCTTGTTTTTTTTTGGAAAAACTACTGCGAAAAACAATCCAACAACTTTTCTCATCTTTCTGGATATTGTCGTATTTTTTCCTGAAATTAGTGATCCCGCCTATTGTCTGAGAATTCGAGTACCACCGTTTTGTGATCAGTAGGAGAGTATCACATACATTGACATGATATGGGGACAAAGTATGCATATTCGTTTGGATAATTCTGATTATTTTGAAATCATATGGAAAAGTGCTTCTTTCCACACAACAAATCATTAAAAAAGTGGACTTTTTCACATACTAGTAGGAAAAAGTTATTTTTCATGACATGGATTTCTCCACTTTTCCACTTCATTTAGGTATTGAAAATCTTATGATACACTTTTACCCTTCCAGATGTGGAAATCTCAAATAAACATTTCTTTCAGATACAAAAAAAATGTTTATCACATTTTGTTTTTATTCATCTTTGTATTTCCAGAAATTTTTTCATTCACATAAATATCTTTCGTCGCAAAGATTCTTACTAGAGTTTCAATTTTTCATAAGTGGAGAAGTAGAAAGATTTACTAAGATTATTGAAATACATTCACATTTTATTTATATGTCATGAGGCTGTGTCGATTGCTTGAATTTCTCCCAGTATACAAATGTCATCAACTGCCAACATGTGGGGTTTCCGTTTTACGTTAGGAATACTGGTTCATTTGTGTGCTCTGTTGCCAAAAGATGATCTTATTGACTGCGTTTTACAAATAAAATGTGCATGGTTCTTCCTTTCCTTAATTATTGATAAAAAATTAGTCAAAGTTATTATTTTTGATTCAAAAATTATTTTCAAATTAAAAAGATAATGGAGTATCATACTATCATGATATAAAAAAAAGAAACGGCGAAATCTGGGTGGAATTGATTATATTTACTGAAAATGATAGTCACCTGACACCCCCCAGCTGACGGTCTTTCCCCCATTGGAAGCATAGCTGATTATTAATTTCATCAGTTTAATGATATAACAAATAGCCTGTGAGAATTTGATAAGGGATGAAATGATTTTATATTACCGCTTTTTACTTCCAGTTTATAGAAATAGCTGGTGAATAATCCCCCATTTAAAATGCAGCTGACTGACGATTGTTTTTCTATTGAATATAATTCATTTACATGACTACAAAAAAAGGTGTTACTTTTTTCGTAACACATAATTCTTTGAATAAATTAATCAATACATCTAATTATAACCTTCTATATATATATATATATATGTATATATATAAATGGGAATTTCTTATTCAAAAACAAACTTGACTTGAGTGAAAATTCCCAATGGGATCATAAGTTCGTTTTATTGGAGCCGTAAATATTGGGAACGAATATTATTACCCAATAGTGGGCGCAAAAATGTTTATTCATTTGCTGCCAATGCAATGAACCTAGGCGATTTACGTGAAATCACGATAATCTTTTTGAAGTACCCAAATTAAGGAATAGTATTATAAAACCCATATCATGTTATATATGATATACTCATTCTGTTTCAGTTGGTAGCGATATCTGGCGGATGTTCACAGGAATTTGGACTTTGGCGAATGTACATAATTTTCAAATTAAATAACTTTCGTCTCCCACGTGGTAGACGAAAGAATCCCTGATTTCAAAAGGGGATAAGGCTGGATAACAGCGCCGTAATGGAAGCTGAATCCAAGAGACAGAGAGAGAGGTAATTAACCAATTGAGAAAAATATTCCGATTTGGGGGTAATGAGCCGATGCTTCCAATCTGAATACGAAGAAAATATGTTAACAATATCTTAGGTTATGCATTACCAGATCTAGCCATATCTAGGCTTTGTTTGCCTTTCTCTTGTAGCCTTTTCGATGATATGAAGCTTCACATTTTCTTGCCATCTCTGAAGTTGATTAACACAAAGAAACCAACACTAATCTCATGGCAAAAGGTTTTCAGTAGTTAAGGTCATCCTGATCAAAAGGTACCGTTATCACAACCTTCCCGATTGATATAAAGAGGGCGTCAAAAACTCACTACTTAGTTACTGGCAAAATATACTATATTTTTATTCAGTATGTTGTAGTTCATGGGATATATTTGGAAACATTCTAACCGATCATTGAATGAGTTATATTTGGTGAGAGAATATAATGAACTTTATCACATGAAATAAACTTCTCAACGTCAAACTGACAATCTACAATTTTCATTAGAAACAGTTGACGGGTAACATGCGGTGATAAGGAATTTCGTGATAGCCTCTTACTACTCTATTGTTTTATCACCTCAGCCAATCACATTGGTTGAAAATGTAACACGTAAATTATATTCTCGAGGGTAATATAACAAATGCAATGATTATCATCGGTTTTAACGAGTGCCATGACCGATAAATAATCATTGCACGAGTTATATTTGGTGAGAGAATATAATGAACATTATCAGATAAAATTAACTTTTCAGCGTCAAACTGACAGTCTACAATTTTCATAAGGAACAGATGACGGTCAACATACAGTGATAATGGAAATGGAAATGAATATCATCTTCCACTCTGTTGTTTCATCATCTCAGCCAATCACATTAGTTGGAAATGTACCATGTGACACGTGAATTATATTCTCTTATATATACAACTGACGGGGTTGCGATGGTACCTCCATGTTGGCCCAGGAATGATTCAGGAAATTTGAAGAAATTAATTATATTATTTTTTCTAATTTTGACATTTAGAGTGACATTTTTTAAAACTTGTTGATGTTATCAAATGTTTGACTTTTCATCGCCAGTTGCGAAAAGTAAAATTTTTCGTAACTGGTGATGAAATAGTATATTATGCAATGAGCACAAAATGATGCCCATTTAGCACGAGTATGAAATTCGCAGCACGAGCCGAAGGCAAGTGCTGCAATTCATACGAGTGCAAAATGGCCATTTTGTTGCGAGTTGCATACTATACTTTTTCTATGACAACATATCGTTCACGTTTAAAACATGCATACATTGCAAAAACTTTGAAAGAAATGAACTGATGATATTTCATTACTCCGAATTCGCCGCTAATGGGCTTTCTATCGGAATTAAAATAAAATTAAAAAAAATTTTTAGAAGCCTATAAATGTTTGTATGTATCTAATTTAAGTTGAATGTGCAATTATTGAATATCATATATGGAGAACTTGATTGCTGAATACTTAATTCTTTTCGAAATTGATAATTTGTCGACGTTGAAGTAGACGGCTTCTCGCGATTTTCCATTTCTAAATTTGTTGGTATGCCTGATGGTATGTTCTGAATTGCATTTGCAATTTTATTTGCTATGTCAAGCTTACTTATCTTCGATTCATCAATATATCCCTCAGCGACTGTAGTAGATTTCCAGCCACCGTGGCGTTTTAACGTGGTTATGTCACCTCCAGCATCAACAAGAATTGTTGCGGAGGATCGGCGAAAGCAGTGCCCAGTATATAATTCGTAATTTGGCAATTTTAAATACTTGGCAATGTCTTTTCCCATAGGTCCAAACTTATTCAGACCTATTCTCTGAATGGTACACTATCCTTTTTGATAATTAATGAAAAATCATAGACCATTAGCATTTTGAGGGCGAAAATTTGCGTATTTTTTATAAATTTCTTAGAATTTGCCAGTTACAGTAAAATTTCGTACTATTTTGGTTTTACTGTCTGGTATTGTTACTAAAACAGCTGAACCAAGATCATTGAAATGAGTAATTTTCATTTGATGTAATTCATGTCTTCTACATGCACCCATTACTCCCATAACTAATGCAACCTACAATGTAAATTAGTTTACTTAAACATATTTTTCATCAAATGGAAATATAAAACTTACTTTTGTTGCCAAATATATTTCTTCTGGAGCCTGTTCAATGAAATTATCGATGTCATTTGCTGTAAAGATCTTTGACTTTTTGGGTTTGTAGCCGTTAGACTGCCGCTTGAGGAATGCTTTCAGTTTCAAATATTTGGCAATATCTATATACTATATACTATAGATACTAAGAGTCGTTCTCAGCGTGTGACCACAAAGTGGAACTTTTAAATTTTTGGCTAAGTCGCCAAAATAAGCCATTAAAACGTTCTCGGAAAACGATTTTGTCTTTTGATCTACCTTCCATTCCAAAAAAAAGGTTATAAGCGCGTTGATACATACTCTCCGACGTTTCCGGTAATAAATTCAGTGTTGTTACCTTCGCTGCTTCTATTATGTTCGGAGGTGTCAAATCTAAGTCAATATCGCTATCAGTTTCCATTTTAATTAATAGTTTTTATAGAAAACAACTATGAAATTACTCGTTACCTACTAAAACTTTAACAGAAACGATCTGCTGACATTTCATCAATTTGTCGCTGGACGTCATAATTTGACAAGCCGTAGTCGTCGTGATTTCAGAGTGAACCTAGACCTAACACGAAATATTCCATTTCGCATTTGTTGCTTAGCAACTTGCCTAGCAACCGATGCAAAAATGAAATTCTGTACAAAATGTGCTTGTTTATGATTGAAGTTACGGTTATAAAATGAACATTTATCGAGGTTGTCGTAGAAAAAGTAAATTTCACCACCAGTTGCAAAAAATACAGGAATAAAATTTATTATAATTTTGAGGCTATTCAATACATAATATGTATGGTAAAAACTAGTTATAAATATTAATAACATAATTTGAACAATTGGTGATATTGACCCCGCTGACAACGTAGTTTTCTATGTAGCATTATTTTCCGTTTTTTCCATGGAAATCTCTCCAAGGATAAGAACACGCTTTTAACGCACTCAAAAGTAAAAAATAATTTTAATATTCAATAACTATGCCAAAAAGCTTTGTCGAAATCAACTAAAATAGTCCAATATCCCAGAGCCGGCAAACCTACATCATTTTAGCAGAACTGAAATTTTGAGTATGAGTCGTGTGCTATGTAGTTATATAGGAAAATTTGCATACTTGCTAGCTTGAAAGAGTGGCCCTTTTACGGGTAGCAGGTATAAAAGACAAAAGAAACTTTCTCACTCACGTTGAAGTTTGGTAATGCGTTCGACAATTAATATCGTCCAGTTGTCCAAGCGGTCTAAGGCGCAAGATCTAAGTTCTGATATAAAAAACTGGCGAGGGTTCGAATCCCCGCTCCTGACGGTTTTTTTCCCTTAGAAATTGAGAAATGTTTTTTTTTTATTTGAATATTCATTCCAAAACTGAATTATTTCTCAATTTCACAGTGAGAAATAAAAAAAGATTATCAGGCGTGGGGATTTGAACCCTCGCAAACTTTTGAGATCCAGAGCTTAGATCTCGCGCCTTAGACCGCTCGGCTAACTGGACGATATGAATTACCGAACACATTACCATACTTTAACGTGAGTAAGAAAGTTTTTTATGTACTTTTGTACCTGATACCTGTAAAAGAGCCCCGCTTTCGAACTAGCAAGTAAGCATACGTTCTCAACTACATATCACACTATTCATACTTAAAATTTCAGCTTTGCTAAAATGAGGTAGATTTTCCGGCTCTGGGATCTTACTCTGAAAGTATGTTCCTCAAAGATACGTAACCAAAAAGCCGAAGTGAAAAATGAGACAAATTCGGATTTTTCAGAACTAAAAAGTTTTCAGCGAAGATATGGATTGTTACTGAAGTTGATGTCCTGATCACGAATCCGTAAGGATTTGGGCCTATATTGGCCCCTTATATTATTTTTCGCAAAAATCGGTATATCCATTACTCCTGGCGCGCAGTGTATGTCACTCAGATTAACCCTAGACAAGAATTAGAGTAATTTTTGGTATATCTAACGATCGTAACAATTTCAGAATTTACGGAATTACGGAAGATACGGGACTGTTTCCATGAGAAGTGAGACAAATTTGGATATTTCAGAACTGAAAATTTTTCAGTGAAAATATGGATTGGGATTGAAGTTGATGTCCTGATCAGGAATCCGTAAGAATTTTGAGCCTATCTTGCCTCCTAATATAATTTTTCGCAAAAAACGGTATATCCATCGCCCCTGGCGCGCGGTGTATGTCACTCAGATCAACCCCAGAAGAGATTTAAACTCATTCTCAGTATATCTCACGATCGTGAAAATTTCAGAATTTTACTCCAATAAATACCGAAGATACGGGGTGTTTCCATGAGAAGTGAGGCACACTGTATACAGTGCGGCTTTTAATAGTCCGCCCCCCCCTGTTAACTTTCGAATGGTTCGACGTAGAACAATGAAAACAAAGGTATTGTATGATATCACGGATTCTACTTTTTGAAGTAAAAGACATTGTGATTGCCGATAGATGGCGCGGGGAGGTACAACAACTTCAAAATTTTAAACAGAATGGGGGGTCATGTGGCACTTCGTTGAAAAGATAGTTCAATTCTCTTTCCAACCATCTAATTTTTTTTATCATTTCGTTGATTTGTTTTTTCACAATGTGCATTTGAGTGCGGATCTGAATGGTACCCTTATCTCGATAACTTTTGAACGGTTTCATATGAAACAATGGGACAACAAATATTTTGAATGGTATTACTGATCCTACTTTTTGAGAAAAAAACATTACAATTACTCGACAGAGGGTGCTGGGGGCATAACAACTCGAGAATGTCGAAGGGCATAGAGGTCGAGTTGCACACCGTTGAAAGGGTAATTAAATTATAGTTTCAACCATGGTTGTTCTACGGAATCACAATTGCAATGAGTAACACTGAATACGGTCCATAGAGGAAGATTCATTACTTAAATGATTTTTCATTTTCGAATTCGTTTCAAAGCTCAATTAGGTGGAAATTTTGAATCCATACAGTAATACAATTTTTTGAATTGATGCAGGCGATAGTTGAGGAAAATCCATATTGAAGTGAACAAAAGACACTCAATTCACTGAATGATTTTCACTTAACTGGGTTTACAAATCCACGACACATGTTTCGCTATATAGTAGCATTTTATATCCTTTTCAAGAGATTATACCAAATAATACCCAACTCATCTATTTTTAATGATCATAATTATAAAGGTATCATTTATCGGATTTAGTAAACTGATAATCAAGCAGTAACCTATGCCCATTATGAAATTGAATTATTTTGTCGATGTTCAAGAATTTTGAATGTAACAATGATTATATCATTACTTACCTGCTCTTTATACTATCGCATTTGTATTTAAAGAAGAGTTTTATTCTACTTCTACTAGTATTATTTTGAATTTGAAACATTATCATGGTTCGTGTACGTCCTATCGAAGAGAAAACTGGAGCAATCTACATTTTTGTTGAGGCCCGTGGGAACTACCATGCAGCAGAGATAATTTTCAATGAAAAATTCCCTGATCATCTAACTCGAAAGTTTTTGAGGGAACTGGTTGAAAAATTCAACAGAACTGGCACTGGAGGAGGCGGAAGTTTCGGTAATTAGTCTGATTAACAATTTAAAAAACGGCTAAATTCTTGTTCCCGGTCCTAAAAATATGTGCGATAGCTCATTTGATTCGAAATGACGTCTAGAAAAATGTATCTCTAGCATTTATTAGCACATGAAAAATTGCAATTGTTATTAACAAAATAAGATAAAAAAAAAGATATTCAGTATTTTGTTAATAACTCAAAAACTATTGATATATAAGAATTTTTGAAAAAAGATCCGTAAAGAGGAGGAAATTTCCAATAAAAAAGTTGTATCTCTTTTATTTATAATTTTTATTCAACGCCGAAAATAGGTCTCCGCATGACCGTTACGGCATGAGCTGGAGACAGATCACACAAAATATTTTTTTAATAATATTAAATATGAATTAAAAAAATATAAAAATTTTATCGTGTCATCAGAATACTTGAGAGAATAAAGCTTCATTAGAAAAACATTTTCATGTCGATTTTTCAAAAAGTTATACGATTGTTAATTACCTAATTTTTATCCACTGTTTTTACAAAAGTTGACAAAAAAGTTTAAATAATCAACCAATAAATTATTAGCTTCTTGAAGCCCTTTTTAAATACATACTCAACAAGATCACGTGATGAAAGTTTATTGAAGTTTCATATTTTGTTTGTTATAACTTTTTTAAATGAACAAAAAGCTTAATATTGAAAAGATGTTGTTGTTGACAAATGTTATTATACAGCTGTTTTTGCATCTAACAATGGCATTAATCAACGTAGGAAAAAAATGTTCACGTCATTTGTTAAGAAATTGTTTATAAACAGATAGACAAGTATAATATTTTTTTTTATTATTTCTCACCATTGTATTGTCAAGACAAAATGATTAAAAAAAAATCTTCAATACATTTTTCGATTGTGTATAAACGTTTTTTTATATTTCGTCTGTTTTAATAATTAATTAAGAATTTTCTTTCTCTTTAAAAATCATAATTGGCATTTTTTTTATCAATAATTTCATTGTTTATTAAGTTAACAATTCGTTATAAACAATTTGTCACCTTCCTGGAAGTAAAAAAAATTACAAAAACAGCCATATACAACAAAGTACTAGAAAAATTCGTAATATTCAAAATGCTATAAAAAGTTAAAGACAATTTTTTTCAGTACTTTGTTATATACGGCTGTTTTTGTATTTTTTACTTCCAGGAAAAAAATGAGCCGAGGGTCACAAATTGTTTATAACGAATTGTTAACTTAATAAACAATTAAATTAATAATATAATTATTTCAAAAAGTAGTATCGGTGATATCATAGAATAGCTTTTTTTTTCATTGTTCTACGTCGAACCGTTTAAAAGATAACAGGGGGAGAGGGCTATAAAAAGCCGCACTGTATATATACAATTCCATATATTATAATTTTCGATAAATTTTCAAAATATGTTTTGAAGGAATATTATGAGTGATGAAATATGTTTACTCGTGCGGTTCACTTTTTTGGGCGTGTAGTGGTTGAGAGCAATTTATGAGTTCGTCAGGAATCTTTATGATGACTCCAAATTCGGTTTATAATATTGGGGATAATGTAAGTATGTGAATATTGGATATTATTCAAGCTGACTCCAAGAGACGTTTTATGTATAGTATAAGTATTTTGGGGAATGTTCAGCCATTTTTCGAATCTTTTTTAAATTTATGTTTATTTTCACATTCCTTTATGTTAAAAGACAATATGAGAAAGATATATGTCCCAATATTTTGTGAGCTCGGTGCGTGGTGGTAATGTGATCTTCTCTGTAGCGAGTGTAATAACTATGAGAAATGTTTTTCAGAGAGACTTTCATTTTATTCTGCATTAGTATAACCTTATAGATATAAAGATGTCTGGGTTTCAATATTCCAGATTCCTCGTAAAGGAGGAGATTACTTGAGTATGTTCTGGTTTCATTTTAAAATATTTTCAAAATTGTTTTTTGGTTAGTTTCTGGGCTTTTTGAGTGGCTTTTATATAAGCCTCCCCAACCTGTTATGCCATATTCTAAAAGTGATTCAACTAGGGCAGGGAAAGTGATTTATATTCAATATATTCTTGAGTTGTTTGAATTTATAGATAAGTGATATTATTTTTTTTACTAGTTCGTAAGGTTGAATATTATTATTCTGATTATGTTGGATATGGTTTTGTTTGTTTTGGATATCTTGTAGCAGAAGTATCAAATGTTCTTGTGAAAACTTTATCACATTCCTCACAAATCACTAATGAACGAAATCTTGATTATTATACTCAACATGAGCCATATTGCACTTTTTAAGAAAATGAATATTATAGTAAACACTTTATACAGTGCTTCTCAAAAGTCCCCCCCCCCTCTTATTTTTGGAACAATTATACATGAACAAGTGAAATTTGGAAACTGATTATTAAAGGTTGTAAACTTCCCTACTAGTGATGATAGATGACGAAATCGTCAAAGATGACGTCACAAGACCATTGTGACCAATAATTTTGAGAAGAACCCTACGGCAAGCGACACACCTTTTAATAGGTATCGAAAAAACCTATTCAATGATACTAATTTTGTTTGTGTTTATGGTAGTTTTAATGGCTCATTAGTAAACATTAAAATTTAAATTCCATTCAGTATGATATTAATTACAGATTTAAGAATCAGTATCTACTTGAAGAAATTGCTCGAAGTGACCTCCATTCACTTCCTGATAGTGGAATATCCTATTTTTAAACTCTTCTCGTACTTTTGCAAATGTGTCTGCGGAAACAGCCTGACATTCTGCAACAATACGTTGTTTTGAAACGTCAATAGTGTCAGGTTTAGTGTCGTAAACCTTCGATTTAAGGTACCCCATAGAAAAAAAATTCAAAGGTGTGAGGTCCGGTGATCGAGCTGGCTATTCCGTTGAACCTCGTCGTCCAATCCATCTACCACGATACTCCTCATCCAAATACCGTCTTACTGCACCGTAATAGTGTGGAGAAGCACCATCCTGTTGGAATGTTATTTCCAAATTGCCGAATTCATCTGGATTATCTTCCAAAATTTCAAGGATTAACGGTTCTATTGCGTTTTGCAACAGCTCCAGATAAACCTCACCAGTTAAATTAGTTTTGAAAAAAAGAGGCCCAACGATGTTTTCCAGGATACCTGCCCAAAGATTCACCTTCTGGGGAAATTGGGTATGTGTTTCAGGAAACAGGTGAGGATTTGCGTCACTCCAATACCTCACATTCTGTGTATTTACATTTCCATTAAGATAGGAAGTACTTTCGTCACTAAAACAAATTGTTTTGACATAGTCTGGCTGTTGGTTAATTATAGTTTCCATATTTTCACAAAATTCTAGTCTTCGGTCTGGGTCGTCGTCTGAGAGTTGATGAACCATTTTTAATTTGTATGGATGAAATTTGTTTTTTTTTCAACACCCTGTGTACTGTACTTCGACTGACTATACAGGTAGATGCAACGTGAGTTGTTGAAGAAGTAGGATTAACTATTACTTCTGCCAGTCCATCAATTTTTTTCTCATCAGAAATTTGTGGTCTGCCAGATCGTTTCGCATCATTAATACTACCCGTTGTTTCAAACTTACGAAGAAGCTCCCTTAAATATGTCCTCGAAACGAGGCGATCGGGAAACCTCTCATTAAAAATGCGTTCTGCTACATGAATATTTTGTCCAGTTTCACCAAGAATTAGGATCGCTGCTACTTTATCACCTAAAGCACGTACCATTTCGCTTCTTGAAGCACTTAAACGTTCGGCTCACAACAGTTTGACAAATTATTGAAATGTACAAAAATATTAAAAGTACCAAAAGCTGCTAAAACAGTTAAACGTTCGATCAACAATACACAAATTATTAAATGTACAAAAACTTGGATAATTACAAAAACGTCGAATTAGGGAGACTAACAAAAACGTCAGCTTATTTGACAACTATCCAGAGGCGGAGCTTGAATTTGGAATTTTAGTATTAACTGATTTAATTCATCACAGCTTTGCGTTTTCCAAAAGCGAGTTGCCAAAACTGCCATAAACACAAACAAAATTAGTATCATTGAATAGGTTTTTTCGATACCTTTTAAAAGAGGTGTCGCTTGCCGTAGGGTTCCATTTGAAATTATTGGTCACAATGGCCTTGTGACGTCATCTTTGATGATTTCGTCATCTATCATCACTAGTAGGGAAGTTTACAACCTTTAATATTCAGTTTGTAAATTTCACTTGTTTATGTATAATCGTTCCAAAAATAAGAGGGGAGGAAGGGACTTTTGAGAAGCACTGTCTGTAGATATGCACAGCTCACTGGAAAAACCAAAATTTCAGGCAGTTGATTATTGAATCATGAGAAGAAAACATGGAGTTTTACCATTTGAAAAAATTTATATTTTCAATGTATCTCTATCACTTTCTAGACCTACTTTTTTGCTCCCCCTATGGATTATTCAATGGATGTGATCATGATGAGTGATCCTTTCAACCTTCAATATTCATAATTCAGTCACTGCATATCACAAAAAAATGTAATTCTCATGAAAATGGCGTATGTTCGATAGGCTGCTTTTGTCACCTTTTCTAGAAAAACTGGAATAACTCAAAAGCGGTTCATTTTGGGTGTGTGGTATGATACATACATTTGAATCATAATTATGGGAGGAATCCAAAAATTGTATGAAATAACAATGATGACGTCACTCCCGGAGAAACAGAAAGTGTCACAATAATCGATATACCCTGTATTTAATAATTTAAATAACACCAAAATAAAATATAAATGATTTTTTTTTTCATTACAATACAGAATATGACGCCAATTCAAATATTGGGTTCGGGCTGAGGTGTTCTTTACTAATTTAATATTTCAGAGTATTTTTTGGTAAACTTGAACGCCACGACAGGATGCAGTTTCCTGAAGATGAAGTTATTCCTGGAATATATTCGAACCATCTGGTGGGGTGCGGACATACCCTCTTACAATTTACCTCTCTGAATGACAATAATAATCAGGGCTAGGCTGGAAATCAACGGAGCCAACAGATGTTTTGTATAATAATGCACAATGGAGGAAATGAGTTGAATGTTGGATCATCTTTCACCCTAAAATGCCCTAGACGTTTAATGGAAAAAATTACAGTTTGAAAAACTAAAAAAAAAACAACGCTCATATAGCAATTTGTACTAAAAAGCTAAAAATAATAAGAATAAAGTCATTGACCAAAAAGTATGAGGTGCCCGATATCAGTTATCTTAGTATCATCAAAAGTAAGTAAAGAGCTCCCCACGGTTTTTTACACAAAAGGAAATTTTTTGTTCAATGACTTTATTCTTATTATTTTCAACTTTTCAGTCTGAATTGCTATAAAGGCGTGTTTTTTATACTATAATTTTATCTTTAACTTTTTAGTCCACATTGCTACAAAAGATTGAAAATACTACGGGAGAAAAACTCTTCGAATGATTCTTACACATGGGATTTAAATTTTTACAAAATGTTGGGGAATGTGCTGAGTCCAACCTACGCTTTCTCCATATTTTTGTAATTTGTTTTTTTTTTCCGGCGATCTTGGTGAGAATACCCGGTAATAGCTATGAAATTATTGTATTGTCATCGATTTTCAATACGTGTGTAAAATTTCAGTTGAAGATGGCAAATGTTAATTTGCCAAAACGTCATGAAATCGGACCATTTGAGGACCAAGAACCCAGAACGTGGACAGAATCACGAGAAACTATCTCAACATATATATATATATATATATATATATATATATATATACAGTGTCGGTCATAAAGTTGGCTACATATGGGAAAAAATTTGTTATTGAAATTTCTGAAAAACTCTGATGGCGGTTCATTTCTGCATGTCTGACAAATAGAAAATCCGTTGCGACTTATACGTGTCCTCAGATTTGGCAGGAATTTTTAAAAAAAGTTGTCTGTGGTGCCGAAAAATGGGTCGAATTGACAAGATATCGAAAAAATTCAATGATAAAATGTGTGTGGAATCCAACGAGGACCTCATGTACCAATTTTGAACCATATGAAAAAAAAAAACAAAAATACCATTTTATTCTTTTACCCTCACTAAGAAACATTATACATTCTTGTTTTATCTGGAAACAGCTTTAATAACCTAAATCACATAAGTTTTGGGTCAAAAATAATCAAATATTTGTGGAATAGACATTTTGCGGGAGATCAATTATGAATACACGATTTTGTCTTGTCACTAGGTGTAGTCATGCCCTGTATATTGATGCACATGAGCTTAATCAATATTCTCAACCCGTGAATAAAATTTAAACCAACTAATATTTCTAATTAGAACTTAATAATACATTATTTATCCTTTCTAAATTTAATATTGTTTAGTAAATTTGAACTTCAATGACTGAGCTATATTTTTGAATTGTATTAGGCGGCTTTGAAAAAAGAATTACTTTTGTTGTCACAATAACTTGTTCACAATTTTGTTGGAGTTGGCGTTTTTTTACTAAAGTTACTAAAGGATCAGCAGGAATAAAATTATCAGGATCTCCTAATAAGTATGGATTAGATAATGTTTTTTGTGTTTTTCAATCTATCAATAGAAATGGCTCCAAAACTGAGTATACAAGGATAAATAGAAAAAGTATTGCTATTTGGCGAAAATTATCATAGCACAAGAGAACTATCTGTAATTTTCAATGGAAGGCATCCAGACCAAAATTTAAATTTTACTACGGTGGCAAAGATATTGCAAAAATTTGAGAAAACTGGTTCGGTTGAAAAGAAATATAAAAGTGTTCACGTTAAGCCTGTTGTAAATAATGGAAATAATGTAAACAATGTTTTACTGACAGTCAATGAGATACCAAGATTGTCGACGAAAATTATGGCAGAAAAGGCAGAAACATCTCAAACCACTGTTAGACGAATCTTAAAGCAGAATCACTTTCAGCCATACAAACCAAAATGTGTGCAAGTACTGCGAGACAGAGATTATGACGCTCGATTTTAATGTTTGTGCATGGATATCTACATTTATCGACAACCTACCATTACAAGAGCGGATTCGTTTATTCTTTCAACAAGATGGGGATTCTATTCATTCTACGAATGAAGTGCGGGAGTGATTGCACAATGAGTTTGGTGAGCAGTGGATAGGTCGATATTCAGCTAATCCTTGGCCTGCTAGGTCTCCAGACCTAGCGCCGTGTGATTTCTTTTTATGTGGTTACCTCAAAAGCAATGTTTATAAACAACGCCCATACGGGTTAATTCTTGTTCCCGGTCCCAAAAATATATTCGAATTGGAATGGCGTCCTAAAAAATGTATCTCGAGCATTTATTAGCACATAAAAAATTGCAATTGTTATTAACAAAATAAGATGAAAAAAAAATCAGTTTTTCGCTAATAACTCAAAAACTATATAGCTTCATATGCTATCTGTTTTCAGTCGAGTTCATATTACTATAAATCATGGTCAGTTATAAATAACAAGACATAGAATATTAGAATGTATGAATAAAAAATCAATTGAATGACTACGTCCAGTGAATAATAGTTGATATATATTCAGGCAATTATTGATAAATATTGTGTGATTCAGTTGAATCTATGTGTTAAATAGGAATTATACAATAAAACTGTTTATATATGGGCGGGATACATCATTTAAGTAAACTTGGAACATCAAACAAAAATTAAACAAAAATAAACAATCCGAAAATGTTAGACAACTTTCCGTACTGCACCTAAAAAAATATGTATTGAAATATTTTATTAACAATGCTGTCAGAAGTATTTCTCATTACCTCGCATAAGTTCGATAATAATATTTTTTAGTTGGTTTTCTGAGTAATGGCCATAGGGTTTTTCCAGACGTTACAATAAAATATAGAAATACTTGGGTGTTTATAGTGTATTGGCTTGTGTCGATCCATATATCATGTTGAAGTTGAGAGTTGTGATATAAACACCTAAAATTATTTGTTCTCAGTGTTGAACAAATACAAATTTATCTCTTCGAATAAATAAAATAAACTAAACAGTAAGAAACACGGTAGATGCTGATTGCAGACATCGTCTTATTGAGTAAGACAAGTCTTTAGATATGTTTGATATTCGTTTATTTATTTCTATTGAAGTCTCCGGGAAGATTCACACTAATAACGTTATAATTCAATTCAAATGCCGTGGTCGTGCGTTGTCAACTACTAAAAGCAAACGTTGTAATTTCATAGACAAATAAAAACAAAGGATTAAAAAAAATACGCCCAACCACGGCATTTCAATTGAATTCTAAACGTTATTAATGAAACTGCCAGAAGACTTCAATATAAATGAATAAACAGGAATATCTAACATATCAAAAGACTTGTCTTACTCAATGAGACGATGATAGCAATCGACACCTAACTTGTTTCTTACTTTCTAATTTATTTTATTTATCCCTAGTCGAGTGAAAGGTTTGGAACTATGTTTCATTCAATTATAGTTATTTTTTAAACTTTTCCTCATCACATTTCATCATTAAAAATCTGACAGCTTACACGGAATTTCATATGATTTTTCATTCGCCTAGTCAATTCTTTGCATTTCCACGAGTAAACATAACCATTATCATAAAAAAGTTTGTATCGCGAGCAGTATTATAAATAGAAATAATTACATACATATTCTACTGTAAGTTCAACCGACAAGTTAAGCGCCGATCTATTAGAAGGTTGATATGACGTAAATTTCACCTTTTTACCTAAAGTGAAGAGTGATATGAGAGAAGATCGGAAAGATTACGGTTGAATTAATTTAGCTAAGTAGAAGACGAGTATTATTACAAAACGAGTGCAGGAAAATCTTATAGAAATAGACTAAATGACTTGATTAGAACTGATAAGTACAATTATTACAGAAGTGAAGTGGAAGAAAATTAGAGTTGCCCCAAAAATATGTGAATATATTGAAAACAGGAAAACGGAAGTTGAAATAAAACAAATTAGATTTGAAGGAACTTGATTCAAAATAAACAACTCGTAGCGAAAAAGTTCAATGAATTTTGTATCGTTATCGGTGCAAACTTGGCACAAAAAAAAAGAAAAATTCCACTGAAAAAGAACCTTGAATTCTCTATACTTATATCCAGCGGAGGAACTTGAAGTCAGTGAATTTATTACAGATTTGAAACCAAACAAGGCACCAGCCTTAGATACAATTGGAGCGAACATCATCAAGGAATGTGCTGACAGTCTTGTTAAACCCCTTACCTATATTATTACTGAATTTCTGAGAGTGGAATATTCCCGGAATCCCTGAAAATCGCAGTGATCAGTCCAACTCATAAATCCGGGGACAGGCATGATGTATCAAACTACAGGCACATATCAATCCTCCCAAATATCTCTCAAATCCTTGAAAAAATCATAAAAACACGAATAGCGGACTACACCAAAAAATACAACTTGGTTTCAGAGAAGCAATATGGGTTCATGAATGGGAGATCAACTCAGGACGCCATAGCTGATCTGATAAAAAAGTTTTACAATGCTTTGGATTCGAAAGGGCCCGCCTACTGTCTTCACGGTGATCTCGCAAAAGCGTTTGATACCTTCAGCCATCCAGATTTGCTGGAAACTCTCGAAAACATCAGATTGCGGGGGACTACACTCCGATTGATGGAAAGCCATCTCAATGACTGATAACAATGCGTTACAATTAATAATGAACCAAGGAAATAGTACTCGGTCCAATATTGTTCATTTTGTATATTAACTCCCTATTTGACCTACCTATTCCTGCCGAAATAACCTTCTTTGCCGATGATACCGTATTCTTCTTCAAAGAAAGAAATTGGGTGGTTCTAAAAGTACAAGTGACATCTTCATTTCACATAATTGTGGAATATTTCAGTAGCAAACTACTCACGGTAAATCTAAGGAAAACTATGTACATACCTTTCACAAGCTATGAATCAAATCTCCCCTACTATGCATTCATAGATGTTAGGATCTCAGAAGATATAGTGCAGCTCAAATCTTCCAGCACAGTAAAATATCTAGGTATTACGCTTAATTGCAACTTGAAGTGGAACACCCATATTAATAATCTGACAAAAAAACTGAGATATAAATTTAAATATTTGGAAAACATATTTGGCCTGAAGCATTTTGAAATTGTCCACCATGGTCTAGTACAAACACATCTGGTGTATGGTATTATCGCATGGGGAGGGGTCATCAACCACTACCTGAAGAACTTAGAGACACTTCAGAAGTGGATTATCAGGATCATTGATGAATAAACTCTATACTTAACCAAGCGACGATCTATATACTGAAGCCGAACTGATGGATATCCGACAACTATTTGCTCTGACATTGCTGGTACACCAACGAAAAAATCTTAAGGAGGCTGAAACTATTGATCAATCACATCATACACGATATAGAATACACTCGATTGATGTACCAAAAATGTCAAAAACTATTGGACAACGCAGCTGTAATTACCTATCTTGCTCAAATCTAGAATTAAAAAATGGTTATCAGATACTCCTAGAGCAAATATTCACTACTGGATCGATATAAATAAATAATTGTTGATAAATATGGAATTGTATTATTAGATAAATTGTATTATTGAATGAACTGTATGTAAATGTGTATGTATGTATAATGCTTAAAATTGCATTTTTTCACAAGTAACGCAACTTCATGCAAATTCCGGATTCACCGGAAGTGACATAAACTTGATTTTTAAATGGGACACCTGGTATATGTTCAGTTATTTTGTCTCCATATCACATTTAGAATACAACCATGTATCATTTGTTACTGTTTGAACCGTTATTTTTTTTTTTTTCGAATAAATTTTTATTCTAGAGGGCTATGGATACGTTCAAATGACTAATTTCAGTCCTGAAATGTTTGTAAAAATACAACTTTACTGTTTTCGATCAAAATGTTTCAGCTATGTGACGTTTGATTTTAAAATTTGTATTACTATTTTTTTTCAAATGGCAACATGGTGGCTCTTCGGGTTAGAAGAAATAATTAATATAAAAAACCTTTTTAAACAAGCTTCTATTCAAATCCCTTAAAAAGTACAACAAAAAATTACTTTGGATGTGTGACGTAGGTTATTCCGTGAGTTCTAGATTCATGAGCTTGTCGCGCAAAGTTTTCATTTCGATTACAGATGCGACAAGCTTTTGAATCTATAACTCACGGAATAACCTACGTCACACATCCAAAGCAATTATTCTGTACTTTTTAGGGTATTTGAATGGGAGCTTGTTTTTAAAAAGTTTTTTTTATTAATGATTTTATTTTGTGCTTTTTAGTAAGTACATACCCATTTTGAATAGAATCGGACCATAATCACAGAAATTGTCGGACATCTTGAAGCTGCCATTCCAGTTGTATGAATTTTGTCAGAAAATTCATAATCTTCGACCCTGAAAACCCCCATATACCAATTTTGAATCGAATCGGACCATAAACACAAATCTCGTCCGCCATCTTGGAGCCGCCATTTCTTTTTTTTCTCTCTAACGAATCCATAATGCATTATCACGGGAACTATGAACACCTGCCAAATTTCACGTTAATCGACCAACTAGACGTTGGTCAAATTTAACTTGCAAGATTTGATGACAAACATCGGGATAGGTAAAACTAATTGAAAGCTTGTAAAAAGAGCATTTTATTACGAATAATTTGATACCGCACTCTATAAGGTTGTAAGAAAACTGAAAATACCATAACGTTAGAACTTTTCTGAAATGAAGCACCTGTTGAAAATGAAATAATTATATTGAAACTACCTATTTACATATCCTCACGGTTCCCGATGTTCAAAATGACCTCCATTTTGTTGCTGACAAAGGCGAACTTTTCTTATTGTTGCTCTTACAACGTTTCTCAACTGTCTTGGTGTAATTCTATGAATAGCTGCCCTCACATTGTCCTCTGATTCATGTCGTGTGGCAGGATGTACATCATAAACCTCGTTTTCAATAGATCCCCATAAAAAATCTGAAGGCGTAAGGTCGGGTGAAAAGTTAAAAAAATAAAAAATAAATAGAGGTATAAATTGAAAACAACCCTATTTTACCTCGCCGGTCACCTAACTGGACCCATATTTCCAATCCAGTTTTCATTGTATGTTTCATGTAGATATTCCGTGACTGCCCTCAGGTTATGTGGTGGAGCACCATCTTGTTGATAAAATAATCCAACTCGATTCATTAATGGTACTTCGTCCAAGAAATGCTCAATTTCCTGCGTGAGGAAACTTAGATATCTAGCCCCTGTCAGGAATTATAGGGCCTAAAATTCTGTCCCCTGAAATCCCAACCCAACAATTGAAACTAAACCGTTCTTGGAAATTTCCTTCCCCCATCAAGTGTAAATTTGCATCGGACCAATATCGCTTATTATTTCTGTTGAAATGTCCCAAATTAGTTAAACGGCTTCCGTCAGTATACAGAATTTTATATGGAAATGTGTTATCCTCTAAATATTTTCCAAAGAACCAATTGCAATACTCAAGTCTCCTTGCATTATCGTTTTGGTACAGGTGCTGGTGTAGTTTATATTTAAATAAATGATATTATTGTTTCTTCAAAATGTTACCTGCAGAAGACTTCGAAATGTCACATTCTCTTGCGATCTTCTTGCGTGACGTATCAATATCTACTTAGGAAGTATGCCAGAACATCTATTTCTTTTTTCTTAGTCACAACAAACGGATCGTTCCCATCATTATCAGGCTCATTTCGCATTTTTTTAACCAGTTTTGGAAAATAGTGCCGGGTCGGGTGACGCCAATCAGGATATCTCTGTGCGTAGAGATGTGCAGCATCGATTGTATTTTGCCTACACTCTCCAAAAACTGATAACATATCAAATTTTTCAGTACTTGTATAAATATTGTTATTTCCCATGATTTTCAAAAATTGACTTTGTAGAAGAGATGTAAAATAATATGTCGACACGTCAATTTTTACCGCAACAATTTAATTATTTTGTTTCAGTTGTGTTGGTCATAGGTAACTCGATGATTTTAATCTCAATAAGATTCTTCATTTAACGAAAGTTCTAACGTTATATTTTAAGTTTTTTATCGGAAGTTTTCTTACAACCTAATAGAGTGCAGTATCAAATTAATCGTAATAAGATGCTTTTTTTCAACACGACGAGCCACCATGTTGCCATTTGAAAAAAAATTGTAATATATTTTTTTAAATCAAACGTCACAGCTGAAACATTTTGATCGAAAACAGTAAAGTTGTATTTGTACAAACATTTTAGGACTGAAATTAGTTATTTGAACGTATCTATAGCACTCTAGAATAAAAATTTAGTTCGAAAAAAAAAATTAAGAAATGGTATAAACAGTAACAAATGATACATGGTTGTATTCTAAATGTCATATGGAGACAAAAAAACTGAACTGAAATCGAAAGTTCATGTCACTTCCGGTGAAACTGGAATTTGAATGAAGTTAAAATACTTGCAAAAAAATGCAGTTTTATGCATTTAACAGATCCTCCAAATTTCATTCCATTATCTCCGAAAACAATAAAGTTATAGGGGCGAGCCACCTTCCGTGGACACCCGGTATATATATATGTATATATATATATATATATATATATATATATATATATATATATATATATATATATATATATATATATTATATCTATGAATGGAAAGAATATCGAGGGGACTGGTGAACAAAACGGAAAAAATTTAATGGACATAGCCCTCAGCTAGAAGTGTTAACCGTAGACACGTGTTTCGGGCTCTCGGCCCTCATCAGTACGGTGAAGAAGTGCAAGGATGAACAACACTTGGTAGAAAACGACAAATCAACGGAGTCAACAACAAGAAGCCAGCCGCACATTTGTGGTTTCGGTTAGCAGACCCTGCATTCCAGGGCAACAACCAATGTCACTCTCGGCCCTCATCAGTACGGTGAAGAAGTGCAAGGATGAACAACACTTGGTAGAAAACGACAAATCAACGGAGTCAACAACAAGAAGCCAGCCGCACATTTGTGCAGCTGGCTTCTTGTTGTTGACTCCGTTGATTTGTCGTTCTCTACCAAGTGTTGTTCATCCTTGCACTTCTTCACCGTACTGATGAGGGCCGAGAGCCCGAAACACGTGTCTACGGTTCACACTTCTCGCTGAGGGCTATGTCCATTAAATTTTTTCCGTTTTTATATATATATATATATATATATATATATATATATATTATTTTTTTCGTCTTTTCTCCTTTTTAATTTTAGTCTTAATTATAGATATTAATAAAATTGGCATTATAGGCCTTTGTGGGTCCTCTCTATTTATTCGCCTAACTGGTAAAATGAACCATTATAGAAATACCCTTTATACCACTATAAACATTGTGAGTTTTATTTTCTGGTAAATAAATATTATTATTATTATTATAAATACCAACATGAACATGAAATATCATATCGAACTCGTTTTCCATGTGGTTCTATTTTGTGTTATCTCATTTTCAAAAAAAAAAAAGAACAATGGACCTTTCGGTGAGAAATAAACAAAAATGAATCCAAATTCATCAAGATATATTTTTCATATGACTGCGTGAAGTGTTTGACGAGAAGGTATGTGCGGCATCTTCGTTTTGTTTATTCCAGATCGTGAAAAAATACACCGAAAAGTGCTACTTTACAAAAGATAAGCTTCAATCAATACCTACACGTCAAGATGTGAATGATATATAACGATAAGCGAAAACAAGTCTGATTCGATATTTGCCACTCATCTTCTATTTTTCGATATTGATGTATTCAAATGTTATGAATGAAAACAAATCCACAGATATCGAAAAACATATGGAGTATTTTTCAAATCTCTGAAATATCAAATCCAGTCTTCCATTTTGAAGTGTCGCCCTCCAATATGTATATGAACCTAACCCCCACTCTAGCCGTCCTCTACGCCCCTATTCCTACCACTTTTCCTTCCAGTCAGTGGAGTCAGAACTCTCAAGAGTTAGTCTCTTGAACATACTTCCAGAAAAGTGACCATTATCTGGATATTCTAGAATAAATGATATGAAAACAATGCAACATGGAAGAAAAAAAATGTAACAATGAAGTGAAGCTTTAGAGGATGATGGTGGTAAGTAACAAAACGATTTTTTTTGTAAAACGCAGAATGAAACATCTTCAATCTCTCCACAATAATACTGATCTGAATTCCTTCTCGCTGTCTTTATTCACCCAATACTTCAATTGAGAATTTCGGTGATTTGGTGATACCACTATCAAATCTGTGACTTTGAAACTGCCATTTTTGATAATTGTTTCAATATCTAAAAGTAACAAAATATAATGATCTTAGAAACTTTCAATTACCCTTTTATGACGCTGTCTCAAAACGTTACCCTGGTCACTTTTACAGTTCTTATAACAACAGCAGAATTAGTGTTTCATTAACAATAGGGAAACAGCAAGGGTATAACAAGAAGAATATTCGAAAAACAAATACAATATGGTAGGGAACAATTCTAGAGTGTACACGATTTGAATATAGCGCCTTATACCAATGAAGTATCAGTAGTTTTGAGTTCTGGCAAAGTCAAAGTCCTCATTCGATCTGTAATCTCTGTTCAGGTTCCATTAGACTGATACTCCAATTACTTCCATTCGCGATGATCCTGATAATAAATTACGAAAAAACATGTGTTTTTATAAATCCCCTTCGACACTCTTCCGATATGTTTGAATGATTTTTTTATCAAGAGTGCATGCTAAATAAATCAACTTACAAAACAAGATAATTCCCAGCAATCATTCGATTTACTCAAAACAAAAACATTCAGATGGAGCCGTGAAGTCGGCATCTTGTCATATAAGATACTAGCTGTTGCCCGCTATTTCGCCCACGTGTATTTTGTATTCCTTCCTATTTCATTAAATGTCTTTCTTCGTGTTGCTTTGTCTAACTTATGCCTATGGCTTTGGTCGCGTGGTTTTATTTTTCATACATTTTCACTTGACCGGCCCCCTAAAGGGTCAGGTAATGTAATCGTGCGAAAAAGAAATCGATATATCAACGGAATTATCCGTTTTGAGGTCCCCCGAGAAGTTGGGAGAGGTCTGTATACCTGTCTGTATGTGTGTCTGTCTGTAATCTTCCACGATAACTGCCGAACCGTTTGACCAATCGAGCTGAAATTTGGTATAGATATGTATCTATATTACTGTTTTTGCATCAAATGAAGGCATTTAATAACATTTGAAAAAGAAAAATTACGACAATTGTTTATAAATTGTTTATAAACAAATTGACAAGTTTAATATTTAAAAAAAATCATGTCATTTCGTTGTTTAGAGAATATGATTAAAAAAAATAAAAATTCTCGGATAATTTTTTTTTATTGTTTATAATAGTTTTTTTCATATTTCCATTATTTAAATAGTTAATTTTTTTTTCTTTAAAAATATAGTTGGCATTCCTAATAGAATAACAAAAAATAAATTCTAAGAAATTATTTATTGAGTAAACAATTTGTTATAAACAAATTCCAAATCTCATTAAAAATTACAGAAACAACCATGTGCAACGAAGTGTCGATTTTTTTTTACATTTTTTATAGATTTTTCTAAAATTACGATGTTCAAGAAGCTACAAAAATTGTCTAGGGGAGACTTGTTCCAATGCAGCTGACATTGTGGAGAGAAATAACGAAGAAGATGATGATAATTTAGAAGATTTGGAACATGCTGATGAGGAGACGGTTGGAAGTCAAGCCTGTTTATCTTCAAGTGATCCGGGGTATTTTCGGTGATGTTAGTGATGATGATGTTGGAGATCACGATGCTGAAACTGTTCGTGACGCTGACGAACAATCGGAAGAAATACCGACAGATCAACAACCATCGACATCGGACTGCCAGCCTTCAAGAAAACGCAGGAAGAGGAAATAAACTTTTGATAAAAATCTAAACTGTAAGAACTTCTATTAATTTTATTCTGTAATCAATAAAAATATTATTATTCATTATTAAATAATATTACCCCAACCTATTTGTACATTATTATTTTCCGAATTCATATTACTGACGTCGCGGAAATATTCAGTTGTAAATGTGCGTTTTGTTTAATGAAATTTTAGAAAAATCTATAAGAAATGTAAATAAAAATTTTGTCACTTTGTTGCATATGATTGTTTTTGTAACTCTTAGTAGTTTCAGAAAAAAAATATAATGAGATTTGGAATTTGTTTATAACTAATTGTTAACTTAATAAACAATTAAATTTTGAATATATTTTTTTATTTTTTGTTTTTCTATTGAGAAATGCCAATTATAATTTCAAAAGAAGAAATATTCCATTGATTATTTGAATAATGGAAATATAAAAAAACTATTATAAACAATAAGAAAATTTTTCAGGATTTTTTCCCATTATTATTATTATATTCTCTAGACAACAGAATGGCAAATAAATTTTTTTCAATATTGAACTGATAAATTTGTTAATAAACAATTCATAAATAAATGTCCTGAAAAATTTTTTCAATTATTAATCCTTCGTTTGATGCGAAAACAGCAATAGCAAAACATATATAAATTTTTTTTAACATTTTTTATTTTTTTTCAATTTAAAAATTACTTTCAAAAACTTTTATAACGTGATCTCGTGTATTGTATATATATGAGAAGGGCTCCAAGGCACGAACAATTTTTAGAGCTATTATTCAAACATTTATGCCATTTATTTATGACTAACTTGTTGAAAAATATACTTAAATTTTTCTTTCCAACAGGACCTTGTTCTTTCAAATATTAGGAACACACCATGATTTATTCAAATTTTCAAATCGATGTTCAATAGTATAAAAAATTATTTTATATTGTGTACTCTCTTTAGCGACTGCGTGCGCATGTGGAGCCCTATTTTCAGCGTTGAATTAGGATTATAAATAATGGGGAATAATGGAGTTTGGTAGTCTAGATTTTTTATTGGAAATTTTCCCCTTTTCAAGAATCTCCTTGTCGATTTCCGCTATCGCCTACAGTTTTGGAGTTATTCCCTCATTTTTTGTTTTGTTTTTTGTTAATAACAATTGCAATTTTTGTCAGCAGAAAAAAAAACAGAAAAATCTATTTCTTAGAATTGCATCACGAATCGAATGAGCTAATGCTCATATTTTTTGGAGACTTGTAACTATTTTTCGAAGGAAACACACTTCTTGATTAGACTAATGATGGAAATGATTAAACAACAGTTCCGAGCAAAAGAGAGAAAAACAAGAGAAAAATAAACAGATGCAGAAAAATTATGAAAAAACAAATCAAGGAACGGGAACAACATAAAGCATTTTTCGAGCAAATGTTTCAGAAAACTGAGGGGCAAATCGCAGGACTGAAGGCAGAAGTTGATGCGGTACGAGAAGAAGCAAGAAAAGAAGTTACTGCAGTACGAAAAGGAGCAAAAATCAAGTGTGGGCGGTGCGAGAAGAACTAGGAAAAAAAAATTCCCACTTGAGATTCAAGACCACCGTGACAGGGTTGCCACATCGCACAATTCCATGAAGCCACCGACTTTCGATGGTCCTTGTACCGTAAGCAGTTTGGAGCTGCAGCAACGTCAATGAACGGGACAATAAAGAAAAGTCGACGGCACTTATAGTGGCTCTGGGGGGGGGGGAAACCTGCTTTGGCAATGTTACTGACCATCCCGGAAGACCCAAATCGCAATGTGAAAATCTCATTGCTACCACATAATTGAGATACGGCAACCAACATCGAGAGTAGCTGTATCCGCCACAGCTGAAAACACTAGTGCAGATATCTAGTGGAAGGAGTTTGAAGCAGACGTCCAGAGACTTATTCAGCTTGCCTACCCACAGCCCCAGAGGATCTCAAAGAACAATCAGTGGTGCAGGTGAATTGATGGACTGAGGGATATCGAAATACAAAGTACCCTAAATTCAATAAACTTCAAGAAATACAGTAGAGCTCTAGTACGTTCCTTGGAAGTGGAAGCGGCTCTCAACACCTCACGGTCGAAAGTGAAAGCTGTATCGATCGAAGAGCCACCTCAGCCAGATACACAAAGTGACAGCATAAAGCAGATGGTTAGTGAAATACTAGGAACATTAAAGCCCAGGAATAGCAGAGCAACTACCCAGTCAAGAAGAAACTGCTTCAGATGGGGTAGGAGCGGACATTTCAAGAGAGATTGAAGGGTGAGGGTACCATCACGATCGTCATCACCTGCCAGGACACCTCCACGTTCTTACTTACCTCTGAGGACCATCTAGAGTATTCATTACCGAAAATTTTATCGGAAAAGAATCAAAGGGGAAGGCAATAACTATTCAAACGAAGTTTTAATGAAATTGTTTATGTTCATGGTCAATGTGATCAAATTATAGCGAGAACATGCAGGAGGTTCAGTAGTGTATATTGAAGTGTATGAATGATAAGATGACGAACTGATTGTACAAAGAATGATTGGTTTACCGAGTATACTGAACTCGATGGCCTATTGGACGTTTCTGGAGATATATGATATAAATACTCGAAATTCTGTATCCCACGATAAGACTCTGCGATCTAGCTCTTAAAATATTTTCACGGTTGCAGTGTTGCCACATGTACTTGTAACTAATATCAACTTTCGAATCTAAAATAGAACACCCAGTATTTCATTTTGTTTTTGGATTCTACTGACAAATACAAATACTGAACATGTCGAATACATATTTCTACCGTTCATTGAATATTGATTATTTTGTAATTGTTTTGCTACCAAAAGTGAACCAACTTGAATTCAAATACATCCTTATCTGATAGTCAAACAGGACTCAAATTCAACTGTCACCCAGAAAATATTAAAGTAATTTCAGTAACAGTAGATACGAAGATACTCAGTTTCCATTACATCAAAAGATCTTGAATAAAGTCCCAAAGTGCAGCAGATCCCGCAGTTCTCTCAATCAGAAGAAACCGTGAGACCTGAGGTTTCATCGCACTTTTGAAAATACAGCCGGAATTCGAATTTTTCTGTAACTCTCAGATACAATTCAGTTTTGGCATAGATTACGTAAAAAAAAATCTTGGGAAAATTTTGAAATAGATATGTGTCATACTCGAGAAAAAAGTCAGATTAGGTAAGAAACTGATACTGAAATGATATATACAGGATGATCTGAAAAATAATTTCTAATGGACGTTATTTCGAGTATGACTCAAACCTATTTCCAAATTTTCCTGAGATAATTTGTTAATTATTCTTTGCTAAAACTGAATTGTATCATCTGAGAATTGGAAAAAAAATTGGGTTTCAGCTGTATCTCCAAAAGTAATATTTTGGAGCGAATCATTCCAGATTCCAGATAGCAAAATGGAGGATATTGATCGTTTACCCTCTGAATTTTGACCCGTTAACCGATTCTATCAGGCATAACTTTGTACTGGGTTATCCGATTCAGATTATTCTTCCTTTATTATATAAGGTATACCTCGGAATTGGTCATTTTTGAATTTTGAAGGAGAATAATCTTCCCCTAAGGGTAGAAAAATTGGGGATGATTGATTTTTCACGTGGCACACATTCTCTTGAAACTTGCCACACATATGTAGTTCTGATATCACTACAACATAATGTATACCCTAATTGTCAATTGAGTTGGTAGTAATTAGGAGATTTTTGCCACAAAAAATTAAGAAATAAAAACTTTATGGCAAAAATGAAACCAACGAAAAAAGAAAATAAAAAGCAAAAACCTCCACAAAGATCATGTAATTTCTTTAAATAATTATCAAACGCCACTGCGCATCCCGCTGCCCTCATTTTACGCTTTACCTGATTCAATTAGTTTGTTTGACGACGACTCAAAATTAGTTACTTACATTAGTTTAGGAGCTTGGAGCTTAGTTATCAAGACTAAGAAGGGTTATTCTCTGCTTTTCAGTTCATTTTTTCATCGGCTTCATTTTTTGTTAAAAAGTTTTTATCAATCATATCATTTCAATAGGATAATATTACGTATTTCGATTTGTTATACTGGGTAATAAAAATGGCAGTAGTGTGCCGTGACCAGAAAAGAACAAGATAATGTTTCAGTTCGACAGGCAGTGATTTGCATGGTTTTTCTGTCAAAATGGATAATAATACATAATCAAATGCAGATATTTTAAATTTTTATAGAGACTTGCTTTTATTTCGGAAACCAGACTATTTAGGTATAGGATCTTGATACATCATTCGAAAGGAACTTCAATTGTCTTTCAGGATATTCAATAAAATACAGGGTGTTCCATTTAAGAAAATGTACTTTTCACCATTTTTGTATCTATCGGAAAAATCACAAATAATGAAATCAATTAATTTTTCGAAAACCGCTTGAGATAGGTATAGGAAAGTATCATACAGAAATGATCGTGAAGCAACAGCAAAGCGAAATATGCAATAATTCATACGAAGATGCAATAATATATGTCTCATTTGAAATGTTAAAGTTGTTGCAACTTTTCAATATAAGCGGCAATGCCGCAGCGCTGAAAATATTTTAGATCGATAGAGCAGAATTAATAACTCAAGAAAACGAATTTTCTAAATTATCCTATCTTCCGTTCTCCAGAAACGTCTTCTAAGCCATCGAGTTTGGGACACCCTGTATAAATAGTTGCACGTCGCATGGATTGATTCGTTCAAGTTAGTAAGTTCTTTGAGTGAAATGGAATCATTACAGTAACGTGCACAGTATTTCAAAAGTATACTGTGATTGACTCGTTAGATTGTCAGAGTGAATTATTGTGTTGTTTTTGGAAGGTGTAATAACTAGACTCAAATTAAGTCATGGGTACTTCCCAGGACATTTCCATAAAATTGGAAAGCTTGATTCATCTTCATGTCAATACGATAATGCAATCGCAGATCTTGATCACATATTTTTTGAGTATATACAAAATCAACAAGTCACCTCAGAGCTAATGAACAAATTACAGAACATAATTGAATCGTTTCTAGTAAACATTCCATCATTACTTGCTACATGCAAGAAGGAAATTTATGATGCTTTGGTGGAATTCATTATAAAAGGAAAGACAAAGTTATAAAGTTTCAATACTTAAACAAATGAAACATTTATTGAATATTTTGTGGCAAAAAGACTAAGCACTAATACCAACGCACCCAGAAAACAAAAAATGTATGAGGTTTGGTTTATCGGCTTCAGTTAATGAGAAGGCGATAAAAGACGTTATTTCAACTTTCAATGGAAGCTTGTGATGGTCGAGCCAGTTTTTAGCAATTGACAATCCATTCTGAGCCCGTTTGCTCACATCACTCCCGGATTTGTCGCTGAAAGCAATAACGGTATCATCTGCATAGGCTATCACAATGCCACAAAGAACATTTATAATCGAAGGCCTTCGTAAGGTGTAGGAATGGAACAATTATTTCTTTATCCTATCCAGGGTACTTTCTACTCTATTGACTGGGTCAAAAACCGCATCGGTCATGCTTTGTATTTTTTAACCGACGAAACCAAAAAGGAGGAGGTTCTCTCGACCCGTATATTTTATGTTTTTCCATCATATTTTTTTATGTATGATCACGCATAACTTTTTACTGAGGCGTCCGATTCCGATAATTCTTTCTTCAGTAAATAGGGTGTAATTCGACTTTGGTCCCATTTGAATTTGAAAGATTAAATCCACCCCTAAGGGTAGCGAAATGAAGGATATTGATCACTCACCCTCTGAATTCTGGTGTGTTACCGATCAGGCATAACTTTGTACTGGGTTCTTCGATTTGGATGTTTTTTTTTAATAGATAGGGTTTACCTTATATTTGGATTTCGAAGGGAATTAGCCACCCTTACGGGTAAAAAAATAGGGGATAATTGATTTCTCACTAGTGAACATTAGCACACACATACGCAGTTGACAATGACAGATCGCTACTGACATTATTCTTGTTCCGTCAAAATCAGTATATTTTATGAGAGGATGGAATGATATACAAAGTAATGGAATAAGCTAACCAGAACAACGAAAATAATTTATATTACAACAAAAAGTAAAAGTAGATAATCATATTATTTAACTGGTAATAGTTGAAGTAAGGTGGGTAAGTAAGTATTTTGGAAGTAATCAAAAAACAAGTGGGTAGTAATTGGTAGATTTTAGCCACAAAAATTGAAAAATAAAAACTTAAAACAAAAAATTTAACCGACGAAATACGGAATGAAAAGTGAAAAATGAAAACTTTTTAACAAAAAATTAAACCGACGAAAAAATCAACTGAAAAGCAAGAAATAAAATAAACCTTCTTAGTCTAAATGATAATTGAGCTCCTAAACTAATGTAAGTAACTGATTTTGAGTCGGCGCCAAACAAACTGGCGATTGAATTAGGTGAAGCGTAAAATGATGGCAGCGAGATGCACGGCTGCGTTTTAATGACTTCTTTCATAGATAATGATCTTCGAATTGTTTGTTGGCGCCGACTCAAAATCAGTTACTTACATTAGTTTAGACTCAATATCATTGACTAGAAGTTTATTTATTTTGCTTTCAGTGATTCTAAGTCGGTTTAAGTTTGTTAAAAAGTATTTCAAAATCATATTGCTTTATATTTAGTATTCTGTTCGCGGTCAGAAACTCATATAATATTTGCTTCAAAAACTTTTCGAAGATTTTCGCAAATGTGTTAATCAAACTGATCAGTCTTCAGTTTTGTTTTTTTTTTCATTTTCTTCTTTGAATATAGTAGTATCGTATAGAGTCATCGTATTCACTGAATCTTCTATAACAGAAAACAACTAACTCAAGCACCAAAGACCAAAAAAGGCCATTGTCCCAGAATATCTGCTCCCGTATGTAAGATATCCACAAAATGTGCATCTGATGAATCTGGATCCCTAGAAGAGTTTTGTTATATGTAAAAAAATATGGTTGGGTCAGTTGAAAATCTTACTGTCTGATTCCTACCAACTGAGATTGAAGTAGGGAATTAATATAATTTGGCATTATATCTAGTATGAATTAGTTTTTATAACAGAAAACGAAAAAAAGGTGATAATCCTCACAGCCACATCATTCATTATAGTCTCTACACCACATGGATCTAGTCCACGATAACCCCCGCTATTTTTGTCAAGCGGAACCGATATCTTCTTCTGAAGCCATTTCCGATAATACTGCACATTTAGTTAACGGTGGATTATCAACTACAAACAGTGAGTGTTACTGTCGATTATTTCCGTCAGTATTTTTCTTGATCAGGCAGTAGTACACAGGCTCCGTTAAACCTATGTCGGATATATCCGACAGCCGTCTGGTGGGGCAAATTAGATCTGCCGGATGTATCAGTCAACCGTTTTCAAAGGGTTGACAAAATCATTGAAAAAAGCAATGCAGCATCTTATACAACATTATTTTGTTTCTACCAGCAGCGAACACAGTTACAATATTACGGCATTGAGGATGAATAATAATAATAATAATGAGATAATCTTTTAATCTTCTTATACTTCAGTGGAATAAAAGTGGAAAATTTGGCTTTGGAATGTCAGTAGTGGCATCTAAATAGTAGAGTGTTATAGAATGTTATAAGGAGAGAAATGACCTTTTGTATGGCAAGTCATGGAGATTGAATATATTTCTATTCATCTTTCACTACGCAGATGTGGAAGTAAAACACGTAGCCATGGTCGTTAACATGAACATTGCATTTTTAGTCATATATTTCATGCATTTATTATGTTTAGGGAAAATCATGATTAATTTCATTCAAATAATTTTGTTCCGCATTTTCTTTTTGAAACAGCGAAAATAGCGGAAATAATTCATTTTTGGCACATTTTCAGCAGAAGATGTCCTGAGTAACAAATTGAAAGAACTGATGGGTGGGGTGTGCAGCTAAGGGTGTGGGGGGCGTCTCTAAAGGTAACTTTTTTGAGTTTTTCATCAATAACTCTAAAAGTAGTGCCTGTAGCGAAAAAATGTTGATATACTAAATGGATCTTCATAAAATTTTCTACAGAAAAAGTTCAATTCTTGTTTCTGCTAGGATCAATACGTAAGGAGATATGAAGAGGAAAAATTGAAAATCTGAAAAAAACCAGTTTTTATTGTCAAAAATGTTATGTTTATTGTTAAAAACGGAAGTTTATTGTTAAAAATGAAAGTGTATTGTTGTTCATCGTTAAAGAAGGAATATTTCGTGATTAAGGATGTACCTTAAACATTCATTTTCGTCAAAATCTAAATTTTCATCATTATCGATGATGTCTTCGATATGGGCTCCGATCGTACTGAGCCAAGGCACACGCCGCAGGCACCTGAGTAGGCAATATCTGCTTTGCGGTAACCGCAGCCCACCCCACACCCTCCGTACATTGGCAAAAGATCATGTTTAAAACAGAGTCGGGTGCCACAGGGTCGTTCCTGGTAACTGGGTTGAGGATCCCATCTTCTTCCCGCGCCCAACCCTATTCGCTGTGTTCAATACTGGTAATGCCCTCTAGTGACTCGATTGCTGAAGTTTTCCTGTTTTATTTCCAATAGTCACTATGTAAACAATTTTTTTTTTTTAACAATTTCTAAATAATCTACCACGATGTAACAATTTTGTGCTCACTACTAGTTCCAGATGAATCGAAGTTTTTTTCTGTCAAAATAAAAAGTAAGTAAATGATAAAAAATATTCGTATTGATACGATAGTTGACCGCATTTGGAGGTTATCCATGTCAAGTTATGATATTTTGAATATCATAAAGTAATGCCACTTCTGTGTATTTTTAGGTACGACAAGTAACGTTTATTGAGAACATAAAGAAGTGAGGGAGCCAAGTAGTTTAACAAATGCAAAAACTCTGGCTAGCTTTAACCTGACGGGAAACCACTGAATGACATCAGATTCAACGCAAAACTATTTATTGAAATTCTCAAATAATATAATAATCAGAAAAGGAATGAGGTTCACAATTTTACCTGAATATGGGATCCCACTTCTACCCTTGCAAGGATGTAAGAACGTTGAACAGTCCCTAAATAATACAAACACGTTTCACACTCTGACACATATAATTGTCATCAAAATATTGCGTATTGCTCATACAATACAAATAACGATGTTTACTCTTAGTACTTGAACTGCATTCAATTCAACATCAGTTCACATGTAAGGCCAATTGCTTTCATAACCGAAACCAGTTCCTGAAAATTAAGACACAAATAATCTTCTGCAAGGTACTTTGTCCTGATAGAATGCCGTGTATGATAGACAACTCGGAAAGACATCGAATGTATATCTGTCCCCTGTTCATGAGGCTTATTGATCAGTTCACAAGACCGTCCAGGCGTTCCCGAACTCGCAGTTCGAGTCGCTATTTGTTTTTCTTTACCGGCGCAACACCGTCCACGGAACTTGGTTAATACTTCTACTATCCACTTCTAGACGATCATATGTGATTATATGTATGTTGTTATACTACCCATCTGAAGTGATTTGTGAATTAACGGGGAGACCTCAGAAACTGGAAGTTTTCAGCTTGTACTTGTGATTACCAGGATTAATACCTACTTCTGCCACCATGAGCGCTGTCATAGTTTCAGCATCCTCTCCAGCTTAATGCACACAGCGAATTAGGTAAGTGGTAGGAGGTTGTCGAGCCACTGTTGTATCTGTGAAAAAGTAATCAGACCAACGAAATTATTATTTAGCACAAATTGATATTTGTAATCCAGAGAAACCAGAATCATCGACTTTATGTAAACGTATTCACCTGTAGATATACTTTGAGCGAGTGTTGCTTTGAAGCTCCTCTGGTGGGAGGAAAAGTGGCCATTTCTTACTTGGGTTTCGTTGACACTTTAAAAAATGAGTACCGATGTTCGATCATGTTGTTTTGATGTGTAGGTGATTGGTATACAGCCAGATAAAGCTTCTCGCCAGCGTGTTCAATATCCTCAAGTGATGTTGAGGGATGTGTGAATGTTGCTGAGATGTCATGAGTGAGGCCAGAATATACTGTGAAGAGCTTAGCGAATCGTACTTCGCCCTTTCCGTATATCACGGAGGTGGTATCGCATCCGGAGAAGCTATGGAAGCTGTTGAAGTTTTCGCAACAAAATCAGTTTGATCTCCACCTTCCCACGGCCTGGCTTCATGTAGTTCATGTTGATAGATGGTGGGGCCAATCCAATGAGAAAAACTATCAGGTCCACATCCTGCCCAACTATGGCTATAGCTGGATGTACAGCAGCTCTATACAACCCGCACTTCACAATAGTGCCATCAGCATCCCCTGTAGTATTAGTTGTTTCAATCCCTACTGCTTCGTTACTGTGTACAAAAACCTCTTTGTTTTGAAATCGTATTAAACTTGTATTGAATGCAAAGACGAGGCATCACGTGATGTTGAAGGTTGCTCTGAAATAGTTTCTCTGAAAAACCTTTTTATCGAGTCACTTCTGACGTATTTTCTTCTGGTAGAATTGTGAACAACACCACTTGTCTCAGTCCTGCAAACTTTCTCTATCCCATCTTTCCTCAACATACCTGCCTTCACTAATCCAATTATCCCTTCAATACCAAGGTTACATGAATCACTTTCAACTTCACCCTCACAAGCACTTCGCAGCCATAGTCAATAGCAGAACTCACTGGAAGTAAATAATCTCAGTATGTATAAAAATTATAAACACGAGCAGAGCAGATATTTTAAAAACAACAACAAGAAAGAGCGCCGGTACGAAGACGTTGAAGGATAACAAGACCACATGGCGCTGAATAGGGTGGGGAGGCAAGCTGTGATCTCATTCCAATCATTATCCCCTTCTGTGTATAGGCTCCAACAATGCAAATTATTGTAGTACCCTCCGCACACAATTCTCCCATTATATATTACATGATAACACTCACATGTAGTAAAGTCATTGATATATAGTCTGAGCATACTTCATTTATCATTAAAAACTTATTTTTAACAATAAAACCCGATTTTTGGAAATGTTCCATTTTCCTTGTATATTCCCTTAAGTATCAATATTGATCCTAGCGAAAAACTTTTTTTTGTAGAGAATTTTATGGATATCGATAGTATATGAACATTTTTCCGCTACAGGCAGTAGTTTTAGACTTATTGACGAAAAAGTCAAAGAGACCCCCCACCCATCAGTACTTCTAGTATGTTGTTCAGGACATCATCTCCTACAACTGTGCCAGAATTGGTTTCTTAGGAATTAATTTCGCTATTTTTCCTTCGTTGCTTAGGCTAACTAGCAAATTTTCACTTTCAGATTTTTTCTTTTGTCTTTTCACAATATGTGTCAGATGTAGTTCAATGTCCAGAATGGCTCCAGCTGAGGGATTAGTTGTTTTCTGTCAGATATTATAAAAAAAAACTTCATATTTATCTTGGATTTTTCAATTTTTGGAATGATCTTCCTATCGAAAGGTTATCTTCGAAGATGGTAGGTGACCAGAGTTTATCTATCAGTCGCAGATGATCCCACATATGATTTTATCAACACCCTTTTCCTATATTCGAACAAAGCAATCTTTCGCACCCCATGACATGTTTTAATTATCAAATAACTGAATAACTATCCAAATGAAAATGCAAATTATCACTTTCGGATTTTTGCTTTTTGAGTTGGGGTCCTTTCACAATAACTATCAGAATATCTGTCAGATGTTGTTCAATGTCCAGCTTGGCATTAACGGGGAAAAGGGTTGTTTTCCCTTGGATATTACAAAGAATAATTAAATTTTCAATATTCTATATGAATACTTTCCAAGAGCTTATCTCGAGTGATGGGAGATAGTGGCTTGAATTTCAGTTGCAGGTATGGGATGTGGACTCATTCCATTCTAAGAACACCTTGTTCATATTTTCAAATAAATCAATGTTGAGGTACTTATTAAAAACTTATCCCTATTTTTGTATAGTACATTTTGAGTTTGGGAAGATGCAGGCACTTTTATAAATTATACAATTTTCAACCGACGAAAAGAGGAGGAGGTTTTCTAGTTGACGCATATATTTTTTTATATATGACCACGCATAACTTCTTACAGTAGTCTGAGTTTGCGATGATTCTCCTTTATTGGATAGGGTATACTTCGGAGTTGATCCCATTTGAATTTGAAAAAAATATTCCACCCCTAAGGGTAGGAACATCGGGGATGATTGATGTATACCCACTGACTTTTTTGCTATTGATCGATTCTACCACACATATATTCGAACGGAATTATCCGACATAGATTATCATTTTTTATTGAATAGGGTATACCTCAAAGATGGTCGTATTAGAATTTGAAAAAAATCCACCCCTACGGGCAGAAAACTAGAGGATGAGTTGATTTAGATTCTTCTAAATATCATTTTGTCATTAAAGCAAACATTTTTTACTGGCCTACCCATGTTGGTATGTAATGATTGTTGTTCATTAAGTATTTTTATGATCTATCAATTGATAGTTAAATTAGCTAATTATATCATATAACAGTTAATAGTTGAAGTAAGGAGGATATGTAATTATTTTGGAAGTAATAAAAAATTTAATAGGTAGTAATTAGTATAATTCAGCCACAATTTCTTTTAAAAATAACTGAAAAGCAAAAAATAAAATGAACTCCCTCAGTCCCAATAAACAATCATCGAAAATCATTTAATTTAATTACAAAAAACAAACTAACATTAAAATGCAACGAGAAATCTCCAGCGATAAATAATAACATTCCGTGCTCTCCGTACGACCACTCGCAATGACGTGTGCCCTCACGTGTGTGCCCGTTCGGGTAGCTGTCTCGCTGATTTCAACTTCGAGAACGGGGCGGCAGTTTCCGGTGAAGGGACACGCCGCCGCCGCGCATCTCGCTGTCATCATTTTATTTTTACGTAATTAATTTGTTTTTTGTTTGATGCCGACTCAAAATTAGTTACTTACATAAGTTCTTTAAACGTTTTTCTCAAATATAGGTTGACCTTACCTACGCCTCAACAATCTGCCGGTTACTTCATCCACTTACCCGCAATAGTGAAATCTACCTTTCCGAATGGACACGCTATGGGGTTTTGTAAATTGGAGCAAATAAAATAACATAATTAATAAAAAACCTTTTTAAAAACAAGCTTTTATTCAAATGCACTGAAAAGTAAAAAATAATTGCTTTGGATGTGTGACCTAGGCTATTCCGTGAGTTATAGATTTGAAAGTTTGTCGCTTTTGTATTCGAACTGAAGCTTTTGAATCTATAACTCACGTCACACATCCAATTATTTTTTACTCTTTAGTACATTTGAATGAAAGCTTGTCTTTAAAAAGGTTTTTTATTTATTATTTTATTTTGTGCTTTTTAGTACTTAAATATGCCTTAATCTAAAGCGTCTTTATTATGAGGCTGTGACGTGTTTTGCTAGGGTTTGTTTTAATAACCCTTAAACTCCTAGAAAATCACGTAACTTATGACGCCAGAATTTTAGGCAGGAAATATTTTCCTTTCTCTATTTCAAATTTCGGGCGCCAGATTTTATAGTGGTTTTCTCCACGCACTAGGGTAGCTACAGATGGAGATACGGAACGTCCAGGGGTCTGGTATATTGACACTTTTTGAATCTTTACAAAATACTGTAGGCTTTAAGTACAAATTTTGGATACTGAACGCCGATTGCTTTTATGTCTCACAAAGAGACATACCGACAGAAATGTCTTTGTTTGTTTTTTTCTTTACAAATTTCTTTTTCTATAACTTGCCTAAATACGTCTGTTGCGTAACTTCAATACTTTATAGGAAATAGCAAGGGGTTTTTTCAATGTAAACACAGTGTGTAATAGGTAATAAATTAACTGGTATATTCAATAAGTTTTGGCACAACAATTTTCGTAATACAAATAATTTAGTTTAAAAGAAACCCGGTCTGGCACATTAAAATGGGGATAATACATACACCGATACATATATATATATATATATATATATATATATATATACCTATGTATTCACATATATAATCCTATTTATCACGATAAATATAACTGGCCAAATGAACAGTAACTTTCCGACAATTTAAGGAATAAAATGGACTACTCTTAAGAGCAAAGAAAAAAAACTGTTTCTTCCGTAACACGGTTATCTGACTGACTCAGAAAGTGATTTCTCAACTTTGTAAGCAAATGGCTTATAACATCCCGATTTCCCCTTGTTAACCCTAACACAAAATTTGAATACTACGTGTCACTTGTATATTACCTAAGCTTCACGTTGGTAATAATCCCTGCTGTGATTTTTTTTTTCTGTTCCTTAAAATACCCCTTTTCTTCTACGACTGTTCTCGTTAACAAGAATTATATTTTTGCCTTTGTTTTCCTATTGTTTATGCTCGGTGATTTCCTGAGCTTAGACAATATTAACAAATGGGCGTGGATACAGACGACAAAGCCTCACAGTATTTTCGTGTTATAAAATCCCTTATTTCCCCACAATGTAATCAAAATCGTTTATTTACCCAAATCACCTCCTCAAGTCGCTATTATGAATTATTCCTCCTGAATATAACTATAAATTGTGAAATTCGTGATTTTTTGCTCGGCATGTATTTTCAGGGACATATAAACTTTTCAACGCCTTTATCGCGGCCGATGTTCCGATTTGGTTAGTGCCTGAATCGGGACAACGGGGACCAATAATTATTGTTATGTAATTGGTTTATACGTCAATTGCTTAAATTCGGGGTTTTCCCCGAACTTAAGACAATAGAAAAATTTAAATCATATATGTTTACCCCTCAAAATAACCAATAATTGAATAAAATGTCAATACTACCCTAAATTAAACACTCAATCGGTTTCACAAAAAAATTCGATTGAACCACCCACAAATAAAATAAATCAAATTTCACTCTGTAGTCTTCTGACCAACTTAAACGTTTCGGCAAATGCTCGAATGAAAGAAATTATAATAATGCAGAAAATATATTTAACTTCTCAGGCAACGAATGAACTCAAATAAAGAATACTTTGGCAGAAATAAACTGTAAATGCCACGACAGATAATTAATTAAATGAAATAATAATAATATATATAATGATATGTAAACGCCCGGAAAAGTAATTGAATCAAATCGAATAATATTCAATGTAGAAATAATAAACTTCAAGTGCTTCAGCACACGGAAAAACCCAGCTCAAATACAACTTATTTACTATTTCCACTTACGGATACCTCAACTCTACTGGAACTCGAATCTACTTTTCACACTTTTCACTTTTACTTATAAACGGACTTCGTATCACCACTGGATTCAAGTGACAAGGAACAAGTCTTACGGGAGAACAGGAACAAGCCCCGATGAGAGCTTCATGTGCCTTTTTATAGATCTCGAATGTATGACCAAACTAGACGAAAAACCCCAGTAAGAAAGGCGCGGTTTTTTGTCTGATGAACTGAAACTGGACCAAAAATCTGAGGGATTATTTCGTTCCTGATACAAAAAATGATTTGGTTTTTCCCATCCCGATCTTCATTTCTTTCTCGTCTTTTACAAAAACTATCACCGGAGCTTTTCACCCTTTTTATAAAATCTAGAGAAAAACTCTGTTATGTTTTATGCATGATGTTGACGTGAATTCCAGTAGCTTCGGGTATGTACCTTAATTTCTAACAGGGAATGAAATATTTTGCCAGACCAGAACTAATAGAAACCCCAAATAGGCAGGGACGTACCAAAGTTAGGTTAAATATACTTTAGCCGCGCTTAGTAACGGAGCTCTAAAAAAATGCTTCGTTACAAGGCCTTTTCTCACCTGTAAGTTCGGAGCTATCTAGTCCTTCAATGAGGACACCACGAGAACCATAGAAACAATGGTCGCAAAGGGGTTGGTTTCAAAAAAGGTATCTTTAGTATTAGATCAAAATGAATGCTATAAATAATGACTTTTTGAATGTTTCACTATAATTAGCAAAATCAGTACCGAAAATCTCTTTAAAATATATAGGTATTCACATACTAGCAAAAAGCCGATTTTTTCACAAAATAATGAGGTGTTAATTCATTGTGGGTCAAAATATATCTGATGCGTTTTTGATACACTCTTGCAGAGGCTCACAATTAATTAAATATTTTAAAAAAGTGCAAGTATGAGCAAGCAAATTTTTTATATGTTTTTATAGAGACTTCAGGACATCCAGTAGAAATTTTTTCAGAGCGGGGACTCGTGGGGCATATTTGGTAATTAACCAGAAAACTAGTTACATATTTTCTGATGGAATTCCTTATGAAGTAGCTCACTATCAGGTTTACAGATTTATATTATTTTTATACACGCTTTATTAACTTCACCTGTATGTATCAATGTAAGTAATATAATCTTTGAAATTAATTTTCACCTACTTTCGGATGTCCAAAGTATTTGAAATTTTGCATACATATTGAGAACCAATGACGATACAATAATTTCATATGACCTGGTATTCTCACCTAGATCGTCAGAAAAAAAATCTTTCATTTCAAAAATATGGCGAAAGCACAAGTTTTTCACAGCATAATTTTCATTACTGAATATGGCGAATGCATATTTGCCAAATTATGGTGGAGGAACCCATAATTTTTTTTAGTCTTTTGTAGCAATATGGACTAAAAATTTAAAAATAAAATTGAAGTTTAAAAAACTAAAAAACACGCTTTTGAAGCAGTAAGGACTAAAATATTGAAAATAATAAGAATGAAGTCATTGGCCCAAAAATCTTCTCTTATGCAAAACAAGCGTGGGGTGCTCTTTACTTACTTTTCATAATTATATTAAGATAACTGATATCAAGCACCTCACGTATTTTTACATAAGAGAACATTTTTTGGTCAATGACTTTATTGTTATTATTTTCAACATTTTAGTCCTTATTGCATCGTAAGTGAGTTTTTCAGTTTTTTAAACTATATTATATAATTGAAGATAACCATCTTCAATTTATGAATTTCATCTAAAAATCAATAATTTTCGACCAAATTCATAATCTCCGACCCCAATAACCCCGATATACCAATTTTGAATCGAATCGGGCCATTATTACAAAACTCGTCCGCCATCTTGAATTTGTGAATTCTGATAAAAAAGTCATAATCTCCGACTCCTAAAACTCCCAAATACCAATTTTGAATCGAATCGGACTATAAATCTAAATCTCGTCCGCCATCTTGGAGCGCCATTTTGTTTTTTTCTCCGACCCCGAATACCCCCACATACGAATTTTGAATCGAATCGAACCCTAATCACAAAACTCGTTCGCCATATTGGAGCCGCCATTTTGTTTTTTCTCTGACAAATATTTCATAATGTCACCGGAATTATGAACACCTGCCAAATTTCAGCTCAATCGGATGTCGGCAAGTGCTAAAAAAATGACCGGATTACAAATTTTGAACCGGAAAGAAAGACGAACGAAGCGAATTAAATAAAAGCTTGTAACAACGTACTCAAATTTGTGAATAATTAATTATATGATAATTCTTCGAATGGCGCCATCGACAATCGATAAAATAGTCAATTTGGTTCTACCGTCAGGACGACAACACCACTGGATGTTTCTTGAATGTTCGCTGCTCGATGAGGAGAGGATAGACCTCAAATCGACCACGTGCTCGTTGGCCGAAGTGGGGGAGAGCCGGCACATACGAGACACGGTTTTGAATTCCAAATTTCAAGCCAGTTCTCTCACTACGATAAGAAAGGTCTGAGTGTGGCGAAATAGCAGCGCACCTATTCGGATGGAACACAAATTAATCAGAAAAATGTAATATCACCCTAAGGACTCGAAACTTTTTAATTCCCAGTTACAAGAAACCGGTTTTTAAATTCATTTTTGTGTAGTGCCAGTCAGCCAAGTTTCGAAGATAAACCGTTTGAGAGGAAAAAATACCGAGGAATAACCGTGTAATCTAGAAGGTAAGTCTTTTTTTGCTCTGATATGCGAATACAAAGTTTCAATGAAAAACTGGGAGGTCCTCTTCTACATCCTTGCGCGACCTACCCCAAGCATTTTCTCGAGGCAAGGATAACATGCTCTGATGCAAACCTTGACAAGTGTTGCGCAGGATATTTTATTGATTACATTTTTCAAATAAACAAGTTTTACGCAGTGTTATCGACAATATTTATATACGTAGAGTTCTACCGACAAGATTTGCTAAAATAAAAAGAAGGCTATCACTTTTTTATATTGCTGTTTTTACTCCTGTTTTTCATTTGGATGTTGCTGGAGATACACATACGGTTGACAATGAAATCAATACCTTTGTCTCTATTCCAAGAGAAATTTCAAGATCTTGTTAAATTATTTCATATTTCTATATATCTACTAATTTTTCCGATTATGAATAATATTGAATTCGAACACCTTGAAAATAGAAAGCAGTAAAGTATAAATAGCCTTATTAGTATTCTCTGAACATTTACAAACCCAATAAACCAGAAGGCTCCTGTTGTGATACAATGCCCAATAATTATGCAAATTTTATGTTTCATGTTCAATAATCACATGTCCAAGAAAAGAATTCATGTTCATTTATCTCAAATTCAGATCCTTTTATCAGATGTAAACATAAAAATAATGAGTTACGCTAGTTTATAGAAAGATAACGTACTATATATAAATAAAGGGAAAACCTAACATTAAGTGAATTTATAAAATATTGAAAATATTAACGCTATTTTTTCATTTGAATAGATCTCTTGAAAAATTGGCTCTTGAATTGACAACCCTGGTTTATTTGTATAAACCTTCTTTAAATTATATATATGTTGAGATAGTTCCAGTCCTCGTTCTGTATTCTTGGTCCTCAAAAGGTCCGATTTCACGACGTTTCGGCAAATTCACATTTGGCATCTTCAGGTGATGTCTAATTCATTCGATTGTTTAGAACTCGACAATGTCTGAGGCGACGATTATCAGGCAGAGAAGCTCTAAGTGGCGCTACCACTCGGACTTTTCGCCTGATAATTATCGTCTCAGACATGGCAGTGACGTAGAGATATTTGGATCAATCAATTTGGGCTGCAGACATTAGTTGGTGTCTGCATGACCTACCCTGTACTGATGAGGGTCAAGAACCACGAAACCGGTATACAGGTGGTCAACCCGAATTGCATTAATTGGAATGTATCTGCTCCACAGCAAGCATTTTCAAAGTAACCTCTAAATAGATGTGATGCAACGTCCTTCGAGGACTTAGCCAGGGAAGTAGTTGTTTTCTTATGGATATTTGACCCACTTCACTTCACATATATGTATATATATATATATATATATATAGTAGCTAATACCTGCGTGCGTAGAATTTCTATTTTGCATCTGACTTATGCCTGTAAATTTTTCCGCTTCCCGCTATCCCGTTATCTCGTTTGGGTGACATTATGGATTTGCCATGTCCAGTTTCACGGAATTTTGTTTCTATTTTGCTAACTGTAGACTGTGAGACGTGTTGACCAGGGTATTTATTATCAAAAAAATTCACAAACTTCCTTTTGAGTTCTTGTTTTATTACCGCATCCAATCATAATGAAAATGTATATTCTTTGAGTTTCGGATGAATGAGCCATAGTTGAATCAAATACACACACAAATATTTTTCAATACACTGACGTGTGTCAGCAACTTGTAAATATCAAAATAACAGTAGTCTACTAGATTGACATTACATTATTTATGTGGTTTTTGTGAATAATTTTTTGGTGTCTTACGAATTCTTCCTGACGTTCAGCAAAACAAATAAGAAAAAAACCTGATAATTTCTCATGGGGTTATTTAAAATCGATAGTATATTTCAATAGAGCAGACAATATTGCAGATTCAAAAGTAAGGATAACGGAAGAAATTAACAACATAACCCCTGAGGTCCTACAAAATGTTGTGCGAGAATTCCGAGATGGACTTGCTTATTGTCAAGAAGTGAGTGGTGGTCATTTTGAACATTTAATTTAATTTTAAAATCAATTGAAAAATACTTATGTGGCATTATTTCGTATATTCTACGTGAAGTATCAAAATTTTACAATTTCTAAAAAAAACTCAGTTATGATTGAACCAAATTTAGAAAACTTAATATTGCTAAACAGAGAATAAAAATTCCTTTCGAACAAGGTGCCACACGACCCCCCTTCTCATTTAAAATTTTTGAGAGGGTGCTCATAATTCAATGGGGGTGCAAGAAGGGGGTAATATTTTTATACTGTCAATTGTCAAATTGACAGTAGAAATCGACCTGTTTCAGGTTTTTCTAAGCAAATACATAATAACGCCAAAAATGAATTTATTCCATACTTATGGACCGCACTGTATATTATATTCTAGAAAAACAAAGCCCGATGAATGATGTACGTTAAATTGTTGTAAAATAGCGTTGCAATAAACACGAACGAAAAGAGGAGCACACAGGGCGAACAAAAATTATTTATTAAAAAACATCAACAGTATTGAACATCGATAATTAGTATTCTTATTGATTTGTTGAAAATATGAACAGGATGTTCATAAAATCAGATGCGTAATCATCTCCGACTGAAAGATAAACTTTAGTTACAATCTTCCATCGTCAAGATAACCTCTTGTGTGGTATTCAGATTTTTTTTTTCAGTTTCAGTAGCCGCCATTTTGAAACTGTGCGAGCGACCGAGTCGACTCATTTTCGAACTTCTTCAAGATAGATTTATTTGAAAACATAGATAGGGTGTTCATAAAATCAGATGTAGAGTCATCTATATATATATATATATATATATATATATATATATATATATATATATATATATTTCTATATATATATATAGTAGCTAATACCCGCGTGCGTAGAATTTGTATTTTTCATCTGACTTATGCCTGTGACTTTTTCCGCTTTCCGTTATCCCGTTATCTCGTTTGGGTGACATAATGGATTTGCCAGCGAATGCGTTTTTACGACCATTACAAATTCACTAAGTCCTTTTCATCCCCTTTAGGGATAGACTTTTCAAATGAGGTTAAACACGATTTATTTATTTGTAACAGAGAGTCAAAAAGTCAAATTTCATGACCCTAACATTGAATACCCTAACTCTCAAATACCAATGTTTATAGCCCTAACTTGAAAACTAATATAACCTTCATACAAAATTCCACTCCCTTTCAACCCTTTCATTGGTTTTACATCTATAAACACAGAAACATGTATTTCTTTATTTGTAAAAAAAATCAGAAATATAAATTTTTATGACCCTAATTCGAAACCAACCGAACCCTTATACAAACTTCCAATCAAACCCCCCAATAAACCGCCCATTCCACCCATTTAGGAATTTTCTATAACCCTGAAAAATGTGCTTCTTTATTTGAAAAGGAAAGACGAAATACCAATTTCAATGACTCTAGCTTCAAAAACGGTACAAAATGTATAATTGATTTATTTGGCCTCATTACCAGCTGAAACAAAATTTATGAGCTACATGTCCTTCCTGTACACACCACATTGACAAAAAGTGAACGGATGGGTGGTCTATTGTTTACAGATTGTTACTTCAACTTCAAAGTTGGTTGGAACAAGCATTTCACAATTTCTTGAGATAAATTGTGTGAAATGTGGCTTCCAGTTAAGCCACATTTCACAACCGAATGGAATGAATTTGAAACAAAAATACCTTATGTACATAAATACCTTGAAGAAAAGGAAAACATTCTCAATTGAAAATTGAATAGAATGATTTTTCTGAAAACTGGAAAATATTCGACAATAATGAACGATCAAAGATAGTGACTAAAGTTTATCTTTCAGTCGCAGATGACTCTACATCTGATTTTATGAACACCCTATCCATGTTTTCAAATAAATCTATCTTGAAGAAGTTCGAAAATGAGTCGACTCGGTCGCGCGCATAGTTTCAAAATGGCGGCTACTGAAACTGAAAAAAAATATCTGAATACCCCACAAGAGGTTATCTTGACGATGGAAGATAGTGACTAAAGTTTATCTTTCAGTCGAAGATGATTTCGCATCTGATTTTATGAACATCCTGTTCATATTTTCAACAAATCAATTAGCATACTAATTATCGATGATAAATACTATTGATGTTTTTCAATGAATAATTTTTGTTCGCCCTGTGTGCTCCTTTCATGTAAGGTTTTTCCTTTCGTGTTTATTGCAACGCTATTCTACAACAATTTAACGTACATCATTCATCGGGCTTTGTTTTTCTAAAATATATTATACAGTGCGGTCCATAGGTATGGAATGAATTCATTTTTAGCGTTATTATATATTTGCTTAAAAATACCTGAAACAGGTCGATTTCTACTGTCAATTTGACAATTTACAGTATAAAAATATAACCCCCTTCTTGCACCCCCTCTGAATTATGAGCACTCCCTCAAAAATTTTAAATGAGGAGGGGGGTTGTGTGGCAACTTGTTCGAAAGGAATTTTTGTTCTCTGTTTAGCAATATTGAGTTTTTTAAATTTAGTTCAATCATAACTGAGATTTTTTTTTGAAAATATAAATTTTGATACTTCACGTAGAATGTAGGAAATAATGCCACATAATGTTTAGGAAGTATTCTTCAATTCATTTTAAAATTAAATTAAATGTTCAAAATGACCACCATTCACTTCTTGACAATAAGCAAGTTCTTCTCGGAATTCTCGCACATTTTGTAGGACCTCAGGGGTTATGTTGTTAATTTCTTTCGTTATCCTAACTTTTGAATCTGCAATATTGTCTGCTCTATTGGAATCCACTTTCGATTTTAAATAACCCCATAAGAAATAATCAGAGTTTTTTCTTATTTGTTTTGCTGAACGTCAGGAAAAAGTCGTAAGATACCAAAAAATTATTCACAAAACCCACATAAATAATGTCATGTCAATCCAGTAGACTGGTGTTATTTTGATATTTACAAGTTGCCACACAACCCCCCTCCTCATTTAAATTTTTTGAGGGGGTGCTCATAATGCAGAGGGGGCGCAAGAAGGGGGTAATATTTTCAAAGTGTAAATTGTCAAATTGACAATAGAAGTCGACCTGTTTCAGATTTTTTTAAACACATACATAATAACGCTAAAAATGAATTTATTCCATACCTATGGACCACACTGTATATCGTTTGCTAGAGCTTTTGGAGACCCACAACTTGTATATGAATTTTTTTCTCTAAAATGTACACGAAAATAAAATATCGCTGTTTAATAGTGTTGATGTTTTTCAACGAATAATTTTTGTTCGACCTGTGTGCTCATTTCATTTGAAGTTTTTTCCGTTCGTGTTGATTACAATGCTATTCTACTACAATTTTTTTCTAGAATAGAATATGATATGTAGCTAAATATGTCGCAAACTTACAAGTTACATATGTCAAGTCAAAACATCAGTCATTTGTCAGCATTTGTTCGTTAAATCTACATCTTTCCAGTTGTATTTTTTAACTTTTATCAGCTAACAAAAATACCTGTCGTAAAAACAACATATTTCGACTTGTCTAAGGATTCATAATCGATTTTTTTCTTATTACCGATTATCGATCACTATGTTCAAGCTACTGGGCAGAATTTTTCATTCGGTTTATCAACTGATTTAACGCTTTGGTACATTCGTTTTTCGAGAAATGAAAAATGTAATTATTCTAAATGAATAAATATAATGAAAACCAACTGATTGAACATTGCGAAATTGACTGTATTATCGTCATGCCCTTGACAATCTGAGGAAGGAATCAGAATGAATAAATGCATAATGAAAATCAAACAGAAAACAACAAACAAACTTTCCAGAGTTAATTAACAGTGTCGCATGGTAAGATTTAAGACCAATGAGGAGCTCGTGACGTAGGCACCTTTGAATATCAAGTATTTTCAATTACTTATCGCATAACTTATAACCGATGAACCCAGGTTCATCTGTTAGTCGTTCCTATCAATACTATGGTGATAACATTTTCCTTTTTTGGTCTTCTACTCAACAAACATCATGGGTAAAATTGTCATTTCGAACTCAGAGTATAAAGGCGCCAAATTTGGCGAAGGTAAATTGAACGTCAGATTTACCAATATGGGAAGAAATATGGAATAATTCAGAAGTCGAAAATTGGGATATGAAGACATTCTGCCCAAGAGGTCGAACTTATGAATGAATAAATTGGCCCTGAAGTTGTTTCTTGACCTATAATCAATTATATCCACAATTTGAGGTTAGATGAATACAGAAGTGTCCTGGGTATTTTATCTTAATCTACGATAAAATGTGTACAATATTTTTTGCCGAGGTACTACTTGGAAAATAGGCGAATGAAGTACAAATTTGACCTATTCATTGACTGCTCCACTCCCTGACCATATGAACGTAATTGAGGTCATTATTAGGTAAATATTTACTTAAAAATCATTGAAGCCATACAAGGAAAAATCATGACGTGATGTCATTATGAACCTATAAATCGCGATAATTCCGTTTTTATTGAAAAATGTATGATCCCATCAATATTTATTATGAGTTTATCAGGCAATGTCTTTCCTGATGGAAGTTCAAAACGTAAAATGCAATTTTTAAATATAAATGGGAGACTGAACATATTTTATTCATAAGTAAAGTGCCTTCATTTTGGAAAAATTGTAAAAATTGTGATTATGGTCGCATACATTTTTACCCGACTATACGACAACGCCAAAAGGAAGGGTTATGTTTTCAGCAATCTATGTATATTTGTATTTACGTATGTTACACCGTAGCGCCTAAACTACTCATTCGATTTGGATGAATGATTATCATGGTCCGGATGACATAGACCACATTTAATACGAAGAAAATCGAATAAAAAAAGTTAATTCAAAAATAATCTGCATAAAAAGCGAGCTTTAAAGAAGATGGAAACAAGATGACCAGAAAATATTGTCAGAAAATTATGTTTTGAGAGGTTAACTATTGAGCTTAATACTTTGAACAATCTCATGCAGTTGGAGGCATCTTCTTTAATTTAACAATGAAGTTATATTATTGCCTCCGACTGCGTGAGATCATTTACAGTATTGAGTTTAATGTGATGTGATGTATAACCGTAGGAAATTTAATCTTACTGTTTTAACTTGTAACTTTTACCTTCAATTTTTTTTTCTCAAGGACCTGCTACAAATGTATTTATATATATGGACGTAGTTAATAAATCTCTCTCTCTCTCTCAAAGGTAGTTAACCTCTCAGAACATAATTTTCTGACAATATTTTCTGGTCACCTTGTTTCCATCTTTTTTAAATTTAGCTTTTTACACAATTGGGTGTTTTGATTTTTAAATTACCATATTTACACTGTTTGGATTTTTCACAATATCTGATTGTCGCCATATTGAATTTTGTCACAATATGGCGTCTGGTTGTCGCCATATTGAATTTTGATTATTACTGTCATGTCTTCATTCGCAATATGGCGTCTGATTGTTGCTATATTGAAGTTTGATTAATTATTACTGTCAATGTCTTTCAGATTTCAGATTTATTCAGAGTTAAAGTGTACATAACATGGTATACAGTGATTTATCTTAAAGTTTCTAATTGGACCACAAATCTGCACCTAAGCATACTGAATGCTCGTGTTGTGCTTGTCTGCAATCCTCCAGAAACATTGAGATTGTACAAAAATTCATTGATGGTGATAGTTTTTTTTGATGAATACAAGACATTTATATACAATATATTAGGTACAATGAAGGCAAGATTAACTTATTGTTGAGTGAGATGTTCTTAAGAATAGGTGGGTACTGAGTAACACATCGACTAAATTGATATTTGATAGATTTTGGTTTGATTTTTTTGAACGAAAAGTTTTGTTTGTTTTTTATATTTATGGAGTTTTGTTATTGTCTTAATTTCAGGAGGTAGAATATCATAGAGTTTCGGCCCAAAGAAGAAAATCTTTGTGTATGACTCTTTTTGAACATTGGTATATATATTTTAAGTTTGTCTAGTGATCTGGTATTTTTTTAAACTTCCATGGGACGACTGCAACGACTTTATTCACAATATGGCGTCTGGTAGTCGCCATATTGAATTTTGTCACAATATAGCGTCTGGTTGTCACCATATTGAATTTTGATTATTACTGTCATGTCTTCATTCACAATATGGCGTCTGGTTGTCGCCATATTGAAGTTTGAATAATTATTACTGTCTATGTCTTTATTCACAATATGGCGTCTAGTTGTCGCCATATTGAATTTCAATTACTGTCTTTAGTGACACTCGCAAGATTAAGACAATTCGATTGTCGTAATAGTCATCAAAATCGGCCCACGCGTTTGGTCTCTAGACACAAAGAAACAAACATACACACATAATAAACACATTACCCTCCTTTTAGACAATCAATAGAGATTTTTTCGTGACAAAAATACTACCAGGAAACCGACTGTGCCATCATACGAAAGACGATCCGTAGTCATATCCTGTTATGTTCCCTACTCCCAACTGTCCCTGTTATGTTTCCTACTACCAACTGTCATTGCTTAATTTGTTATAAAAATTTAGAGGCAATTTTATTTATTATTTTTTGACTTGTTACTTGAAAACTAATGAAGCTATCTCGATACTTTCAATACGAATTGTAGATAATCAAAATGCAAAGAAAATGAGCCCTAGCACAACTCGATCGGTTTATTAGTAACGAAAAAAAAAAAAACGGAAAAACCGGAAAAATTGCGTTTTTTTTTTTAATTTTCAACTCCACCATTTTTCAAGTTTTGAAGCAGGTTCTTCACGACATAGTAGTGATTGATATGTACTTTATGTGTGGAAAACTTGGGCACTGTTGGATTATTAGTTTTGGCATAATTGCAATTTGATTTTTTTAATGCACCTCATTGCAGTAGACCTGATGCGTCACAGGTGGTCCGATGTCAATTTTTCAAAAATGTTTTGAGAATAGAAGTATAGTTCTACAAAATGACACTTCTCAATTTACGCTAAAATGCTGGAAAATAGGTGAGAAATACCTGCTGCTCTACCCCACTACTCAGCCGCTCTCACGCACTCGCCCATTTTCGGTCATGTTTGCAAGTAATTTTTACCAGTTTTGCAGTATTTTAACGCAAAATGAGAATCTACGTTTTGTAGTACTATACTTCTGTCGAAATCTCTTTGGGAAATTGGAATCGGACCACCTGTGACGCATCTAGGTCTGCTACAATAAAGTGCATTAAAAATACAAATTGCAATTATGCCAAAACTAATGATATTTTCTTTGCATTTGAATTCTCTACAACTCGTTCATTGAGAGTTCCGAGATTGCTTCATTCGTTTTCAAGTTACGAGTCAAAAACGACAAAAAAAAATAAAAATACCATTTTAGTGACTAAAATGTGACATATTTCAACTCAAATTAGTAAGAGAAAGTGAAATCTTTTAATCACAAATGAATAAAAGTGTTACCTAGGTTACCAATAAACAACCATCATACACATTGCTGCAGCAATGTCGAATTATTCGTATCGTGTAGGCTGGTTTCCAAATTAAATGCAACACAAGCAACGGTAGCGCACAGTTTTATTATTAGTAGGCTAATTGCAATTTGGTTTCGTCGAGTCAATGACACAATAGTTGTTTATGCAACAATTGCAAAATAATTTCTTTCAATTCCTGCGGAAATGGAAAAAATCAGATTTGAACACGTCAGTCATGCGGATTTAATCACTCGCCTGGTTGAGAGACAAGTCTCTTGATATGTTAGATATGCCTGTTTATTTAGTTATATTGAAGTCTTCTGGCACTTTCAAATTAATAATGCTATAATTCAATCCAAATAACGTGGTCGTGCGTTGTCAATTACAAAAAGCAAACGTTCTAATTTGATAGACAAACAACAATGAAAACAATGGAGATGCCGTCAATCGAGGATAAAAAAACGCACGACCACGGAATTTCAATTGAATTATAAGGTTTTCAATATGAAACTGCCAGAAGACTTCAATAGAACTAAATAAACAGGAATATCTAACATATCAAAAGGCTTGTCTTACTCAATAAGACGATAATAGCAATCAGCACCTAATTTGTTTCTTACTTTTAGTTTATTTCATTTATCCCCAGTTGGGTGAAAGGTTTGGAACTTTTTTCCTTCAATCATAGTAGTTTTTTCCGTAGCTGGGTTACAGTTTCATAAACTTTTTTTTATTGTTCATTGCGTTTCAATTCGGAATGAACAAATGAACAAATTTCAAAAATTCCTTGACAATTATTGATAACTATATTATTAGTGTGATGGATGAGGAGGTTTCCTGTATTATGTTGTTTATTGTATTCGTGCATAACTTACATTTTTATCTAACTTTTCCAAATAAGTTGCCTCGAGTTCTTTCGAAAATGGGGGCACTTTTCTATAGAGGTATAGTTTAACCATTTTCAATTGCAGAAGCTGTTTCTATAAGGAGCAAATAAAAAACTCACTCTGCTTACACGAGCGTATATGCGAAGTAACGGAACAAAAAATAATGTTTACTACTCGTAAAAATTCTCCGTCGTTGAACGAAAGATCAAAAAAAGATCAAAAAGGGCAACAGTCAACGTGGGTTTGAGTGACAGCTGTCAAGTTTTGCACCAGATTCTCCTGAGCCAATCAAAACAGACTGCAAGCCAATGATAATGCTTGTTGGTGTGTCCATACGTTGGAGGTCAAGAAAATGAATAAATCACGAGTTATATATGTGTTTGAAGATGACTCAATAAATAAAAGCCACTTGCGTCTCTGGTTTGGGATCGAAATAGGTTTTAAAATCTTCTATAGTTCTGTTGTATTTTGTTGGAAAATATGTTTTTTTTCGAACAAAGGAAAATGAAATTATGATGATCCGATTGCCTATTAATACATACTTCCTCGCTTATGGCATATTTTTTTTATTTTAACGTATTTTTAAAATGTTTGAATATCTAAATAAAATTAGTTTTCTCCGCCTCTGCTGCTCAAAGGATACCGCTTTAAGACTGGGAAATTTGTTTTTTATTCTTCTGCAATTGTTATTGGTTCAACTATAACTGCAAATTTTTGCAGGCCTATCAATTTCGAATGTTGATGGGTGCAACTTTTGTGAGCGATCAAATTCCATTGTTGTTTTGCAATGTTTTTGAACTTCTATCTATAATTCAGGAAACTGTCAGTTTCATAATTAGAAAGGGCTAATTTTAGAGAAAATCATCGTGAGTTGATGTTGTTTATTTACCCAATAACAGACAACCAGGCTTGTTTTCCTTCAATGATGCCTATCTCTCCGAGCAGCTCTATCATTTTCTTTGATGTATATTCATGTTACTTCATGAGTTAATTCAGAATTGTAAATTATCCTTTATGTTCTCAGTAAATACATGAACATCTGTTGACTTTCCTGGGTTATCTCTGTTTTAAATTGACCATTACTTTTATGCATTAGACAAAACAACATTGGCTACTAATGATGTTTTGATACATAATTCCGTTCTCGTTTTTTCGTGACCAACAAACAATAGTTATACAAGTAATTGTACCGGAAATAATTAATAAATCAATAGAAGGTGAATTTTAAGAAGGTCATTGTAATTCATAGGTATCGGCCTGAAAATTGGTGTTTATTTGTTTGACTTGTGAAAGGTACCATGACAAGATAATCACTTGAAGTGATTTAACCATCCCCGCCCATTTGAACCAAAGCGACTTGTGGTCAACAGAATAATCCTTTGAGATGATAACCTCTTCACGGAGATATAATAAAAAACAAAGCTATCTTCTTAATTTATTCATTAAACATTTTATATTTTGCGCGTCTCTTCAATAGCATGGTGATATCCCCAGAAATCTGAAAAAGATATGAAGTAAGAATTACAATAATTGAGATTGTTTTGTTTCAAAAACTTCAGATATTACCATGAAAATCAGTTGAAAGTATAGGGTGGGTATTGTTTTTAAATAGTATGATAAACTTACCCTAACGTGAACCACAATTCCATTTCTATCATTGTTGAAAACCATGTATTTTTTTTATTGTTAAATACTGGTTGTTAATGCTGGCAGCAATGCGAACATCGAATAGTGACGAGATTCTGAAAAATCGAATAAATTTGTATATTTTAAATCTGTTGAATCAAACATAAATTAATCAAACAAGTTGTTAATATTTAATCAGGTATCATTATTTTATGTATAAATAAAATGATAAAAAATCAGGGTTTTTGTTATGAAAAACATATTATTTATTATTACTAAACCAATAGGGGCGCGAGACACACCTTCTGAAATCGAAAATGAATTTAATATGGAAGGAATTGGAATCAATTTACCTTTTACCAACTTACCTTGATGTGTATTTATTAATTCCCAATGATTGTTATACTTTAAAAACTTTTCCTGCTCCTGAATCTGGTCCACAATCTGGTTCTCCTCCATTTCGGCAAAACGAAAGCCTTGATGAACTGCGTTATTGTACTTTTTACAACAGAATCTATGATTGTGTTAATTAATAGATTCACAAACAACGCATATAATAATTATAGAACTAGTGTTATTGTGTACCTGTCTTCTATAACTATGAATATATTGTTCAATTTTGAATTACACTTCAATCACACAAAAATAAATTCTTAGAACACGCGACTTGACTGACACAAGCGACCTCATCACGGCACCTATAGCGGAGATTTTATGATAATGATCAACGCGCTATTTTCAAATAATATTTATTATTTGAAGACAAATACAATATTTTCTAATAAAAAAAAATATGTACAGGGTGATTCAAAAGTACTTTGACAAACTTCAGCAGGTGATTCCTCACAATATGAATTGTCCACATAAATATATGTCCGGTAACGCTCCGTTCCCAAGATACAGGGTGTTATTTTATTTTTGTTTTTTTCAAATTACTTTCGAAATACTGACTATAATTGAACGAAAATTGCTATTGAAAGGTTTTTTGAAATGTCGATTTCGAGCCTGATGTTATTATTGCTCTTACTCGTAGGGGGCGCCACCTACACGTCTTTTTCTTTTCTCATTCATTCATAACTTTTTTGAGCGTTCTCTATTACATTTTTCAGTAAAAAAATCAATTCCTCTATCATATCTACGTAAAAAAGCTACCCCTGTTACAAGTCGCTATAAGCAACGGTTTTATAGATATTTGGACTTGAAAATTTCAAGTCGATTATTTGATAATCGATGCGTCTTGAAGTTATTACCATTGTTTTGCATTTTTCACAAAGGAAAGGAATTTGACGTTCAAGTAAATAGTTTTGGTAATTACATATTATGTGACAGTTAAACGTTCTGTTCAAGTTTCTGTGAGTTTTAAAACAATAATTTTGAAAAATTGGATTATTTGAACAATAATGCTCATTTAGCCGATATGCATTTCGTTCATGACCTTGCGGATGACAATGTGCGCGAAGCAAGACGTATTTACCAGGAGCGATTTTCTAATCGAGTACTGCCTTCAGCTCCAACATCCACCAGACTCCACCATGATTTGGCGGAAACAGATAGCTTTAAGAGGTTAAGAGGGCAGCTGATATTACTGGAAGACCACGAGCAGCCCGAACCCCAGAATTGAAAGAAGCTGCTTTGAACGCTTTCGAGGAGAATCCAGAAACAAGTACAAGAATAATTGCTGAAGCTCTCAATTCTACTCAGTCCACATATTGGAGAATTATCCACGATCAACAATTTCATCCATACCATATTCAAAGGGTACAATCTCTTTTGCCACGAGACTTTCCCCAACGCATTACTCTGTGTCAGTGGTTTTTGAGGAATTTGGCAGGAAATCCTCAATTTTTTAGATATGTACTCTTCACGGACGAGGCAAAGTCCTTCCGAAATGCTATCACAAACTTTCATAACAACCATGTTTGAGCTCTAGAAAATTCGCACGCAGTTAGTGAAAGACATTATCAGTATGAATTTTCTGTGAATGTATGGGCGTCAATAATTGATAATTACTTGAAAGGTCCTTTTTTCTTCCATTCCGACTGAATGGCGCGACTTACAGAGACTTTTTAGAAAATGAATTGACGGGACTACTTCAGAATGTACCATTAGAAATTCGTATCCGCATGTGGTTCATGCATGATGGGGCTCTGGCCCATTTTAGCGTTGTGACCAGGAAATTCCTTAACACTGTCTATCCAAATCGATGGATTGGTAGGGGTGTTGAAGAACCAAGCGTGGGCACCAAGCTCCCCAGATCTAAACCCGCTAGATTTTCATTTTTGGGGACATTTGAAGTCACTAGTTCATAAAACTCCAGTAGCGAATGAGGAAGATCTAAGAAACCGATTAGTAGACGCCTGTGAAACAATAAGAAACACACCAATAATTTTTGAGGGGGTATGAGATTCAATGACTAGAAGACTGAATGCCTGTATTTCCGCTGAAGGTGGACACGTTGAACAATTTATTTGGATACAATTCAGTTTTCTTTATTTTATTTTACTCTACATATCAAATTTTTTTCGAAATAAAATGTTGATATTTTTCGCAAATTTGATTAAAACAATTACAGATTTTCTACCATTGTTGCGAAAATAACTATTTCAAACGAGTAAAAATAAATAGAATAAAATCAAAACTACTTACTTAATCGTCAAATTCATTTCCTAAGCATTCTTGTGAAAAATACAAAATAATGGTAATAACTTCAACACGCATCGATTATCAAATAATCGACTTGAAATTTTCAAGTCCAAATATCTAGAAAACGGTTGCTTATAGCGACTTGTAACAGTGGCAGCTTTTTTACGTAGATATGATGGATGAATTGATTTTTCTACTGAAAAATGTACTGAAAGCACGCTAAAAAAAGTTATGGATCTTCAAAAAAGAGAAAGGCGTGTAGGTGGTGCCCCCTACGAGTAAGAGCAATAATAACATCAGGTTCGAATTCGACACCTCAAAAAACCTCCCATTACCAATTTTCAGTCAATTGAGGTCGGAATTTCGAAAGTTATTTAAAAAAAACGAAAATAAAAATAAAACTTTAACACCCTGTATCTTGGAAACGAAGCGTTTCCGGACATATATTTATTTGAACAATTCATATTAGAATTTTGTGTACTCGTGAATCACGCTATATAACAAATAATGCTGAAAAAGAAAAAAGTTAATATTTATTATCTGTTAATTTGACTTATTCACTTCAAATAAACTCAAAATATTGAAGGTGAATACATTTCTTGTAATATCACACAACAAATGATTTTATTAGGAATACATTTATATCGTTAATTATAAACATATCGACCTCAAACAAACTATTAATTTTTCATTAGTAAAATATATTATCGAGATTATCAATATTGAATAAAATTACTTAACCAAAAAATTTTTTTTTTTTATTAAAAAAATTAACTATAAGCCCTATCTTTTTTTTCAGTGTATTTTTCTGTAAATTCAATAAATATGAAATAATTTAGGGGTGAATTCCATATTAGCGTTCCATTTTTTAAAGTTCATGTTTATTTATATATTGTGTTATTTTAGTTTTGAGGAAGTAAAATTGTCTGCTATCTGCATAAATTCAATGAAATAATATCCTATGATATCATAGACACAATATACTTCATTTCGATCTTCGAATAGGTCGGCAACCGATTTAATAGAGGTGAATTCAATATGATATTCACGTTAGTAGTGCTCTCTCTTTTCATAATGACTTGACCTTAACGAATAGTTAGCGATGAAAAATTTGAGACAACTGATATCAAGGACTCCACGATTTTTTTTACATTAAGGTACATTTTTTGGTCAATGACTTTATTCTAAGGGCCAAATATTTTTGTTCTGCAATTATCAGATAATTTGTTTCGGTAAATAATGAATAATTCGGAAATTATATTTTCTTCGGCAGTACACTTCATATCCTAATTGAAGTAATATAATTATTTGAGAATAATTTTTCTAATAGGATGATCTATGAAATTCCATTTTCGGAACAATGCACCTTGTATGTTGATTGAATATTTTTTTCTTACAACTGAACAACTGCCGAATAAATAAAACATAATAGGTAGTCCAAATTTTGGATTTCTTAATGCAAAAAAAATTAAAATGACAAATAATTCGATTTTCTTTGCAATTCACTATCATCCCATTATGTCTGCGTGGGTATGTTTGAAGATAATAATAGTAATTGATTTTATATCATGCATGATTTTTCGAAATAGTATATTTATCTTTTTTACTTGTTATACTTAAGTTGGGATACGTTTCAGTACGAATACTTTAGAAGCTTGGAAATTAAAACAACCAAATATTTTTTTCCAATATTCAATTTTTCTTTATCTCAAAGAATTCTAATAGCAAAAAATACGGCTTTTCAAGCTAACTTCATAATGCGAAAAAACGATATGAATCAACAGGTCTGAAATTTTAGGACCTTATTCATAAATGCATTGATTTTTAAACAACAAGACAAGTTTCTTTTTGGCTCAACACAGTAGCACACATGTTAAATGAGATGCACCTCGTTTTTTGTACTCATATTACTATCTATAATATTTCGTTTCATAGAAAAATAGCTGTAAATAATGAAGACGATTATTATTATTTGTTCCATTTTCGTTCACTCAATTTTCATATGAGTACCAATTATTTTAATTCCCTCAATTTTGAGATCAACTATTCAGTTCTTTTAATTACTCCGTAATGAAACTGGACAACCCTGTGAAACTATTGTTGAATTGAACAATTAAATTCAACACGAGAACTAGGATAGGGATGGGAACGAGATAAATCTGTTTAGTTAGAGGTACAGCGATTCGAAGATAGACCGTGAACGAGACTAACGAGAATATGAATGAGACAGCTATTGACGGAAAGGAATGTGGAAGGTTGAGAGATAAAATAACTGGGTATGCGAGAGCCATTTGTGATGTTGACATGGTAGAATGTGTAAATAAGGAAGCTTGAAAGAATTATACCGGAGAGAAGACTCAACTTCGGAGAAAGTATTGGGATCGTGAAATAATTATTTTTTGATAGTAATCGATTGCTTACCACTCATACAACCTAAAAAATAAAATCAAATATCTGTGTATGTGAATATGTGTGTGTGTGTTGATCTCGAAATCCGTGCGTGGCTACTTGTGGCCATTTTTATTGGCACATAATGTTTTACATATGCTTCTATATGGCCGCTGATCAGAGTTGAAAAGAGAAATATTGTAAGATGATTCAAAAGTGTGTCAAGTTTATGTAAAATCATGAGAATTTAACGGTGTGCCTCCTAATACACGACTTATTCGAATGTAGAAGAGGAATAAAATAGAGTTTCTGGAACCTTAAATGGTTTAGCAAGCTAATCACATGGTTATTCGTATAAATTCAGTAATGATATCAGTTTGTTTTCTATGCTTGCACAAAAAAACCCTTGGATACTTAGAGTATCATTGCATGTTTCCATTGATTATTATTCAAAATAACGCATAATACATTATTTCATGCGGTGAAATTTGTATTTCCATAATTGACAAATATTTTAACGATTATCACATCGACACATCGAGTAGGTAAACTGAATGAAGCTGACATAGGTAGGTAGGCCAGTCCCCCCATGCTCCATTCTGGCACAGAACAATGAATTGCGAGCAATTCACATAGCTAAGTTAAACAAATCAGTTTGTGTTGAAAAGCATAATCGTGTATTCGGTATTTCCATAATAATGGACTCGAATTGAATTAAATCAAACCACTAAACATTTCTCAAAAATTTTTATGAATTACCGAATATATAGCACATGATCTGAATTTCAACTGGTTTCGAATATTGGAATCAACTACGAATTTGTTGAAAACTGTGAAACCTAGAATTTTTGTGAACTTCTATTATCAAAGCTTTTTCATATTTTTAGCTTTTGTAGTTTTGGAGATACAGGGGGTGAAAGTAACCCTCTGTGCGCGAATAAAACCCTCTGTGATCAGCTTGGCTAATTGTATGTTCTTTCGTTGTTCATCGATACGTTGCTTGATATTTTGTGATAGGTTGTTCTGATATTTGGAGAAAGTAGTGAAATTATGAGGTGTCAAGGAATATATTAATTTTCATTTGGTCATGTAAGAGTTTCTTCAATTTCAACAAAACGGTCAACACTATATTAAGCATGTAAACAGTAGCACGTTCCTGAATGCACTGAACTGTAACTTGTTATATTTCTGAGGAAAAGGTAGTCGAATCAGCGACAAGTGTGTCGATAAAAAAGGAGGGAAAGTTGTGGATTATTCATGCAAAATGATAGGTGCAAAAAATTATTGAGAATTGTGATTTGGGGCGCTATTTGACTGAATTATTTTATAACATTTTTCTCATCTATAAAGTGGCTAGAGGAGAGACAAAGATTGTATAGTCCGTAGATTTGAATTGGATAATTTGATGGAAATCCATAGAAATCCATTCTATTCCCGCCACTGTCAACGTCGAAAATAATGAGGTTCCAAAATTTGTTTCCACTTTTTGAGCATCCATAAATTGGACGCTAGAAATTCAGTTAATTTTTTTTGTGACACGTATATTTGTTAGAGGTGCCATAAATTGGACGCTAGTATTTCTTACCTGCACAAATGCTCCGCTACTTACTGTTAGCTGCGTATCAAATGTTATTAAGTAACTTAAATATTAAATAAAAAAAAAGTTCAAATTATTTCATTATACATTTCCAAATAAGCGACTTATTCAGCATATAGCTGAGCTACACATTTCACAAAATGAAATCTTGAAATTTTCCTATATATGTATTTTAGTACATAAAAGTTCTGTCGAATTTTCACTTGTTCGGTTGAACTTTGAAGTTTCACATACGTATCGTTTTGAGATTGTTTTAGCAAATATGTTGGGATGGGTAGAATAAAAATATACAGGTCGACTAGAGAACTTCCTCCTTTTAGGTTTCGTCGGTTAAAAATAAGAATTGAATCTAGAGTGGAAAGACTCACACGCATTTGTGGTTCTTTCGTTGGTGTCTCTGCACTCTGCCCATAATTCCCGCGAAAAACTGGCATCTTCACCGAAATCATTTTCCACACGATAGTCTGCGTACATCCCATTTTGAGGTTGTATTTCTGCGAAATCAAACGCGAAACAGTCGCCAACATCAACGGGATTTAAAACTGACGACCCGAACGTATATTTGAGCCACTTCCCTATTTCGCTTTTTTGGTTTTTGTATTCTGCCGTTAGTCTAAGTTTCTTAATTTTTCGAAATCTAGGTGGAAGCGGCAACCAATTAATGCCGATTGCCATACTGCCTGCACTGCATTGTGAATTGCCTTTTCAAAATCCGCTACGACTCTTTTGGGTTTTAAAATCAAGCCAACACTATCGCACTTATTTTTTAATAACCGAAAAGTACTTTCGTGAGTTTAATCAGGTTTATCAAAAAGTAAACAAAATGCCAGTGAATCCAAGTAATTTTTCTACTACATAAATAGCGAATATTTCTCAAACAATCTTTGAAAATGTTCTTCCCATTGTAGAAATATTTATTTTCCCTAAGATATCTTTAACATCATTAGTGGTTTTTGATAGAGGTGGTTGAAGTTTTCGCCTACTACATACACATTGTTGCGAATGTCAGGAATATCTCGGACTGACACTCTATGCCTTACTTCAATATGTTTTTTCAACACTGAATATATTATTTCAGAAGATCTTTCAGCTGCATCTTCTGTTACCATCCTCTCCACGATGTTGCTAATTATTTAGCGATTTAATTTTTTGAGGTCTGTGGGATGATTATGTTGCAAATCACTGCGTGAAATGAAGTCTTCTACGCCCATATTAAAAATATTTGCTTTGCAAGAACATACAGTGCTTCTCAAAAGTCCCCCCCCCTCTTATTTTTGGAACGATTATAAATAAACAAGTGAAATTTGGAAACTGAATATTAAAGGTTGTAAACTTCCCTACTAGTGATGAAAGATGACGAAATCGTCAAAGATGACGTCACAAGGCTATTGTGGCCAATAATTTTGAATGGAATCCTACGGCAAGCGACACCTCTTTTAAAAGGTATCGAAAAAACCTATTCAATGATACTAATTTTGTTTGTGTTTATGGCAGTTTTAATGGCTCATTAGTAAACATTAAAATTTAAATTCCATTCAGTATGATATTAATTACAGATTTAAGAATCAGTATCTACTCGAAGAAATTTCTCAAAGTGACCTCCATTTACTTCCTGACAGTGAAATATCCTATTTTTAAACTCTTCTCGTACTTTTGCAAATGTGTCTGCGGAAACAGCCTCACATTCTGCAACAATACGTTGTTTTAAAACGTCAATATTGTCAGGTTCAGTGGCGTAAACCTTCGATTCAAGGTACCTCCACAGAAAAAATCCAAAGGTGTGAGGTCCGGTGATTGAGCTGGCCATTCCGTTGAACCTCGTCGTCCAATCCATCTACCACGATACTCCTCATCCAAATACCGTCTGACTGCACCGTAATAGTGTGGAAGAGCACCATCCTGTTGGAATGTTATTTCCAAATTGCCGAATTCATCTGGATTATTTTCCAAAATTTCAAGAATTAACGGTTCTTTTGCGTTTTGCAACAGCTCCAGATAAACCTCACCAGTTAAATTAGTATTTGAAAAAAGAGGCCCAACGATGTGGTTTCCCAGGATACCTGCCCAAACATTCACCTTCTGGGAAAATTGGGTATGTGTTTCACGAAACAGGTGAGGATTTGCGTCACTCCAATACCTCACATTCAGTGTATTTACATTTCCATTTAGATAGAAAGTACTTTCGTCACTAAAACAAATTGTTTTGACATAGTCTGGCTGTTGGTTAATTTTAGTTTCCATATTTTCACAAAATTCTAGTCTTTCGTCTGGGTCGTCGTGGAAGGGTTGATGAACCATTTTTAATTTGTATGGATGAAATTTGTTTTTTTTCAACATCCTGTGTACTGTACTCCTACTGACTTCACAGGTAGATGCAACGTGAGTTGTTGAAGAAGTAGGATTAACTATTACTTCTGCCAGTATATAAATTTTTTTCTCATCAGAAATTTGTGGTCTGCCAGATCGTTTCGCATCATTGATACTACCCGTTGTTTCAAACTCACGAAGAAGCTCCCTTAAATGAGTCCTCGAAACGGGGCGATCGGGAAACCTCTCATTAAAAATGCGTTCTGCTGCATGAATATTTTGTCCAGTTTCACCAAGAATTAGGATCGTAGCTACTTTATCACCTGAAGCACGTACCATTTCGCTTCTTGAAGCACTTAAACGTTCGGCTCACAACAGTTCAACAAATTATTTGAATGTACAAAAATAGTAAAAGTACCAAAAGCTGCTAAAACAGTTAAACGTTCGATCAACAATACACAAATTATTAAATGTACAAAAACTTGGACAATTACAAAAACTCGAATTAGGGAGACTAACAAAAACGTCAGCTTATTTGACAACTATCCAGAGGCGGAGCTTGAATCAGAATTTTAGTATTAACTGATTCAATTCATCACAGCTTTGCGTTTTTTGAAAGCGAGTTGCCAAAACTGCCATAAACACAAACAAAATTAGTATTATTGAATAGGTTTTTTCGATACCTTCTGAAAGTGGTGTCGCTTGCCGTAGGGTTCCATTCAAAATTATTGGTCACAATGGCCTTGTGACTTCATCTTTGACGATTTCGTCATCTATTATCACTAGTAGGGAATTTTACAACCTTTAATATTCAGTTTCCAAATTTCACTTGTTGATGTATAATCGTTCCAAAAATAAGAGGGGTGGAGGGGACTTTTGAGAAGCACTGTATAGCGCATCTCCACTAGGTTTAACCGCTTTTCGATAGTTTATCTTTCGTAAATTTTCCTGGCTGCACATTCACCTATTACTTTGGTTATTTCCATAACTGAAGTAAGCGGATAGATACACAACTAACTTTGACCACATGAAATAGGTAAATATAAAATATTTGCAAATATTTGAGTTTATATACCCTTTTCATTTCAATAGCATATTAAAATATCACGTTTTCAGGTAAGGTTAAAATGGGCCAGATACTTATCGGTGATCTACCCCCGTAAAGCTAGCAGAACCATCCTGGGATTTTCGATTTTTTTTCTGGCCAAAAAACACCTCTGAACAAATCCTCTCGGACATTAATTTTAGGCTCTATTCATTTGAATGTATTACACTATTTGAAAATGTTTTACTCAACACTCAGGAAAAATATGCACACTATTTGCATTCTGTCGGATTCCACATTACTACCACTGATAACTTGTTATGAATTTAGGTCATCCACCTTTTCCTCTTTGATTTTCTCAAAATGTTCCCAAAGTATTTTTTTAATATACCGAATTCTCCTAGCCTTATTTTAGGCTGTTCATTACTATTTAAAAAAAGAACAACAATCAGGGTCAATAGGTACATTATTTGTATTCTATGGGATTCCACATACAACCTTAATCTTTTCACTAAAAAAAAAACGTTATGAATTTATATCATTCTATTTTCTCAAAATACTTCCGAAGTAGAAGTTCTCCTAACTTCATGCTGAAATCTCAAAGTATTCAAAAAACTTTCTACGTAATAATTGTTGGCTCATATATGGCTAATTTATTACTATAGTCAGCAAAAATAGCCCAACGATCATGGAGAATAACGTTTATTTTTTACCAGAATATGGTCATAATTTTCAATTAAATCGGATTCCATTTCTACTACCTGAACCCTTTCATTGTAAAAAAACATGTTATCAATTTGTATCATTCACCTTTTCAATTTTCTCAAAATGTTTTCGAACCAATTTTTTTCAATATACCGGGTCCTCCTAGCTTTGCGTTTATACTGACACAACCCCTTTGAAATATCAAAGTATTCTAGTGAACTTTTTCCGTCATAATTGTTTGCTCATTTTGGGTTGATTTTCAAATAGGGTAATAAATTCACATGAATAGAGCCTGAAATCATTGTACAAGAGGGTTTGTTCGGGGGTGTTTTTTTAAAGTTGGGTTCTGTTAGGTTTACGGTAAAGCTAGCAGAACCTATGATTTTTTTTTAAAACCTACAGAAGGTGAATTGGCAGTGGGTTCAAACGTGAACCTAGAATGAGCCTAAAATTATGGTGTGATCAGATATTTGATGAACATTCAATTAGCCCTTTGGTTCTGCTAGCTAGCAGAACCCACGATATCTCCCATAATTGAAGAGCAAAATTATGGTCAGAAAAGAAATCGTAAATCCCAAGGTGGTTCTGCTAGCTTTATGGCTGTCTTTTATCTGTTCGTCAGCGTCCAATTTAAAGGTAGGATTATATGAGACAGGTATCTAGTGTCCAATTCATGGCCCACCGATTCTTTGAGATTTCATTGGATTTGTTATTTTACTGATTTTTATTTTATTTATTTCTCTGAAAAGCTTTCCATATTGAATAAATTCACATAGTTTTTTGTGCATAGTTTTCAGATTGATTCCAATTGATAATTTAGAATATATCACAGGATTGTAGTTTTCGAAATAATCTATAGATGTTGGATGCTCTAAAGGAGTCAGATCTAAAACAAACCTACATTTCTCTGCTTTATATTGTTCTTTGAATAGAAATAGAAGATATGTGAACCGCGGACCTTGAACGACTCTCTTTTGATTGCTGCTCACCTCTCAAGGTGTGTTTTATTTCGAAAAAAAAAACAGATTTCTCTATAAAAAGCATTTTGTAAAAGTAGTATGTATGATAATTGTCCTTCACACCCAAGGCTCGCACACCTAATACTTTGTCGCAGACCTCGCTAATAAGAATATTTTATGAATTGTTGCGGTGAAAAATTTCACATATTGCCAATCAAATATTCACAAAACACAAATCAGAATGGAACACGAAATCACTAATCCAAAAGATAATTAGCAAGTAAAATTCCAGTCACCTAATGAATTCGTGGCATTGTTTGTTAATAAACGTCACGGAGGGGAGGGTATTTGAATGAATAGCTAATATTTAAATAATTCATTGGAATAAACCCGCTGCTATTCCTGGTGACGAGTGGTACACTTTTTATATGACTTTGGGGACAGATATTGAAGATTTGGGACATGGTCGATTGCGTTATATTGACACCTAAAAATTCACCAATTTTCATTTCACCGAAAGGAACCTAAACTTTAAGAGCTTTATGTTTGTAACAATGGTATTTATATGATTGCTCGATAAAGGTTCATGTATAACCTCCTCAGTGAACGGTAGAAGGAGTTTTTCCGAAAACTCTGCGCAAAAACTATCGACTGGTTTTTTAATTGAAAAGCGATGAATACGAACTCATATTATTTATGTTGACAAAGGTGAATTTCATCTCCCAAATTTTCTATTAAGTCATAGATATATATTCACAAATAACACGTCTCTCAGAAACAAAGATATAATTTTTAACGAAAATCAAGCCAACGTGACAATATGCTGAAGAAAACTGCAATGTAATAGTTATTTATTATATCAGATGCTTTACCTTTGAGTAAAACATGTTTATTAATTCTATGAGCAGGAAGAAGTTTGAAATAATATTGGGAATCAATATAGCTTGATACGTTACGATTGTTATGATTTTTTTTATAGCAACGCAACTTGTTCTGACTTTTATCGAGAGTAATATCATGAGTGCCTAGTGGTTTTATCGTTCAGAAAATTTTGAAATTTTCGAGAAAGCATTTTGCCTAGAAATTACACTGAGTGTGATTTTGCGGTCTCATTATCTGATTAAACCACGAAAGCGTATTCATATCATTCACTTTTATGTGATGCACTTTTATAAATTCAATATCCCTATGCCCGGTGAAACTGGAAGTGATTTATTCAGATTATTACATCAAATCAGGCATATTCAAAATCCCAAATATCAAATCTTCGAAAGCTTAGGAAACTTTGTAGTCACCCGATCAACAATAGAGATCATAGTATCAGAAACTTTAATTTTAGTAATTGGATCTGTTATTTTTTTATTATCATGGAACATTTCAATCAATGGTAATACATTTTTCTTGTTATAAAATACCCAAAGGCAACTCCTTCTGTGTCTTCATTTAGTGATGTTTGACCTCGAACAAGGTTATACGAAAACAAAAACATTCTATTATTTTGGCGCATTGTTGGTCATCGAGTAATAAATATTTGCTTGGCATCCAAATTGGCACTTGTCCATTACTGTAAACTGAATTCCGTTCAAATATATCCAGAACCAGTTTCAGTGAGGTAAATAAGCCTCTTTGTTGACATGTACTGTTTTCTTCCCAATAACCAGAATGTATCATTTGTTTTTTTCGGTTTAGACAATAGTGGGATTGAAATTGATCCGAATGTGGTTTTTTAGTCGCGGAAAACACAAGTATTCGTAACTCTGTCAATATGACAAAATCATTCGAGATAATATTTGATACCGAGTTCACACGAAGAAAATTGTGAAAATAAAATCACGGGAAAATTTTATAAAAACTTCACAGTTCAGTTATAGGTGAAATATATTTCCGGCGAACCATAATGGAAAGTTCTTCTCTAGGTGTCACCACAAGGAAAAATCTGAATGATTATACAGTGGATTCCGCGGTTTTACAAGCGCATTTGTATACTGTGGAAGATTTTCAAGTTACGTATTTATGGCAGGCATTCCCATTATTTATCTCCACTAAAGTTCAACAGTAGGAAGTGTAATGTAAAATATCGTGATATTATTGATAACTACACTATTGTTAGAAAAATTATTAATGTTTTTATAGCGAGTGGAGATACTGCTGAAAGGTCCCGTTTGATGAGAAAAAAAAACGACCAGAGTATCTAAAAAACTCATGTTTGTTTTCATTTGGACAACACAAAATGGCAGTATTCTAAGAATAGGTTATATAAAACCTTATTTTTTTTCATCAAATTTTCATTTTTCACCTGCCGAATGATATACAATGTTCAGGAAGAAATCGAGGGGACATCAAATAGAGAAACTAACTAGGCAGCATTATTCAAAAATGATATCCGTTGAAGACGAAAATCTTTATATACAAAGGAGAACATGAGATCCCTTACCTTCATAATCCAATCCCACAACAACTAACAATACATTCTAGAATAAGGCGATTTCCTCGGAATGCAGTGGAATCTGTGACCTCGATAGCTCAGATGGTTAGAATATGGACTAGAGATCCAAAGGTCGCAGGTTCTATTCCTGCTCGAGGATGGTTTTATTCTTTAATTTAAAAATTTGTCTGCAATGCCACAATTTTCATTCACTTTATATATATATATATATATATATATATATATATATACATATATATATATATATATATATATATATAATGGAGTTTGAGTTTTTTGGGGTTTTGGTTCTTTTTGCGGATGACAGGAGATAAACATATATTTCGTCGACGTTTCGACCGTGTCCACGGTCTTCTTCAGGAACTACTAATATATTTTTCGTTGATACAAAGATACAGTATTAATGATGGAATGGACTAACCTGACAATAATTAGCTGGACCAATATTTTGAAAAAAGGAAAGTTTAAAGGCAGCAGATGATTTATTTACCATAATTATTTGTTTGATTTGGGTTTTGTTGTTCTTTTTATTAATAATCAAACGTGAGCAATCTGATAAGGACTCTGGTTGATATGTTGTGAACTATCGTTGGAATGGTACGGTGAAGCGACTTGGTTGTCGGTAGACGGAAGTTTATGTGGGATTCTACTTCGGTTGTTTGAATTGATGATTTCTTGTTTTTCTGTAGATATGATGTTCGTCGATTCTGTTATAGATGGCGTGATGGACGGTGAAACGGTAAACAAAATATACCTCAATCTACTTTGAAAAATACTACCACCTACATTCACCGTCCATCCGCCATCTATAACAGAATCGACAAACATCATATCTCCAGAAAAGCAAGAAATCATCAATTTAAACAACCGAAGTAGAATCCCACATAAACTTCCGTCCACCGACAACCCAAGTCGCTTCACCGTACCATTCCAACGATAGTTCACATCCATATCAACCAGCCTCCTTATCAGATTGCTCACGTTTGATTTTAATAAAAAGAACAACAACAAAGTCCCGCGGTTCATTTATACACAATGAAGAGGAGGAAAAAAATTATATAATTATGGTAAATAAATCATCTGCTGCCTTTAGACTTTCCTTTTTTCAAAATATTGGTCCAGCTAATTATTGTTAGGTAAGTCCATTTCATCATTAATATTGTATGTTTGTAATAACGGAAAACATATTTGTAGTTCCTGAAGAAGACCGCGGACACGGTCGAAACGTCGACAAAATAAATGTTTGTCTCCTGAAAGAAGACTGTCATTCGCAAAAAGAACCAAAACCCCAAGAAACTCAAAACTATAAATATATATATATATATATATATATTTATATATATATATATATATATATATATATATATATATATTTATATATATATATATATATATATATACAGTGACCGGCAGAAAGTACGCATCATATGGGAAATTCTTTTATTCATAAATTTTGACGAATATCGATATGTGCAATCGCTTCTGCATCGAAAGCAACCCCAAAAGACGTTGTACAGTGCCGTTCGTCTTCTCGTGTTTGGAGGGAAATTTAAAAAAATTAAAAATTATGTTTCAAAACACTTAGTTGGGAAAATATCGAAAAATGTTAATCGAAAAAGTTGTTCAGAACGTTATTTATAGCTATGTACAAGTTTTGAAAAAAATCTGAGATAAAAAAATAAAAATCAATTTTTTGCCATAATAAAAATTTCAATTTGGAAAAATACATTTTAGACAAAGAAACTCATTAGTAAGGCCAATAGTAATATTTTAAATGATATTTTGTAAATATTCGCAAGCTACTTCTATTTTATTCGGAACAAAATTGAAATCTATGGATTTGCCATGTATTCAGCTGCTTCATAAGAGGTCACTGAAACATTATAATCCCGATACTGTTCATTATTAATAAAGGTCCTTGTATCTACATAATTTCAAATTGAATTTTTTATTTAAACAAAAAATAAATTGATTACAAACTTTCGAGTATGCATTAAATTGTTTGGTTTATATTTATTTCAGCTTCTAATTTGATTATAAAATGTAATTATGTAAAAAATTTAATCAATTTTTTGTTCTAATAAAAAATTCATATCAAAATTCTGTAGATACATGGTTCTTTGTCAATAAATAAACAGTATCGGGATTATAATGTCCTGAAGATATTTCTGTGACCTCTTATGAAGCAGCTGAACACATGGTAAATCCACAGATTTAAAATTTTCTTTGAATAAAATAGAAGTAGCTGGTGAATCTTTACAAAATATTACTCTTGGGCTTTACTAATGAGTTTCTTCGACAGAAATGTATTTTTCCAAATTGAAATTTTTTTTATGGCAAAAATGGATTTTTATTTTTTCTCCTCAGATTTTTTTTCAAATACGTACATAGCTATGAAATGTCGTTCTTAACAACTTTTCCAAATAACATTTTTCCCCAAATAAGTGTGTTTTGGGACATAATTTTTCAATTTTTTCAATTTCCCGCCAAACAAGAAAAGATGAACGGCACTGTACAACATCTTTTGGGGTTTCTTTTGATGCAGAAGCGATTGCATGTCATTGTCAAAATATTATATTGAAAAAAATTCCCATATGATGCGTACTTTCTGCCGGTCACTGTATATATGGATTGACGGCTTCAGTCGAGGGTCATCCGACCACTGAAAAAAGTTTGCCAAATATAAATACAAAGGAGAAATATAGCGTCTGTGAATATATATCTATCTATATATATATATATATATATATATATATATATATATATATATATATATATATATATATATATATATATATATATATATATATATAATATATATATATATATATATATATATATTATATAATATATATATATATATATATATATATATATATATATATATATATATATATATATATATACGTTAGGAAAAGGTAAAATTGATTTGATGGCAACTGATAGTGCATTCATAACCTTCATAATCCATTCCCACAACAACTAACATTAAATTCTAGAAAAAAGAGATATCTTCGAAATGCAGTGGCATCTGTGACCTCGATAGCTCAGATGGGTAGAGTATGGACTAGAGATCCAAAGGTCCGCAATGCCACAATTTTCATTTACTTTTTATGCATTGCGAATATTTTCCGATTCCGGCAAATCTGCTTAGATTTCTTGCAAGATACTAACTTTGCTCGTCAAGGTTCTCTACCGCCCAGTTATTTTTATGACACATACAATTCTTTTTTTAATCAACATATTTTCTACAATCACCATTTCAAGACGGTTTTTGAATGCTCCTCAAATGTTTTTTTGTGCAGTCTTTCAACGACCAGTAGCAGGCATTATGATACCGTTAACAAATTTTTGAACTTCAACTTTTCGAAAGGGTAAGTAGTTTATGGAATATCTGGGAATTTGTCAATTGCTGATTATTATGAAACATATTCTCAGTGACGGTTAGAACTGATAATCCAAAACTTGATATCTTCTGATAAATATTTGTCTAATATTATACAGGGTATTTCCTAATAACATGCTAATATTCAAAGAGGTTATTCTTGGGTCCATTTTGAGAAAAAACTTCAATGAACATCTGTCCTAAAGGTCTTAACTTTTGAACTACAGGGTGCTAAAGTTTCTAGAAACATTTTTTCTATGATAACATAGCACGTATCTTCTATGCATCAAAAGGAATTTCTGCTGTACAACATAATTTTGTATTCGTACCAGTGTCGTTTGTGCGGGATTTGCACTGAATCATTTTAAAGAGAAAAGTGATACGCCACTGCTTTTTCTTGAAGTAAAAACTCAAAGTAAAAATTATTTTTGAAATGCTCAGTCCTTTTTGAGCAAATCTGGTCCCTTGATTTTTTTCGACTGTCGTACGGTTTTCGAATGAAAAAATAAAATTCATTAATTTGGTTCTCGCTAGACCACTGTATCTTTAAACAAAAAAATATTTAGGAGAATAGTTTTCAAACGGTAAATTTATAAAATTAAAGTAATCTAAATGAATTTTGGAATGCTAACAGACAAAGAAATAAATTAAATCAGATGTTCAAAATAGCATGCCTCTGCTCTTCTTCTCATGGACTCACGTACTCTTTGGAAAATGCCGGGACTGTTCCTAATAGTTTCGCAAGAAACTATGATTTCTCAACTGCTCTTCAGTATGAATTGGTATACTGTAAACCAATGTTTTAAGATGACCCCACAGGAAATAATCCAAACTTTTGAGGTCCGGGGACCTAGGTGGCCATGCCTGTGGTCCTCCGCGACCTATCCAGCGATTATTGTGATTTTGGTTTGAATATTCGCGCGCCAGAGCACTGAAGTGCTCTGGTGCCCAGTCGTGCATGAACCACAATCGATTTCTTACTTAAATGGGAACAACTTCCATCAAAGATTTCTTCTCCGAGAAACTGCCGGTAATTGTGCCCATTCAACCTCGCATGAGGAAAATAGGGTCCAATTTAATAATAACCGCATTTTTCAGCCCACACGTTAATGGAAAACTGCTCCTGGAGAGAGGACTCCAAGATTGCAAGTGGGTTTTCTACAGCCCAAAAATGATTATGGTGAATTGGCTTCATCGGTGAATAAAATTTCAGTATTAAATAATGAATTTTCATAGAGTTTTTGAGGAAATCATTGGCAAAAATTCACCCGTAATAGAAAGACGCGAGGGAGTAGCACCTGAACCCGTTAGATATGGTAGGGATATAAAAGAAAGTCATGGAAATTTTCCCAAACAAGAATATGTGAGATATTCAAATTTTTCTTGTTCTTAATCCAGGATCTTCCTCAATTGAATTCAAAACCGCTACCTCAATTTCTGGTGTTCTTACAGTACGATGTACTCCTTTCAGATGATTGTCTAGTTCAAAACTTCCTTTTCGCACAACCTTCTATGAATGTTTGAAAATCATCGTGCATCTGGAATGTTTCTATTTGGAAAGCGGTCGTCTTCATACAACCACCTGGCTCCCAGTGCGTTACCATCAGCAAGCCCATACATGTAATGCATATCTGCAAACTCAGAATTCGTGAAATGGACCATGTTTTTTAATAATATTGTGAATTTTGATGACTTATAGTAAGTTTATACAGCAAGTAAAATGAAATAAAAAATAAAATAAAGTAATTTAAAAAGTTAAAACCACACAACATCCATAACAAGTTTATACAGAAATAAAATAAAATAAGACGTAATATAAAATAACAAGTAATATAAAAGATGGTTAACTTTTATCTTTTGTTTCATTTTACTTGGACTAGTTGTTAGGCACTTGTACATACTGAATAATTCAAACAAACTGACGAAAGTTGATGATAGATGACATGATATAATACCTATTTAGACCTGGTATATGTTTTTGTTTTCATAACTGAAAAATGGTGTGTTCAGTGCCATTTTTTTAAATTTCGTTTTTGGCCAATAATGTCTTCAGATGTCGAAGATTTTATAATATTGTTAGTGTTGTCAACAGTGGCTTATTTTTCATTCAATAAACAATAACAGGGACCAATTTTTCTAGTATACATCATTGAAATTGAGGTAACCTCAACATAAAATCCCAAATTTCGATTGACAGCTTCTTATTTCTTACATTAATTTACTCAGCTCTATAAACACTCTGAAAATTATTATTTCTTATTTTACTTTATTTCATTTCTTATTTTCAACCGACGAAACGAAACCAAAAAGGAGGAGGTTCTCTAGTCGACGCGTATATATAATTCTTTCAGTGGATAGGGTGTACTTCGAAGTTGGTCCCATTTGGATTTAAGAGGTGAAATCCACCCCTAAGTATAGCAAAATGAAGGATATTGATCAGTAACCCTCTGAATTCTGGTTCGTTAACCGATTCTATCAGGCATAACTTTGTACTGGGATCTTCGATTTGGATGATTCTTCTTTTAACAGATAGGGTATACCTCATAGTTGATCATATTTGGATTTCAAATGGAATTATCCGCCCTTACGGGTAGAAAAATAGGGGATATTTGATTTTTCACTTGTGAACATTGGCACACATATGTAGTTGACAAGGACAGATCGCTAGTGTCATTATCACAATCATTATATTAAATGAGAGGATGGAATGATATACGAAGTAATGAAATGAACTAACCAGAACAACAAAAATAATTTATATTACAACAAATAGTAAAAGTAGATAATCATATTATTTAACTGGTAATAGTTGAGGTAAGGTGGATTAGTAAGTATTTTGGAGGTAATCAAAAGACAAGCAGTTAGTGATTAGTAGATTCCAGCCAAAACAATTTAAAAATAAAAACTTTTTAACAAAAAATTAAACCGACGAAATACGGAACTGAAAAGTAAAAAATAAAATTAACCTTCTTAGTCTCAATAACTAAGCTCCTAAACTAATGTAAGTAACTAATTTTGAGTCGGCGCCAAACAAGCAATCAACGAAGATCATTAAATTACTCCAAAAAAATTATCAGAGTGTCACCGCCCAACTCGATGCCAACATTTTACGCCTTACCTAATTCATTTGCTTGTTTGTTTGGCGCCGACTCAAAATTAGTTACTCACATTAGTTTAGGAGCTTAGTTATTAAGACTAAGAAGGTTAATTTTATTTTTTACTTTTCAGTTCCGTATTTCGTCGGTTTAATTTTTTGTTAAAAGTTTTTATTTTACCTGCTGTATAAACTCACTTTTGAATACGTGACAACTAGACTTGGTAGACAACTGTCAAAACTGTTTATGTTTACAAAACTGCTTCCCACCTACTAGATATAGGACAACCAATAGAGTTGTTTTTTCCTACTTAAATGAAGACGCTAATAGCCTATACTACCTTCTGAATTATCGTACGTAGATGAAAACTCCGGAGTCGGCCCCAGCAAAATCGCTTTATGGATTTTTTTCAACAAGAAATATTGTCAAAAATTACCATTTTTTTGGTTTTTTACAAATATTTCAAAAACGTATTGAAGGAATCGTTTTACACCCACTAGAACTTTTGTAGAGAATTCAAAAATCCACAAAATGGTTCATTGTGCGACCAAAACGGTGCATTTTCTGTTGAGAAAATTCGGGAAAACCTTTAAAAAGAGACCATTTGTAAAAAAGTCATAATTTTTATAAATTCAAAGCTGGACAAACAATCTTGCGGAAACCGATAGATAATAATATGTGGTTCAACTGTGCGCAAGATGGTTTCTGTCTGATTTGCAGTTTTTGCACAATCCCGTTATGAACAATTTAAGGGCTTATCTTGCAATATGTGGGAAATCGTCGTATTGAAATTCTGTAAACGGCATCTGGAAGTGGAGATCAATATCTACAATTTGTATATTTTGGATTTTCACCTGAGAGGTGGGAAATATGTTGAAAATGTCACTGAAAGTTGCTCCAAACGCTTGAAAGTGCGTTCGAGGCAAAGTCGAGTAGCGGTAGTGGGGGAATGAGCCAGCGGAGGAGAGTGTATCACCGGGCGGGTTGCTTACACGTTGGCGCACATTATAATATGAGTTATTAGCGTGTTTTTGCATACGTTTTCAGTTATTTAATGTTTTTGTTTTATTAACTATTATATTAGATTAGTTAATAGTGTGGATTGTATGGAAAGGTAAGTATACGTATTCTGATAAGTACTTTTATTGGTTGAAGTAATTAGCAACAATAACTCTTCGGTTTTTTCGTTTTAAACATATTTGTACATTTTGTTCATTTATAAATGAATGTAAAACATTTTTTAATACATAAATGTTTATATACAATCAATATATTCACTTACAATTATTTTTACAGAAAAAAAAACATGAATGAGAATGTTGATTGAAGCTCCTATTTTCATTCATTAAATTTTGCATCTACTCGATTGATTACATGACATAGAAATACACGAAATTTAAATACGCGGGTTGAAGAATATAAATGCATATTTTTATTTTCATCAACATTTGTAAAAAATTGTATTATGTAAAAACTTTCATCAGTTAAATATGATACACATAAAGGAATTAAAGTATAAGAATACTTTAATAATATAAATGGTGCCTATAAAGACATTGCCTGCAATTCTATGTTATGAGCGACATAATTCTACAGAACTCATATCAATGATGTTAGTTGTATTTTTTGTTTTGATAATTATAATCAAAGAAAATTTTCATGCAGTAGCAAACAATTACAGTAAGTTACAATATTTTGTAAGTTTGAAAGGAGAAGCGCTCTAGGTCGGGAACACATCTGTTTGGGAGGGTTCAATTCAATTCCCCCACTACCGCTACTCAACTCTGCCTCGAGTGCACTTTCAAGCGTTTGGAGCAAGTTTAAGTGACATTTTCAACACATTTCTCACCTCTCAGGTGAAAATCTAGATGCCGTTCAGGGAATTTGGAGACGACGATTTCCCTTAAATCGGCGCATTTTGGAAGATAAGCCCTTGAATTGTTTATAACGCGACTGTGCAAAAACTATACATCGGACAGAAACCGTCTTGCGCACAGTTGAAATCATTTTATTATCTATCATTTTTCGCAAGATTGTCGTCCGCTTTAATTTATAAAATTATGAATTTTATAGGTTTTTTCGGATTTTTTCAGTGGAAAATACATCCATCCGGTCGCACAATAAACCATTTTGTAGGTTTTTGAATTATCTACAGAAGTTCCATTGAGTGTGAAACTTCAATACTCTTCAAGAAATGTGGTCATTTTTGACAATATTTCTTGTTAAAAAAATTCCATAAAGCGATTTTGCTGAGGCCGACACCGGGGTTTTCATCTACGAACTATCTTCCAAAAGGTAGTATAGGTTATTTGTGTCTTTATTGAAGTGTGAAAAAAGCCTCTATTTTTCTCTATTGGTTGGCCAATACGTTTTTAATCCTTGATAATATCCAATTTCATAACAACGTGCAAATGAATGAATTTTGTTTTTTTATGCGAAAACCGTACGTCAAACGAAAAAAAAAACAGCAGACAAGATTTGCTCAGAAAGGAATAAGGAATGAGGTTTCAAAAAATTTAATGTTTACTTTAAGAAAAAGCAGTGGCGTATCACTTTATCTCTTTAAAATGATTCAGTGCAAATCCCGGATGAACGCCACTGGCAAGGATGAAAAATTATGTTATCAGCAGAAAATGTCTTTTGATGCATAGAAGATGCGCACTACGTTTCACAAAAATATTTAGGGTCATACCAAAGGTATCATAAAAAAAAATCTTGAAACTTCAGCATATTGAGTTTTTTGTCTCAAAATGGACCCAAGAATAGCCTCCTTGAATATTAGCAGGTTAATAAGAAACTCCTTGTATATTATACAGGGTGATTCAAAAGTACTTTAACAAACTTCAGGAAGTGATTCCTCACAATATTCCAATATGAATTGTCCAAATAACTATATGTCCGGAAACGCTTGGTTTCCAAGATACGGGGTGTTGAAGTTTTATTTTTATTTTGTTTTTTTTTAAATAACTTTCGAAATACTGACCTTAAGTAAACGAAAATCGGTAGTGAGAGGTTTTTTGAGGTGTCGAATTCGAACCTGATGTTATTATTGCTCCTTCTCGTATGGGGCGCCACCTACACGACTTTCCCTTTTTGAAGATTTATAACTTTTTTGAGCGTACTCCTAGCACATTTTTCAGTGGAAAAATTAATTCCTACATCATACCTACGTAAAAAGCTACACCTGTTACAAGTCGCTATAAGCAGCCGTTTTCTAGATATTTGGACTTGAAAATTTCAAGTCGATTATTTGTTAATCGATGCGTGTTGAAGTTATTACCATTATTTTGCATTTTTCACAAGAATGCCTAGGAAATGAATTTGACGTTTAAATAAGTAGTTTTGGTAATTACATATTATGTGACAGTTAAACGTTTTGTTGTTTTCTTGAAGTTTCTGTAAGTTTTAAAACACTACTTTCGGAAAAATGGATTATTTAAACAATAATGCTCATTTAGCCGACATGCATTTCGTTTATGGCCTTGCGGATGGCAATGCGCGCGAAGCAAGACTTATTTACCAGGAGCGATTTCCTAATCCAGTACTGCCTTCACCTCCAACATTTACCAGTCTCCACCGTCGTGTGGCAGAAACAGGTAGCTTTAAGAGGGCAGCTGATATTATTGGAAGACCACGAGCAGTCCGAACCCCAGAATTGGGAGAAGCTGTTTTGAACGCTCTCGAGGAAAATCCAGAAACAATACAAGAATATTGCGAAGCTCTCAATTCTACTCAGTCCACAGTTTGGAGAATTATCCACGATCAACAATTCAAGGGTACAAGCTCTTTTACCACGAGACTTTCTTCATCGCATTACTATGTGTCAGTGGTGTTGAGAAAATTGGCTGGAAATCCTCAATTTTTAAGATATGTACGTGTAGGTGGTGCCCCCTACGAGTAAGAGCAATAATTACAAAATTACATATATTTATATGGACAATTCATATTAGAATATTGTGAAGAATCACCTCCTGAAGTTTGTCAAAGTACTTTTGAGTCACCCTGTAAATCTTAAAACTTTAGCACCCTGTAGTTCAAAAGTTAGGACATTTAGAATATATGTTCATGGTTTTTTTCTCTCAAAGTTGACCCAAGAATAGTCTCCTTGAGTATTAGCAGGTTATTAAGAGACACCTTGTATATTATAAATGTCATAGAAGGATATGAACCGCTTATGAGGAATGTTATGAAAACTGCAATTCGTCTATGATGATTAGAACTATCTATATGGAGTTTAAAATGAAGATTTCAATGAAATTAATTTTTCTGGGACGGAAGGAACTGTGATAACGTGATGTGACGTCAGGAAATGGCTAACCAAATCATAAATACGGAATGTTGGAAATATGCTTATTTGGATGTGGTAGTGGCATTTTTTCAATATTGAAAAGTTTTCGATAATTTTTTTTGTTATATGCCCGATTGCCGGACTTGAAAAAAGGTTTCGTTCCATTAGTATGAACTGGCTTGTTTATTTGTCTTACGATACTGCGAACCCAAAACATTATAACTGAAAGGATAAATAAAGCTTGATTGCTGTTCACGATGGTTAACAAGAGGTAATTGAAAGTCATGGTTGTTTGTTTTATAATGTATATTTACATTTTCATAGTGGGTCAACCGTAAACATGCGTAAAACATTTATAGATGGGTCGATTTGTCAAGAGTAGCTGTACAATGCAATTTGATTATACAACACGACAGTTTATTCTCGATAGTTCAGATACAACGTTTCAAATTGAATTTTTGTTATGATTAGTTGATGTAGAAGATATTCTTCCTAGTTGTCGGCACCTATCTAAATAAAATGAAAACTAAAACACCCCGTAGAAAATAGGCAATGTCCATTAAGAAACATTGCCTTCGTTTAAGCATTTTCGACTGACTTCAAAAGGACAAGTATTCAGGTTTTTTCTACAATGTAATGTAGGTTGGAGCAAATGAATTATTTTAATTATTAGAGACTTTTGTAGTTTTTGCAATGAGGTTTCATTTTCATTGAGTTTCTCATTTAGTGTCCTCAGTCCGAAATCCAAGCTTCTCTTGCTTCAAGTAGGGATTTAAAAAAATCCCCTCATTTTGACAGATTTTCCGTTACCTTACTGTCAATGTACTATACATGATTCTTATGTTTTTTGTTACTTTTTTTATGCATGGTATTATTTATAAGTGATAACATTATTCCTAGTTTCATTCCTTTTTCGGACTTTTGAGGTTATTTCTTGAAAACCGAAAGTTTGTAATGCGCTGATGTTTGTTGGTCATGCTTTCATGATGGAATATAGCATGTTTTCGTGATGGAATAAATGGTGGTATACTTTCTTCTGATATTATTTAGAATTGATTATCCAGTGTCTTCAGCAGAAGTTGCTGGTTATATTTGTTCATCCACAATGAAACTGCATAAATAGACAAAAACAATCATTCAAACGAGAAAGCAGCATACGATTCTCCATGACAAACACAAATTTTTCCTTTTAAACCGAATAATAAAAAACAAAACCCAAAGACGCCTTGCAATAATTAAATTTTGAAATAATTTGAAATATACTTCATTAGTGGCTATTTCAATAGAAGCAGCGCTAATGTCTATTATTATTTTCTCATAAATTTCAATATGCCTGAAATTTTGTGCTTGCCCTGATAACTACATCAATTACTCTGCAGGATTAAACCACCTTTATTTGATATAAAAAAATTGCAGTTGAAAAACCTGATTAATACGGAATATGAAATTTGAGAATGTTTAAGCGAAAATTGTTGTTTATCTTCAAATTGATTATAAGTAGAGAGTTTAGTAGATGATTTCATCTTCAACTTCAAACAAGAATATAATTTTCTAAGAATTCAATAATGGAAGTTCCTCATTCGTCGTGAATTTTTTGGGTTATACTGATTACTAAATGGCTTTTTCAATATGTAAACTCATTAAATCATAACGCACACTCAGTAGGTTCACAGTAATAAATTCCAATTGTTTTCTAAATTTTATATCACTTATACCAACGACTAACATGGTCGCACTGAAAAGTTTAATATACATTTAGGATTAAAAATATATTTTTTATTATCTTTGGTGTCTTTACCGAAGTAGAGTTCATTCTTTCCTAACGAAATTCTAAGGATTCGTTTTGACGTAAGACTTCTGTTATCGACAATATTTTTGGCATAGTTACTGTAAGTAGCACAGGAGATAAAATATTGTTGATAAGATGTAGAAATCATCTGATTCCGGCAAAATTTGTTTGTTATCGAGTCATTTGAGATTCGTTGCTCTCAATACAAGATTAAGCAAATTTGCTCATTTATTTATGGGTAGAAAAATAGGGGATAATTGATTTTTCACTTGTGAACATTGGCACACATATGTAGTTGACAATGACAGATCGCTATTGTCATTATTTTTGTTCTCCTACATCCGTCACAATCATTATATTCTATGAGAGGATGGAATGATATACAAAGTATTGAAATAAACTAACCATAACAACAAAATTAATTTATATTACAACAAATAGTAAAAGTAGATAATCATATTATTTAACTGGTAATAGTTGAAGTAAGGTGGGTAAGTAAGTATTTTGGAAGTGATAAAAAAACAAGTAGGTAGTAATTAGTAGATTTCAGCTACAAAAAATTGAAAAATAAACTTTTTAACAAAAAATTAAACCGACGAAATACGGAATAGAAAAGTAAAGAATAAAATAAACCTTCCTAGTCTCAATAACTGAGCTACTAAACTAATGTAAGTAACTAATTTTGAGTCGGCGCCAAACGAACAATCAACGAAGATCATTAAATTACTTCAAAAAAATTATCAGAATGTCACCGCGCAACTCGATGCCATCATTTCACGCCTTATCTAATTCATTTGCTTGTTTTTCTGGCGTCGACTCAAAGTTAGTTACTTACATTAGTTTGGGAGCTTAGTTATTGCAACTAAGAAGGTTTATTTTATTTACTTTTCAGTTCCGTATTTCGTCGGTTTAATTTTTTGTTAAAAAGTTTTTATTTTATGAATAATCATGTCTGGGGAAGTATTACATACAATGTGCATGAATAAATAGTTAATATTTGAAAGAGTTCAATTTTATAAAAAAATATCTTGAAGTGTTCAAATAATATATCTATTATATGATATCAAATGAAAGTAGGATGAAAAAATGCCAAAAAATATTTAAACAATTAATTGATCTATGCTTTTCCGATTCGGTTTTCCATAAAACCCCTCTAGAGGAAAACGCTTTGGTGAGAACTCAAAATCGTAACATTATTATCATAACGCAGATCTCCCACGCCCACCTTGAAGTGATGGATATGACCGTCTCTGCTTCCAAGATCAATGAATGAAATTCTTTCGTCATAAGAACAATTCAAACTTTTTGTGAATAATTATATTATTTCATGTATATGTAACTGAAAGTCGATGAAAAATATGACGATTATTGGAAGCATTGGGTTATCAAGTGGATAGAGCAAATGCAAATGTTTCACTCCAGGCTAGGGCTACATGATTTTTTGTGATTATTGCTCCTGGGAGAAGACTAATGTCTGAGACCTACCTGGCTGGGAGTTCTTGCAATTTTTGGATGCTATTTCTTTCGATTTATAGTTTATTATTCCTACTTTGGAAAATGAGAGCGTCCTTCGGCAACCTCTTTATTCTCCGCCTCTGATTTCAGAACGCTAAAATGGATTGATCATGGTGGCGCCGTGACCTAAACGTGAGGCTATGGCCACGTTTATGTCAGTGATTCCGATCTTCCCGAACAGAAGATTCATTTCTTTCATTTTCTTTTTCGCCTTTTTTCGTCATACACGAGTTATTATTTCTTATTGGTTGCACCCTTGTGTGTTACAATTTAAACTAGAATCTGCACAGCATCCATGATCGGGCGAGTTTTACAGAGCCGGATTAAGAGGGGGGCAAACGGGGCTGCAGCCCCCGGGCCTCCACAAGAGAGGGGCCTCCACAATATAAATTTTTAGGCAGAATTTCCTAACGAATACCGAAGGATATGCAAAATTATACATAAAAAATCTGACAACGAAAGAGCAGTTCTCCCACTTTTCCCTCTCATTTTTCGTTTTAAACATTCAAAAACATGTTTCGTATTCTTGTCAAAATCCATGGTTACTATTAATCTTCGATCTGATGAATCATGTGTATATGCGAGAAACAATCACCAAGTAAAACATCATACTATTATAAAAAATATTATATCGTATCGAAATTAGCTGTAGAAACAAGAACAATTGAATAAAAAAAAATATATACATTTTTTTAAATTAAATGAAGAATTTTCTGTCGATGTATTCTTCGAATGACACAAGCGATCTAGATGCACAATGAAATTCAATAATCATAAGCAAAAGAAAATAATATTTCAATTTATGAATATGATTGCATCAAATTATTTATAAGAGCCCTGTGCGCATTCCATAATAGAACAAAAGTTCAAATTCAGTTGACTATTTTTCTGCCGATTCTACAAACACTTTGCCCGTCTATACCTGTTTTTCCTATTTATTGGCGTTGCCAAGTGTCTGCTGAGTGGCGCGCTTGTAACAGAGAAATCCCCGAAATTTGAAAGTGTGAGTCTAAGAGAAAGATGACTTTCCGCAACAAATGTAAATCCTTCTGAAAAGGACTATTTATCTATCTATCTAAAATGTTCTACTATTGAATTATTGATAACCAATATTTCAGAGCTACATTCTCAAACATTGAAATTACAGTGATTATTTTCTGCCATTGCTAGAAACCAATGGAAACGTTCAATTCAAATATTTCATATACGTTTTGGCCAATCAATAGTGGGAATATTCTACCTAGAAAATTGTCGCGGGAATAATTTGAGGTATTTTGTTTTTATTGTCTGACAACCTATATTTTTAATTTGACATCTGTCATCAATTCGCATGAAAAGTGTGAAATGAATCCAATCCACCAAAAAATAATATGAAGAATACCACACGAGAGTTCGATATAGTAGAAAATAATTATATAGATTTCTTTCTCACACTTGTTGGCAATAGCCACTCGAACCAGTTGGTCTCTCTTGTCTATTGTCTGGCAACAAGTTTTCGAAATTCTGTCGAATTATTTTCACTCTCTTGTGATATTACAACTGAGATTGTGATGATGTCAAATTGCACTGAAAAGCGCTCATTTTCCAAAATGAAAAAAATAGGCGAATTACGATGAGACAAAGCCGCCTATCAAAGTTATCTCTTCTTAGCATTGGGAATGATTTTCTCCGGATGCTGGATTTGACCGAAATTATCAATGATTTTTCTTCGAAAAAAACTCGCAAGAATCCCTTTGTTTACGCTGTAAATTAATTTATTTCTTGTATTTTATTATACCTACATATGCTCGTGTCGAAATAATTTGACTTGTTCCGCAATAAATAAAAAAAAAACTTGGTAGAAAAATAATTAGGGGCCTCCACTCCTTTGTTGCCCCATGGCCTCCACACCTTTCAATCCGGCCCTGGAGTTTTAATAGTAAGACTCAACATCTAAATCACATCTAGTAATGTTCCTGAAGTTTATTCACTCGAGTAAAATGGATCGTCAAGAATGCGTTGCACTTCCTCAATATTATCAATTTGACTTAGTTCTTTTCAACGATTCAGGTATACATTATCTTATACCTACCATGAAGGCAAGTCAAAATGATTCTCTCCATAACAACTTTGGAAAGTTTAACTTAACTTTTCCTTCTGCAAAATCATTATAGACAGTCATGATGCTTTGAAAATACTTATGAACGTCTGTATACTCCTCTGACTACCAAGTAAACATCAGGTACGGACTGTGCAAAGTTCGACCTATGCAATCAATGCCTATGAAATTATTCAAAATTTACTTTGTAGTTTCAGATAGATAATAGATATACTGATTGCTAACGACTATAGGATGTAGAAATTAATCGCAGAATAGGCAGCAAATGTTCTTTATTCGGTATCGCCAACAGAAACAATTTTACTCGTACTCTTTCTATTTTCACTATAGTATATATGAACTTTTATTCAATTTTATGGCGATTCGGCCAATCAAAAACCAGGCGGACCGCGATCCCGATGTTTACATCTGGCCTCTTGGGTTTGGATATTGTACTATAAAATGTTTAGCTTTCCAGTGCATCCAATGGTCTCGTAATTATTCCATTGGTTGGCTAATATCATTCCGAGGATTTCATTTGGAGCTTTTGGATAGAATTTGTGAAAAACAATGAAGAATTGCGGTTTTGGTTATATTACCTCAAGTTTTTCGCTTATGTGCCCTAAGTTTTGTTATGGGGCTTTGTTGAACACCTATGTGAATATAAAAAAATTGGTCACATGGTCCAGATCATGGTCGTTTGTCGTGATATTTAAAAATGGCCGGAAAAATGCTAGATTTTTTATTTAAGTATATCTACGTACCTAGTCGTCCGATTTTAATTTTTTTGAACTCATTTTGATCCTTTTTTGAATGCAAACAAATCTTGTCATCGAACAATTTTTAGTTGATCCAATATTAAGATACACTAAAGTTTTTAATATTTCCAGTTTGAGCAGGAATTTAGAGAATACTCCTTGCTTTTTTGTTGTAGTTGCAATAAAATGCAACATTTAGTTCCTTTTTTGTTAGATAAAGTGGGATAAACTTCAAGTTAAACACTCACAGGGAAGCTGAGACTGCTCAGATGAGACGTAGAGATGTTGGTAAAGACTTAACTTGTGCCTTTTATGTGAAAAAGTAATACGTTCTTTGCAATTATGTTCAAGCGAATACGGTATAAAGAACATTAGAAGTGCTTCTGAACTCGTTGGGGAAGATGTGTTGAAAAGCAATGAAGATGCACTTCACATACTTGAGGGAAAACGAGCTGAAGAAAAACTAGAAAAAGATTCTGAAGAATTAAGCTCGGAGGGGCACCCAAAAACAGAGACATAAAAGTAGATCTGACCCTAGCGGCCAATTAAAAAATATATACTGTGTAACCAATTAAAAGCAATAGGAAAACTCGAAACTATAACGTATTTTTGAGAAGTTCGGAGTAGAGCAACTACTGAAAGACTCGTGGTTCCACCTTTTTCAGCGAAGATGTTTTTGCTGTAAACGTCCACTGTCATGAGAAATGTATGGAGAAATACATTTGGATTTATCAAAAAGATATTGAAAAAGATGCAGCCGAAAAAACTTCTGGTTCTGAGTGCCTTAGAGAATCTTTCACAACTTCTGTGGCTACACTGAAATATGAAACCAAAGGATAGCCAACTGAATACCTACGCAATGAATTTAACGAGAAATATTTGTCCAGTGACATCCATATTTCAAGGAGAAGGATGAAAAGTTTGTATATAGAGCACTTTGGTGGTAGTATTTATTCTACTTACTTCACTCACTTCAAATAAAATAAGTTTGGCACAACTTGCAGGAGTAATTCGTAACTCTGTATTGAAGAATGCGCTGAAGCCTTGCGCAGTGACATTAAAATATATGAGTTTGATTCTGACTGCGACGCAAAAGATCTATCCAAATCATTTACAGAAGAAAAGAACAAAGTACCGAAATCCCGGTTCAAATTTTGCTCAGCTATGTTTTCCTGCTACCAGACTTCTCACCAAGAATAGTTAAAATATCAAGCAGTTTTCCAGATACTACTTTAACTAATGCACCGTGGTGCACAAAGTACAAACTATTCATGAAATAACTCGCTGTAAATTTTTACTAAATTATGAACCGTCTTAGAATGACTAAATATGATGCGTTGGAGAGCTTGATTCGAAAATTTCAAGCTACTCTGGGGGCACAGGCACCTCCTCAAGGAATATCACCAAAGTGCTCTATAAGTAAACTTGGATGTCATTGGACAAATTAGGTGCCCTTCGGTTTCGAATTCAAGTCTATCCACAAACGTAAAAGATTATCTCAGTCCCTCAGAACCAGCAGTTTCTTCGGCTGCATCTTTCTCAATATATTGCTGATAATTCAAAATGTGTCCATTTATACAGTTCTTGTGACAGTAGTGCACGTTTGCTGGAAAAAAATTACATCTTCCAAAGTAGCTACTTGCTAAAAAAACTGCATCGAGGTAAAACCGTGAGGATTTCAGTAGTTGCTCTGCTATGAACTTCTCACAAATACGGTAGAGTTTCGATTCTCCTTTTCAATTTAATTGGTTACACACAATACATTTTTTTTAATTGTCCACCAGGTATACCCATCTGTCTTATGTTGGGTGCCGGTATTGCCCTCCCCTTCCGAACCTGAGTCTACAACATCTTTTTCTTTGTATTTCTTTGGGTCGTTTTTCCTCAAGTATGTAAGGTCTGTAGCAAGTATGTAAGGTCTGTAAGGTCTGTATGTAAGGTCTGTAGTGATATTTTTTCCATCTTCAATGTTTTTCAACACATCGTCCCCAATAAGTTAAGAAGCAATTTTGATGTTTTTTATACCGTTTTCGCTTGAACATAATTGCAAGGATTTTACTTTTTTACATAATATGCACAAGTTAACGTCCTCTCCATCGTCTCTTCTGAAGATTGACCAGCTTCACTGTGTCACTCATCTTGTTCAACTTGAAGTTTATTCCACTACCTCTAATAGTAAAGAACCTAAATGCTGCATTTTGTAACTACAATAAAAAAAAAATAATATTGTCTAAATTATTTCGCGAAATATTAAAAACCTTAGTGTATCTCAATAACTTAAGCTGGATTTATAGTTAGACGGACTGTAAACGTAGACGCACTGCAAAAAGATCAACTATAGATTTTATATACTCTTGTTTATAAATTAACGTAAACGCATGACGTAACGTAAGTGAAACGGACTGGAACGGAAGAGTTGGCCAACTTTCATCTTTTACACTACGTTTCTTGCGTCCGGCCAATCAAAATAAAGAATTATGTGTTATGTTTTTTACAAGACGTAATTATTCATTAAATACTGGAACAGTCATTCACGTATACTTAAAAAATTGATCTGGATCAGCAGTCTTCATCTTTAAAAAATTATTGTAGGCATTCTCTACTTTTCTATTACGGTTTATGGGTCTTGTTTTGTAACGTCTTAGTCGCATAATTATTGTTCTTCGAGTTTGTCGACACTTTTCCAATGCTACTGCACACAACAACAGTCCCACGGCACCAAGAAGCATACCTTCATGTATTTCATAATCCATTGTGACACAGAAAACGAAGCATGGATAAATATTTAGAATATAATACAAATTCAAACCAACACAGGCTGTTTATGATTCGTGTAATGTGTAGGTTATGTTGAATATCACTACCACTTCTACCCATGCGCAAAAATTCCGTTCCGTCGATTTATAAATTCAATAATATTTTACAGTCCGTTTGTTACGTATACAGTGCGTCTACGTTACAGTCCGTCTAACTATAAATCCAGCTTAAGATTTAATAATTGTCTATTACAAGATTTGTTTGCTTTAAAAATGGAGTGAAAAAGCTTTAAAAATTTAAATTTGACCAGAGGTACAAAGAAAAACAAAACTCAAGCAATTTGGCGGCCATTTTAATATGGCGACCAAACGACCATTTATACATACTATACTATAGGTGTTTAACAAAGCCCCGCAACTATCATTATTGCGGAAAAAAAAATGTCATAAAAATGCATAGATACCTATTTCACGCGTTTAACAACACCATGCTCTTATTCTCAAGTCAGTAACAAAAAATCATTGAAGTGACGTATACTTGCTTTTACTTAAAAATTAATGGGTAGGTGAGAAATCATACAGTCTAACTCCACCAAAAAAAATAATTTCAATACCATTGTGGCACGAAGATTGACATCAGGAACTGGACATGTTTCGAAGGATTAATCCTTCATCATCAGTAAAATGGAAGAGGTTACAAGCAGATCATTGTATGGTGGACAAAATTATGAAAAAATGACACTAAAAATAACTACAATAACATTATTGTGTCCGCATCTAGTGCGGGTTCACTAATGTTAGGGACCGTGGTTAGTCCTAACAAACAATATTTTAATAAATTGCAAAGGATTTATAAAATCATTAGATACACATGGATGAAAATGTGTATTTGATGATTCCATAAATCCTTTGCAATTTATTAAAATGTTGTTTGTCAGGACTAACCACGGTCCCTAATATTAGTGAACCCGCACTAGATGCGGATACAATAATGTTATTGTGGTTATTTTTAGTGTAATTTTTTCATAATTTTGTTCACCATACAATGATCTGCTTGTAACCCCTTCCATTTTGCTGATGATGAAGGATCCTCCAAAACATGTCCAGTTCCTGATGTGAATCTTCGTGCCACATTGGTATTAGAATTATTTTTTTGGTGGAGTTAGACTGTATGATTTCTAACCTACCTAGTAATATCGCCTCCACTGTATGAGATGAATCGCCTACGTTGGATGAAAATTAATGTATAAGTCCGAAAACAAGTGCTATTTCCTCCCTGGATGCTTTATTACAATCTGCGGAAGAAAATGGTGTACTTTTTTCGGTGTTAAATCACTTGCGAGAGAAATTAATTACATCTACGGAGAAAATGTAGGCATCGTTTCTTCTCTCCTTCGTCATACAAATTGCTGTAACAACAAAATAAACTTACCGTGAATTCCGAATTCGTCCTATAATATAATGGCTCTCCTTGAGGGAATTTTGACCATTTTTCGATACGCAACTCAAAACGAAGAACCCTATGAACCGTTGATGATTATTCTACTTCAGCGGAGTGAGATCTTCGACATAAACGTAGCCAACGATCGTCTTATCGTGGCATAAGGAATACTTTCTGACCTTTGCAGTCCGTCTCCAATGGATAAATAAAAGTGATTGATTCAATATCGAATCAATTTCTTATTCTCCAGTTAGTTCTTGTTTGTACAAGCTTCAATAATGTTTACGTGTTTGAGAAAAAGTGATAAAAGTGTTATTTCAACAGGAAAGTTCAACATGGAGTTGAAAAATGCATGTAGAAGGTATGTACCACAACGAAGAATTATAGTACGAAGAATATATCTTTCGATGGCATCCCCAGCGATCCAAAATTCCCCAAAATATTGTGGGAGATTCAAAGGATCGCCAGAAGAACTTCGTGAATGACTGAAAAAAATTATATGTTCATAAAGTGGAAAGTATTGGGGACAGTTCAATTTAATGACAATATAAGTTTTTATTATTTTCAGTGGAATGTATGAAGAGTTGAACAAAAACATACCAATATTTATGAAAAGAATGGGAGAAGACTCCACTGAATGAATCGTTCTTCCATTTGGAATGAAAAATATAAAAAAATCAATTAGTAATTGCAATGATGAATTATAACTCCATAGGCATACCTTACTGGGGGAGAAGGAGTATTTTATTATTCGCCATAGCGCTCCAGAACCTCATTATTTCTATGTCCAAGCAAGCAGTACAAGCAATGTTACTTTCAAAAATACTCTCCGATTCTATGAAGCAACTCAACTAAAATCCTCCAATTTCGGGAAAAAACATAAAAAAATTGTTATCTTAGTGATTGAGAACAAAATTATGGGAACAAATCTGAACGGGTTAGAGTGAAACAATGTTTTTGGTATTCCCACTAATTTTGACCAAATGAGTATATATAAAATACAATTTTCGGTCTGAGAGACAAAAAAAAAACGACGGTGCGCCAGTCGAATTTAATTATTGATTCTGAAAAAGAAATCATCAAACTAACAAATGTGTCAGAAAAAATTGTTTATTCTCTGTAAAATAAAATTCAAATCTTCGAATTTTAATTTAAAAAAACCTAGTGGGGTAAAAAAAATATTTTATTATTCAAGCTATTTTTTTATAAATTCGTTTGTATTCTTGAGGTCAATATGAAAATATAAAAAATAACAGCTGGACAATTTTCTATTGTGTCATATGAAACCCATATTACGCCAATTTCGTGTATTACATCCCTGCTCCCAGTAAAAAACATTGTGTGAGTGGTATATTCTTTGTACCAACGCCCCACTACACGTTCACGTACCACCACCCTCCCAAGAAATGATATTTTCATGTAATCTGGCTCAAATTGAAAAAATAGAAACTCTATTTTTGTGTAAACTTTATACTTTTTAATCAAAAGTTGGCGAAGGAGCCAAATCTCCCTGAATTCTTCCTAATATTTCTATGTAATCTGACTTAAATAAAAAAAAGAAGGATAACCAGCACACATGGATATAAGAAGTAGTCACTTAGAAAAATAATATTTAATATTTTCTGTTTCGGCGGAAAGAAAACTCAAATAGTATCTGACTGACACGAGCGAATAAACTACAAATGAAATTATTAATTCTCATGAATGGTAATTTACAGTGATTATTGTTTTTTTTTCATTTGTGTGTACATCTTAGATAGAAAATAAAAAAGAATAAAAGTTGTAAAGCTCATAAAGCTCTATCAAAAGAAAAGAAAATTAAAAATTGAGATTTTTTTAAAATCTTCTAACATCCGCCATTTTGAAACTACCGGATTGATTATCCTAGGCATTGATAGAAATTTATCCTAGGCATTGATAGAACTTATCCCAGGCATTGATAGAAAATCTTTTAGCGGCCAATTTCGTTACATTCGGTTAAAAGATGTGGCCTCCACTTTATTGACAAATTTTGTTATATCTCATATATATATATATATATATATATATATAAAGTTGAAGGAATTTAATGGACATAGCCCTCAGAGAGAAGTGTTAACCGTAGACACGTGTTTCGGGCTCTCGCCCTCATCAGTACGGTGGAAGTGCAAGATGAACAACACTTGGTAGAAACGACAAATCACGGTCACAAACAACGCCAACCGCTCATTTGGTTTCGGTCGCAGACCCGAATTCCAGGAAGCAACCAACGTCACCACGGAGGCGCTATAGCTACTGCGTGACATCCGAATCCAGGAATATAAATATGAAAGAGAGTAATAGTGAGGGGACTGTAAACAAGTTGAAGGAATTTAATGGACAAACCCTCAGAAGTGTTACCGTAGACACGTGTTTCCGGGCTCTCGGCCTCATCAGTACGGTGGAAGTGCAAGATGAACAAACTTGGTGAAACGACAAATCACAGGTCAACAAACAAACAAAATGAGCGGTTGGCGTCTGTTTGTTGACTCCGTTGATTTGTCGTTTCTGACAAGTTTTCATCTTTCCTCCACCATGAGCCGAAGAGCGAAAGTGAAACACCTCTCTGAGGCTATTCCGATAAATTCCTTCAACTTTGTTTTTACGTCCCTCACTATTACTTTTCATATTTATTCCTGAATATCGCGAGCATACTGCCTCCGTGACTTGTTCCTGGAATTCAGATGCTGACCAAACAAATACGGTGGTCTGTTTTGACTTCCGATTGTCGTTTTCCAAGTTTGTTCATCTTTACTCTCACTACTGATGCACCGAATGTCTACAACTCTCTGACATCATTAAATTCCTTCACTTTTTTAACAGTCCCCTCACTATTCTCTCTTTTCATATATATATATATATATATATATATATATATATATATATATACATATATATTAATATACATATATATACATACATATACATACATATATACATATATATACATACATATATATATATATATATACATATACATATATATATATATATATATATATATATATAGATATATAGTAGCTTCATTTGAGTTATTTAATCCTGGTGTATATTTATCGGTTTGGAACTTCTTTGGATTTGGATTCATAAAATTAATCAGACGTTTCGCCTTTGGCCAGGGGCTTTTTCAGTAATTGTTTTATCCATTATTCACAATTCTAAGGTGGTTTGTATAGCATTTGGTACTTGGACCAATTGCACACAATTATAAGGGGTTTCATTTTGGTGTGTTATGTTATTAACTATTGAAAGATAGTGTGTTTTTAATTATTTAAATGGTAAGTTTACTCGGAGAAAAAATGCGTTTTAGCAGTGGTAATCTTGTATATACAGCAAGATATATCAAAATATTTTGAAAGTCTTGTGATGACGGGACTAATAGGTAGTATTTCTATTGAAATCTACCTAAAAATTTGAGTGAAATGTTAACGCACTCTTATTAGATACAACCAGTGGGTGGCTCGACTTCCTATGCGTGGTACTGGTTTACAATTTACATAAATATGTCGGCTGATTTGAAAGTATAATAAATTAATACTGCCATAAACGTCAATTCAAAATTGTGTACGCACTAATCTAGATGCAAAACCCACTTTCTTGAAATTTATTCGATAAGCTTTTGATATATTATCGCTAGATACTGAAATATATCCAAATGAAAGTTTATTGATGGAAATCATTTATTTTTTGTGTGCAATGTTTCGTAGCTGATTTACGTTTCTATTGAAATACTAGCTGCTTGTCCTGTCCAAATTTCTATATTCCCTAATTTTTTTGCCTGAAAACTTTCGCTGCGTAGAATTATTTTTTCCTTTGTTTTTCTTTGCGTTGTTAAATCTAAGTTATGCCTGTGACTCGGCCTGCTTTCCGATATCCCGTTTTTCCCTTATTGCCTTATTCCGTTATCCCATTATTCCGTTTTCCCGTTTTCCGTTTTCTCGATATCATGTTATCCCATTATCCTGTTTCCCCATTATCCTGTTTTTTCGTTATCCCGTCTTCCAGTTATCCCGATATTCTTTCATCCAGTTTTCCTGTTATCACGTTATCCTGCTATCCTGTTTTCGTTATCTCGTTATTCCGTTTCCCTGTTATCCCACTATACCGTTACTCCGTTATCCCGGTATTCCTTTATCCCGTTATCCCGGTATCCCGTTTTTCCGTTATCCAGTTTTTCCGTTATGCCACTTTCCCGTTATCCTGCTTTCCCATTATCCCACTTTCCCATTATCCCGCTTTCTCATTATCCCGCGTTCCCATTATCTCGCTATCCCGTTATCCCGTTTTTCTGTTATCACGTTTTCCTATTTTGCCGTCATTTCGTTTTTCTGTTATCACGTTATCCCGTTATCCCGTTATCCCATTATACCGTTATTCCCTTATCCCGTTATTCCTTTATTCCGTTATCCCGCTTTCCTGTTATCCCGTTTTTCCCATTTTTCCCGTTTTCTCACTCTACTGTTATTTATAGCGCGAAAATACTTCAAATATATGAGTACCCCAATTTTCATGGCGATCGGTTGATCCTTGGATCATATATGCTACGCTAGATACGGCATCCTGTATTGTTTGTTCGATATTAGAGGGATACAGATGAGAGGGGGTGAAGGACACGTCGGCGTTCTATATGTTATAGCCAGTACCGCGTGTAACTACCAATAGCCCCAGACCTACCAAAACAACAACCTAGGTGCCGTATCTAGCGCAGCATACATGATTTAATGGTTGAACGGAAGAAGTTGATGCGCTGCAGCGCCACCTAGTGGTGAGTTGAAGTGGAATAGATAGCATAAAAACCTTCTCCATGGAAAAAACACTTACTGTCAAAAAAATAATTTTGAAATCATACAAAAATCCCATAGAAAAAGGCACTTTCCCGAATTTCCAATTTTTTCGGGCAACTTTTCCGACTATTAAAAACATTTTTACAAATTTTTGGACAAATCGGTCCAGCTGTTCTCGAGTTTTGCGATAAGTAACACAATCTGACATTCATTTATATTAGGTATATAGATTTCCGCTTCAACCAAAATCTAACCTTACAAGATATTAATGATTTCATGGTTACAAATAATTAATATGGTGAAATTCATTTTTCCATAGATTATAATTGAAATTAAAAACTCACATCTAATCAAATGAATATACAAAACAATTTTTCATGTAATTGATTTGTTATCATATTTATTATTCTGATTTAGAAAAGTTTTATAATTCTTTTCATAAAATTCACACAGTATTTCGAAATAATTATCGGCCTGATAAAATGTTTCATAATATTTGGAATGATATTTGGCTTCTAGCTTATTTGTGGAAGGATACTCATTCTTGACATTCTTGGGGGATTATAATGTTCCACAATTTGGAAACAAAATTAAATAGATCAGAGAATCTATACAAGTGTAAAAAGACCAAAAAAACTTTTTAACAAAAAATTAAACCGAAGTGAAACGGAACTGAAAAGCAAAAAATAAAATAAACATTCTTAGTCTTAATAACTAAGCTCCTAAACTAATGTAAGTAACTAATTTTGGGTCGGCGCCAAACAAACAAGCAAATGAGTTGGGTAAAGCGTAAAATGATGGCATCGAGATGCGCGGTGACATTTTGATATATTTTTTGAAGTAATTTAATGATCTTCGTTGATTGTTTGTTTGGCGCCGACTCAAAATTAGTTACTTACATTAGTTTAGGAGCTTAGTTATTGAGACTAAGAATATTTATTTTATTTTTTGCTTTTTACTTCTGTTTCACGTCGGTTAAATTTTTTGTTAAAAAGTTTTTTATTTTTCAATTTTTTGTGGTTGAGATCTACTAATTATAACCTATTCAATTTTTGATTACTTCCAAAATACCTACTTACACACCTTACTTCAACTATTAACAGTTAAATAATATGATTATATATTTTAATTATTTATTTTGTTATCTAATGAAAATTATTATTGATAGTTCTGGTTTGTTCATTTCATTACTTTGTATATAATTCCAACCTTTCAGAGAATGTATTTATTGTGACAGATGTAGGAGAACAAAAGAAATGACAATAGCAATCTGTCAATGTCAACTACATATGTGTGCCAATGTTCACAAGTGAAAAATCAATCATCCCCTATTTTTGTACCCATAGGGGTGGATTATTTCATCTCAAATTAAAATATGATCAACAATGAGGTATACACTATCTAATAAAAAAAATCATCCAAATCGGACAACCCAGTACAAAGTTATGCCTGATAGAATCGGTTAACGAACCAAAATTCAGAGGGTGAACGATCAATATCCTCCATTTTGCTACCCTTAGAGGAGGAATTTCCTTTTCAAATTCTAATGAGATCAACTTCGAAGTACACCCTATCCAATGAAAAATGAATCATCGAAATCGAACTAATCTGTAAAATGTTACCCGTCGACTAGAGAACCTCCTCTGTTTTGATTTCGTCGGTTAAAAATAACTAAAGTTCTTATGCTTCAGGAAATTAAAAAATTGCACGACAATTATATTTCGGTGATCCGACAATTCACAAATGAGATTGAGTTAAGAAAAAATTAAATTTTTCAATTTATCCTATTAACAAAAAAAACTTATGAAAATGATAATTCAAAATTATAAGACGAATGTATTTCGCCTATCCCTGTAAAATGTATAAATCAGATACATTATATGAAGTATATGAATACGATGTTGCAAAAATATCGAAATTTTCACGGAAAACCGGAAATATAATCAAAAAGCGTATATTTTCTTTAAAAAATTTTAGTGAATTTTGGTAATGATAATGTTAAATGAATATCGACCATAAGCCAGGACATGAGTTCCGATGCGTTTTTGAAAATCAGCAAATTTTGAAGCTACGAATATTGGTGCTCTTTATTACGTAAACGACCGAGCAGCGAATAGGCGTTTAACGGCAATGATGCCTAGTTTCTTAAACTATAAATGTCAGAACTAGAACACTATTCGCAATATCAAGATTTGATAATATGGCATCGTTGCAAAACTGATTGAAGCTGTCAACTGTGGGATTGGTTGATCGAGTGATTACGTCACAACATTTTGCAATAGAGCTAGAAAGAAGCCATTTGAATTTTGCCGACTTTATTTTTTTGTAAGTTTTAGAAAATTGAAAAACAAAAACAGAAAATTACCTACAGAGTTTTCACAAGCTGTAGAATCCATTGAAAATATTTTGAAAATTTTGTGTCCCCGCCCATTATACAAAAAAATGTATTAGCAATACTTTTAAAATTGGACTTTTTCTCGTAAATTTAATGCAGAGGCAGTGATAACTTGATATCAAGTTAGCATAGCCAGCCCCTATAAAAACAAACTAAAAATTTAAATTACTTTTTGAATACGTGAAAGGTTTTATTTTTTGTTGTATTTTTCCAAATATTATTTCTGATATGTTTTACTGTGTCTATCAGAAAACAAATCAATATTTCTGATTACAGTATGGATATATGGTTTTCTTTTAAACCTCTGCTTTTTTGGCAACAGAGCACATAAATGTACCAATATTCTTAACGTCAAAGGAAAACTTCACAACTTGACAGCTATTGATTTTTATCGAAAAATGTAAGTACCTAACACCTTTTGATGTAAATAAAATGTGAATGTACTATTCAAGGCTCCAGAATCTCTAAATAAATCATACCGACGTAGGTGACGTAGCAGTAGCAGTTTATCGCTTCTCATTGTCGATATGAATGATAATTTCAGCGTTTTCTATCTCCTTATTCAATACATATTCATAATATAAAACCATTATTTTTATAACGAAAATACCCGACCGAAAATCAACGAATATGTTTCCAAGTATTCTAATGAATCATTTGATAGGGATTTGAAATTTCAGATAATTAGTCTTGGACTCCACGTGCGTTTGATGAACTAGGTTTCAACATTTTAGAAATATTCGTTCATGTATTCTGTTTTCCCAGACGTCTGAGAAATTTCAATGAATTGAAATGCATGACGACGAAGTGAAAATTTGCATAATATCGTCCTTGTCGGTTAATTCATATCATACGCGGTATGCGTGGTGGCCTCGTTCAATTTTAAAAATAAACTAGAAATCACGCAGACAACAGCGGGGCTTTCATCATGCTGGTTGGTCAGTGCAAGCGGATCAACATTAGCATCGATCATGTTTTTGAAGAATATCCATAGAAGTCAAAGTTAACTTCGAAGATTAGTAGAACATTTGTTCCATTATCTGTAAAATCCACGGGAGACATAGATATTTTTTCAGTGTTTCCCTAGGATTTTATTTACAATCTATATGAATATAGTATTGAATAAAGAGTAACAATGTTGGTCTTTATCTAGGGAGTTCTCTCAACTAGTGGATTATATTTCCTTTTGTGTCCGTTGAAAATTGAATTCAATGCAGATGGGCAAGTTCCAAATAAAGGATCCCCGAGAATCAAGTCATATGGAGACCTACGGGATTTATATTGACTCTTCTATCCAAAAAAGACTTACGACGTCATATCAAATCACCACTCCCTATTTCATTTCTATTCAAGGGCACGTTTTAATCCATATTAGAATATTACAATTATATAGCTAGATATATTACTTTCATGATATTTATCTAGTTCATGCGTTCCTTTAGTATATAGTTATTTTCCATAGTTTCATAATCAATAACTAGTACCCGCGACTTTTTCCTATGTTTTTCTTTATGGTATGCGTGTGACCTTGCCCGCATCCCGTTATCCTGTTAACCCGTTTACCCGTTTCCAGTTATCTCGTTAACCCCATTCCGGTATTCCGTTATCTCAGTGAGTTATAGTAAAATGGATAGCGCGAAAATATCCTCGATGTTCAAATATCTGTGTATACCAATTTTCATGGCGATCGGTTGAACGGTATAGAAGTTGATGCACTGCAGCGCCATCTAGTGGTGAGTTGTAGTGAAATGGATAGCATTAAATCATTCTTCATGAGATTATGTATATATATATATATATATATATATATATATATATGTATATATATATATATATATGTATATATATATATATATATATGTATATAAAATCATCAGGAGGGTTCGAATTCGAACCAAATCTCTTAGAGTGCTAATACCTACCGGCAAGGACAAAAATGTGAAATGCACAAAATTATAGAAGTGACACCTATAATTTGTGGGGTGAAGTGGAATTCAATGACACGAAATTTCGTGCAACATTGATAGGTCACCAACAGATGTCACTATAGGCCAATCCACGACACCAAAAGCCGTACTTCTAGTGCGTTCAGAGTAACGCAAAACAAATAACGAAAGTTTTGGAAACCATGAAACAGCTATAGGCGGATGGTGGCTTTTTTGAAATCGAAACAAATCTCTGTTTCTTTCGTTATTTGTTTTGCGTTACTCTGAACGCACTAGAAGTGGCGTTCAGAGAGAAGCTATTGAATAGTCACCGTCCACATTCACTATTCCATATATTTTTGGATATAATAAATTATCAATAAGAGCCAGGATCGCATCGAAGTCCTCTAAATTTCGCATCATGGAAAATTCGAAAAAACATATCAAATGTCAATTATTTAAGTTATTCAATTTCAAAAAACTCTCAGATTATGTGTCCTTGATTCATGTCGCATGCACAAAACTTTTAACTTCTGTAGTTGCGTATCTTTCCCTCGGTGTTCCACGGTATTTGCATCCTAATCTTTAAATTAGCCCGTTGATGATATTTTGTTGCAATAGTTATAGATTTTGTCATTGTTTGAGAGTGTACGTAATAGCGTAATAGGTAGGATCCAAAAGTAATAGAACTATTACTATAGTAATACTGATTACAAACCTTTGAAGACACCACGTTGCGAGAAGCGCCTAGCAGTGGAGAGTGTTGCCACAGAACACCTTACAACGCAGAATGGAAACCTGTCAACGTTCATATTACATGCATTTCGGACTGGCATGATTATTCAATTCCAATCAAATTTGTCGCTCAAAAATGACATACCTATGTACTACTAAGCGTATAATAGGTGCGTTTGGTTTCAGAAAATCGAAACCGATAGGATGCAGATAGTAATGTCTAGCGACACCATAGTACTTTGCTTCTTCACGCAAGATCTATTAACAAACATAATGTTGCCTGTTAAATATTGGCGAAACGCTTATTTGTTCTGTTCTCATGAATTCTCACGTGAAAACGCCGTAATTACTATAAAATATAACTTTTTACATAAGATTGCATTGCGTTCAACTTGAATAGCATTACTAGCCGAATTAGGTTACGTTGTGTTAATGTTATACGCATGCGCCATTCAGATTAGGAACCGAGGAGCAAAATATAATGGATGTCGCCTGATCTGAGTAATGGTGGATTTATGCAACACCAATTAACAATTATCAAGTAACAATTAGCCATTAACAATTAGCAATTAACAAGTAACGAAAATGATGGCAATTATGCACATTCAATCAATAATTAAGGAAGAAAAGTAAGCATGCGCACAAGTCCATACAACACGGAAATTGCCGAACGAGGTCGATCAAAATGGCATCATCAATTTCCATTTTTACAGTATATTTTCACAAACAAATAAAATTTCAAAAGACGCCACAACCCACAACAAAAACATACCAGAATATTTTATTCAGTGAAAGTTGGGTTAGCTTTCGTCATCGCACGTACCAATCCACGGTCATCTGCGTACTAATTGCGCACTAGAAGAAAATTTGGTTCAATTCAAGTAAGAAGTTGAAAGTTGGCCAACTTTCTACTTGTTAATTGTCAATTGATAATTGTTACTTGTCTGCATAAACACGGCCATTGTAGGATGATGGTTGAACTTATAATTCCTAATTGTTAATTGATAATTGTTACTTGATAATTGTTAATTGGTGCTGCATAAATCCACCATAATTCATATTTGGTATCACGTGATCACCTGGCTGATCGAACAAGGTATGGAATGAACGATCTTTCTTATATATTGCCACTTTACTGTCAAATAAAAGAACAATACTCTACACTTTTATTTTTACTAGAATAACGGACTCGAACTCAGTTAACTCATTGAGAAATAAAAAACTCCTTCCACAAGTTCTTATCATTAAGGGCGGGTTGTAACACAGCTAGTCAGCCTTTGGTAAAGGTTAATTACAGGTTTTCTCTCTTTCTAGATCATGGCAATAAAAAGAGAGAGAACCTGCAGTTAGCAAAACCGGAGGTGACCAGAGGTGATACAAGCCGCCCTAAGTGGTTCGCACAGAACATTTCAGAGAAATATAAGAAAATAAACCTCACATCACGTCTCTCTGCTTGCTCTGATAACTAACGAACACAGAACAGAGGAAGTGGATATGATTTACCGAACGCTTACTGAGCGTATAGAGTGAATCGAATATTCAGATATGTAAACACCGAACACAACTGATGAAGAGCACGATTATTTGCTCCTTGAAGATCAATGTGCCGGCGTTAACTTTTTTTCTGGGCAGCTAGGTGTTCTGTGGTGTAGCAAATGCTTATGATGCGCGTTTCCGTTCGCCAAATGTTGTATAAGGACAGGCCCAGAGAGAGAGAGGGGCCAGGGGGGGGGGGCAAATGTCCTGGGCCCCCAAAGGATAGGAGGCCCGTAGTCCTCATGGAACATCAAAACATGATTGTTCAATGCCCACACCGAATACCCAACTGTGGCTAGGCAGCCACTGGCTATGTCTATTGAGATCCATTAACCTTCATTTTTACGTATTGCGTCAATCTTTTTTCTATAAATTTGGGGGACATTACCATCAATCTCAGTGAAGAAATTCAATCATTTCAAAACTCTTCAGTCCGCAAACTCCGAAGACAACATGGAACAACTCAATATGATTTCCAAACAAAAAGTACAGAAATTGTTTCCAGCCGTAGCCGAAGCGGAGAGATCATTCAGTACTTTGACCAGCATTAAAGATCACTTGCGTTCGACTATGGGACAGACACTACTTATGGTTTGGCAATGCTCTTAATCGAGTCACAATTAGCTGGACCGCTGAATTTCGAAAAAATTATAGATGATTTAGCCGACAAAAAGGCCAAAAAAGCGAATTCGTTTTAAAAAAAAAAATATTGTTGAAAATTATATATTTCCATTTAATTATTTTAGTGCTGCACGAGTTTACATCCGTATTTAATATATATCAAATGAAAAAAAATTACGGAAAATCCTTTTTTTATCAATTGCATCAAGCTTCAAACAGTCTAGATAATAAATCATTTATATATCATGGTTTATGGTATTTAAAAAAAAAAAATTAATAAAAAAATCCTTTTTGAAGTCAAGCTTTTATTCATATGTGCTGAAAAGGTAAAAATAATTGCTTTGGATGTGCGAAGTAGGTTATTCTGTAAGTTATGATAAGAGCTTGTCACGCAAAGTTTTCAGTTCGAATACAAACTATTAATTATTTTATTTTGTGCTTTTTAGTAAGTACGCCCCAATCTATGCATTTTTGTTAATGCAGCGTCATTATGAGGCCTTTTTCCTGCGAGTTCAGAGCTATCTAGTTCTCCAATGAGGAAACAGACCATCTAAAGATTAACTCTTCCGCCATCCTAGAGCTGCCATCTTCAATTTATGAATTCTGACAGAAAAACAATAATTTCTTACTAAATTCAAAACTTTCGATCCAAAAAACCCCGACATACCAATTTTGAACCGAAGCGGTACATTATCGCAAAACTTGTCCACCATCTTGGAGCCGCCATCTTGAGTTTATGAATTTTAACAATAAATTCATAATGTCTGACCCCGAAAACTTCCACATACCAATTTTGAATAGAATCGGACCATAATCACAGAAATCGTCCATTTCGATTTTATGATTTTTGACAAAAAACCCCACATACAAATTTTGAGTCGAATCGGACCGTAAACACAAATCTCGTCGGCCATCTCAGAGCCGCTAATTTGTTTTTTTCTCTATAAAAAATTCCATAATGCATTGTCACGGGAACTATGAACACCTGCCAAATTTCACGTTAATCGGACAAATAGAAGTGGGTCAAATTTAATTGCAAGATTTGATTACTGACAGCACCAGGACAGGCGAAACAAAATAAAAGCTTGTAAAAAAGAACAGTTCATATTCTCCATGAATATTAATTCTAGTATCAAGCCAACGCCCTCAGTTGGATTATATAAAAAAACTGATGGGGCCCTGCTGCATACTCTGCCCCAGGCCCAATGCTGGCTCTCTCCGGCCCTGTATAAGGATGATATTTTTCTTAATGTTTATTTTCAAATAGAAACTGACAAGTCTGAGCAAATATAAAACGATAAATCTGAGCTGCTTTTTCCTTAAATTCAAATTGTATTGAATAATGTATACGGAAGTTGAAACGCTACTTACGAAAATAGCTAAAAATGAAATATGTGAATTTTGTTGAAAAGGGAAACATTCTCATGCATAAAGAAGCAAAGTACTATGGGTCGCTAGACATGACTATCTGCATCCTATCGGCTTCGTTTTTCTGAAACCGAACGCTTAGTATAACAAATGACATTTTTGAGCGACAAATTTGATTGGAATTGAATAATCATGCAGTCCGAAATGCACGTAATATGAACGTTGACAGGTTTCCATTCTGTGTTGTAAGGTGTTCTGTGGCAACACTCTCCACTGTTAGGCGCTTGAATACCCCACAAGAGGTTATCTTGAACGATGGAAGATAGTGACTAAAGTTTATCTTTCAGTCACAGATGATTCCACATCTGATTTTATGTACATTCTGTTCATATTTTCGAACAAATCAATGTGAATTTTAGTTCTGGTATGGAATAGAACAAGCCTGTTTTCTAAATTTAGTTTTTTCAGATATTAATAGTTTCTAGTGATATATAGATAAAGAAGGTCGTTTATGTTGTCTATACAATAATCCTTGGAAAGATAAATTCCATTGTGAAATGTTAATGAACGATATGATCGAGTGAAGGACACAGATAACAACTATCCGAAAATGTATTATCAATATTGGCCTATTTTTTATAATGAGTTATATTTACAATAATTCCGTAGATACTTGAAGAAATATTAAATTTTTCATAATCTTGACATTTGATATTTACATGGAATTGTTCATGGAATATATTGATTGATATACATTTGGAAGAACAAAAATATTACTTTCATAGCTGCAAACAATGTATTATTTATGTCCAAACTGATAAAGTTTTAATGAGTTCCCGAATTTATTGTTGTCTTTATATTTCAATTGTTAACTTCAATGAACAATAAACATTATTATTATGAAAATGATGTGGCACTAAAGTCATTTCGAAAAACGAATCAATGTGTAAAAATAAATGACGAAATAGAATGAACATTATTCAAAAATTCAATTCAATTATATATATTCCCCAGACAGAATTGATATCACATAATAAGTGAGGAATGTCGCCAATTCTTTATGAAATAACTCATAATTGTCAACAATAATCCCAATAATCTAATTAATACCCATCATTCGATTGTGAAATTGTTTACATATATTGCTCATGATTCTAGGTGAACTCACTTTTATTCATTTATTCATTCTGAGAAAAATAATTTCACCAAAGTTATTAAAAGTTTCTGTTTCTGTCTATTTAGTCTGCTTTTATCGCAAAACTATTTACAACGAACGCACTCGCAGTTGTGACACGATTACTTTCATGTCCATAATAAAAATATAAATCGTGAATTAATTCCCTTCCATTGAAATAATAGATGCGATTCCAGAGGAACATTTTTCGTAATAATTTTATTGAATCCTGTGTGATCAAATACATGATATAGGATACGTCAAAATACAAACATATATAAATTTAAATTACAGTATAGATGTACAGGAATATAAAAATAAGAGCATGAAAACAAAATTCAAAGACATGTTAAAATGTTATTTCACGTTTAAAAATTCCGAGACGCTGTAGAAACTATGTTCTTGCAGATATCTTTTCAATTTTGATGGGAACAAATTCTGATTGGGAATTTTACTCAGACAAATAGGAATATGGTTGAAAAATGTAGCTCCTGTGCATGATGGACTATTTTTATAAAATGATGAGTTATGATTAGGAATTCTGAAGAGATCTCCATTTCTAGTAGAATAATTGTGATGCTGAAAAACAACAACAAAAATAATGAAAAGTGCAACAAAAAAGTGCGTGTAAATCGAAAATTCGAGAAGAAAACAAAGGATGTGTGGTATCAAGGGAAAATGATCAACAAGCGAGGGATTGAAAAAAATTAATTTTGGAAGAACCAACTCAAAAAATTTGAATTTGAAAAATCAATTATATTTTCGATACAAAAACAGTTATTTGCCAATACAACACAAGGAAATACATCGGTTCAAGGGACTATTTACATCCACGACATTTTCAAGCTATCATCGACGCAGTATATCGAAACTGATTCTTAAATAAATTAGATGTCCGTTTTATGCAAAAACTTATTTTTAATTTATTCGTGAAAAAAAACTGGTCTGCGGAGTTCCAAGAGTTAATCAAGATATATCAGGTTTTCCTCTTATTTCTTGGCATTAATATTATCATACCATTCAAAATTGAAGAGCTTCTTTATGGAAGTATTTATTTAAAATGCTGATTTATGGTCAATTTTATGATAGAGGCAAATTTCTCGTTATTATCATGGTAATCATGAATTGTGAAACCTCACTAGACTTCTTTGAATAGTTTATATTTAAAGGAGTGTTGCTGCTTTCGTCTCGTTATGGTAATTATATGCCTCTGACAGATTCATTGCATTTTAGTTTGAATTATGATATATTTCGTTAGTTATATTTGATGATAATAATTCGAACCAAGCATGTTTGTCTAGTATTTGAAATAATATCATACCCTCATCATAATCCCTGTTTTTTGAACTAAAAAGCGTGTGAAATCTGAAGATTAAAACACGCCGTGTTTTGAAGGAAAACGCGTGTGAATTCTCTGGATTAAAACATGCCGTGTTTTAGGTTGCTAGGCAACAAAAAGAAGTCTAACTTTCATATCAATCATATGAACTGTCAAATGAGCTTGTAAACAACAATTGCTATATCCATGTCAACAAGACGTAATATCAGATGTCCATTACATACCTGATTAGATGTATTAAAATATAAGGAACATTATACTGGTCTAAAATTCATTTCCAGCATTGTTATTGAAGTTATGATGCAGGTATAATATAATAGTTTAAAAAAACTAAAAAACACGCTTTTATGGAAAACAAGACTAAAAAAATTGAAAATAAAAATAAAAATATTTTTAAAAAAGCGTGAGGTGCAAGGCCAACAATTACCTGTGATCTGAGACATTTCCTACTTTACTGCCCTAGGTGTGTTATGTACTATAAAATTATTGATACCATGCACCCCACGTTTTTTTTTAAATAAAATACATTTTTTCTTATTTTCTATTCTTTTAGTCTGGTTTTCTATAAAAGCGTGTTTTTTAGTTTTTTTAAGCTATTATTTATTTCCTACTTTTTATTGTGGTTTATTAATGAAAGCGTGTTTTTTTTAGTTTTTTCTAAACTATGATTTTCATTATTTTTTTGCAAATAAAAAAATGGAATAATTTTATCAAATTAGGTAATCATAATCTCCGACCCCAAAAACCCCCACATACCAATTTTGAATCGAATCAGACCATAATCACAAAACTCGGCCGCCATTTTAAAGCCGCCATCTTGATTTTTCAAATTTTTACAAAAAAATCATTATATTCGACTTCAAAAACCTCCACATACCAATTTTGAATAGAATCAGACCATAATCACAAAACTCGTCCACCATTTCGGAGCCGTCATCTGAATTTTCCAATTTTGCAAAAGATTCATAATTCGACCACGAAAATCCCAGATACCAATTTTGACGCGAATCGATCATAATCACAAACATGTACGCCATATTGGAGCCGCCATCTTGTTTTTTTTTTCACACAAAAATTTGTAAATGCATTGTCACCGGAATTATGTACACCTGCCAAATTTTAAATCATTCGGACGTCTAGAAATGGGTCAAAATCGCGCCAAAGGAGTCGGTTACAAACAAACAAACAAACAAACATGCAAGTGAAGCTAATATAAAGCGTGTAAAAAATAAATAATAGTTTTAAAAAAAATAAAAAACACGCTTTTATAGAAAACCAGACTAAAAAAATAGAAAATAAGAAAAACATGTATTTTATTTAAAAAAAAGCGTGGGGTGCATGGTATCACCTTGGCCAACAATTACCTGTGGTCTGAGACATTTCTCACTTCACTGCCCTAGGTGTGTAATGTACTATATAATTACTGATACCATGCACCCCACGCTTTTTTTAAAATAAAATAAATGTTTTTCTTATTTTATATTTTTTTAGTCTGGTTTTCTATAAATGCGTGTTTTTTAGTTTTTTTAAACTATTATTTATTTCCTACTTTTTAATGTAATTTTTTTATAAAAGCGTGTCTTTTTAGTATTTTTTAAACGATAATTTTTATAATTATTTTGCAAATTAAAAAATGGAATGATCTTATTAAATTAGGTAATCATAATCTCCGACCCGATAGACCCCCACATACCAATTTTGAATGGAATCAGACCATAATCACAAAACTCGGCAGCCATTTTAAAGCCGCCATCTTGAATTTTTTTCATTTTCACAAAAGAATCATAATATTCGACCCCCAAAAACCCCCACATACCAATTTTGAATAGAATCAGACCATAATCACAGAACTCTGCCGCCATTTTGAATTTTCCATTTTTTACAAAAAAATCATAATATTCGACCACAAAAACCCCCACATACCAATTTTGAATAGAATCAGACCATAATCACAAAACTCGGCCACCATTTCAAAGCCGTCATCTTGAATTTTTCAATTTTGACAAAAGAATCATAATCTCCGACCACGAAAACTCTCAGATACCGATTTTGAAGCGAATCTGACTATAATCACAAAACTCGTACGCCATATTGGAGCCGCCATTTCGTTTTTTTTTTCCACACAAAAATTTCTCGATGCATTGTCACCGGAATTATGTACACCTGCCAAATTTCAGATCATTCGGACGTCCGGAAGTGGGCCAAAATCGCGCCCAAAGGAGTCGGTTACAAACAAACAAACAAACATACAAGTGAAGCTAATATAAAGCGTGTAATAGCGTATGATACATGTGTAAAAGTGCATTCAAAACACTTATACACTTTTATCATAACATACTATTTTTGTACACGCTCCAGCAGACTTGTACTTAAAGTCGTCATGGTTACACTTTAGGGGACTCTTTGGTCCTTCAGAAAACTTATAATTAATATCCTAAAAACGTTTAAGTAGATGCAATAAACTATAGATTTGAAATTTTGTTGTGGCGTCACACGTTTTATTCGAAATATTATTTGACTTATTTCAGAAACAATGAACGCTAATATTTCAAGTATTTGACAAACGTGCCATTGATAAACAATCGCTTGCTACAAGAGTTTTTTTGACTTCAGCGATTCTGAAGGAGTTATTATGAAAATAAAAAAGTATGTATGGAACAGATAATTTTGCAGCCGAGTGTATTTTGTGGTTGTGGATGACGTTACAACCGTCTTTTGGAACACTCATTTCAGGTACAAGTATTTGACAAACGCGTCGTTTATAAACCATAATTTTTCACATTTTTGCCTAGCCGGCTATTATATGGATGTCAATTGAAAATGTATATCAAAATGCAGGAACCCTTTCAACTCACCAGTGAGTCTAGGGGAATGTTGTTATCATCCGAAAATCATATAAACGTGAAAAAAAAAAATAGATGTATGCGTGTATCTGTCCGCCCATCTCTGACACTTCTAAACCAATAAAGAAATTATATGTTTTTTCACGAATTTTCCATTTTTCCACTATGAAATTGAGTATGGTAATTCTGTTGAAGAAGTTGATAAATATTTTTTTAGTGGTGCAAAGATTTCTACGAAATTCCTATGGAAGTGCTCTCAAATAATACTCCAAAAAATATGGCATAAGTCATTTTACTAGACCAAATGGGATGAAGCAGCCTGACAGCAAACTTTTTTTCCGAAAATATCTACAAGATTAAAAAAAAATTGAATATAATAATTAACAGTGGATGAATAATATTTCATGATTTGGTCACATGACCAGCACGCAGGTTTTTAGAAATTTGCACAGTTGTTACTGAGAATACTAGTTACTATATATCAAACAACCAAACTATGTTCCTTGTATTCTATCAGAAGTCGTTTTACCAGAATATTTCAGGCCATAAAAATTATATTTTCTTATCAGCCAGACACATACATCGAACGATGTGATAAATATTATCAGTATTGATCCGTCTGACCGCATGATCTGTAGTTATCGATGCTATCTCTATTGATAAATGGAAAATCCACTCTTATAATTGCATAGAAAGGGATTATGATATATTCTCATTGTTAAATAGTGTGAAATAATCAAATGACTCCTGTTATTCCATCTCAATGTTTCTCAATACAATTCCGAAAATAACAAGTAGGTATTTACGTGCAGTATGTCTTTCATTTCAATGAGATAAATTCTGAATGAGAGCAAAACAAATAAATAAGGCGATATGCAGCTCCATAAAAAACACATTAGATAAGTGCATGATCGAATATTTGTGTATACAGAATAACGAAAAATATTTATTTCAGGTATTGTACAGGGTACTTATAAAACGTTATATTTTTCACACACCAAAGCAAATGCGTATTGATCGGAGATAATTAGCCAGTCGCAATGTGACTAATCATCTCGTAAAGATGTGTTTTATGTTTTGCTCAACTTTGTAGAAAGTTTACTCGACATTTTTCGATGTCCTTCCAATAACCAACACGAAATTATAAAGATGAGACAATGGATGTGAAACCGTTTTTGTATATGTAAAAAACTATAAAACAACCTTCCATTATGAGTTCCATTATGAAGGCTCAAAATTGGAGAGTTACACAACAATCTTGTTGATGAAAAGGGAAACATTCTCAATTGAATATTGAATAGAACGATTTTTCTGTGAAGTTATTTTTTGTGAATGTCTAGCAGAAAACAACTACACTACTTTCCTGGCTAAAGCCACGCTGGACATTGAACTACATCTGATAGATATTCTGGAAGGACCCTAACTCAAAAGAAAAAATCTGAAATTGAAAATTTGCATTTTTATTCAGATAGTTATTTGATTTTCCATTCCAGTCCTAATTAAGAACTCATATGGATGAAGTTTCTTTCAGTTGCAGATGATTCCACATCTGATTTTATGAACATTCTTTTCATATTTTCAAACAAATCAATCTTGTTGAGTTTCCTTCGCATACTTTGGCATAAATCTAACAAATGTAGGTTCTCATTAGACTGTTCATTATCAGATCTGTGTTCCAATTGACATGGTGGCTTATTTCAGGGTTATTTCTGATTTCTAGTTCTGTGATTCCATGTCAGAAAATTCACTTGTCATGTCAATCATTTTTCATTCTTGTCACATATTGTTAAGCTTCAACTTCACTTCATCAGTAAATATTGGCCAGAAATATCAATATCCAATAATTCGCAATCCACAATAATCATGGAGCAACATGTTTTTACTCTAAATTCATTAATTATTTATGCAGCAGAGATAAATTTTATGGTTTTCCTGTAAACTTAACGAGTAAGTAACCTCACTTTTTCAATTCATTATTTTCAATTAAAATCAAATAATTTTCTATTTCACATTTTCAATGGTTACTCACTTTTAGGTAGCACTGATGTTGACTCAACAGATCATAATCTAGAATTTTGCTTCTAAGCAGCGACGCCTTTATGTTAATAACACAGTTAATATAATTGAACATAATAACATACATTTATTTTAATGAAATATATTGTATAAGTATAGATACTGATATCTTATTTTGCCTATGTAACCAAATTTGATTCGATTACTTTGATATTTGAGTAACCTACCTGTGATAATCCTTTCACTCCAGTTTTTATACTTTAGACCCAAACTGTATCGATATCCTGACATATTGAATAATGGCCATCTAGCATCAAATCCCCTGAGGCAGTTCTGACGTAAATGTCACTATTTTCAGACCCCGAAGAAACTTGAGTAATCTCCCAAGCGATACTATATCTAGAAATGAATTTCCATTTAAAAAATCGTGTATCGGCTGAGCCTTTAAAATATGCCTTCATCTTCCATCTTTAGAATTCCCCTGAGATGCAACAACCTGCATCCACTCTTCTATATTTGGAGCGCTAACGGCATTTTTAAATTTAGAATACATCCTTATCTCAAACGGAGACAGCGGCGCAGCTGATATACGAGGATGTATCCAAAGTTGTTGAAAATCCGAACATATGAATGCTTAATAATACAAACTCATTTCTTCATGAGGGTGGGATATATATTTGGGGTATGTCTATCTCACTGTAGAAATGAAATTTATAAAATTCATACTAATAAACATAAAACAGAAACATCTTTTGAAATAACAAATAACAGGTTCAGTGTTTATTGAACTTACAAAAAATCATGTTCATTTGATATTTCTTAATACAAAACATATTTTCGTTTTGTTCGATAATTATTCCATATTATGAACTTCACCAGATTTGTGATATTGAGTTGATTGTCTGATTATCACTAGTTTAGAAATTTCAACATTCTTTATAAACGTCGAATTGAATCCTCATTTTCTTATTTTATGACCTTCTACTAATATGGAAGGCAGTATTTTTTTGATAAAATGTATAGTAGATTGTGCAAAATTGAGTTCTGATACTTTTTGTTACGTTTGTGGACAATTCATATTCGCATAAAAAGGAAGACATATCTTCATCTCTAAAAACAGCATATCTGCAGTATTTTGGATTTTCCATGAGTAATGAAGAGAAAAAGTTTTTTTGTGAAAGTTGCAGGATGATTCTAATACATTGGGCAACGGGAGAAAAAGTTTATCTACAATTTGGATCACCAATGTTGTGATAACAGCCTTCAAATCACGTTAATTCTGTATGACAAGTACTGCAGGTTTTAATTAAAAAAATAAACATAAAATTTAATATGCTGACATTTTATAAGCCACAAAATCGATTTCACATTCGGAAACTCTGCCACATCCTGTATGTCCAGGCATACCGCGTACGAGTAGTCAAGATATTGATCTGTTTGTGGATGTCGATTCATGATTAAATATGGGTACCCCCTAATTATTCAAAATAAAATAAATGATCTTGAACGAGATTTGTAACTATCTAGATCTAAGGCAGATATTCTTGCATCTCGTCCACAATAATTGACACCAAACACAAAAGTAACTGCTCAAAATTAGTGTTGCGTCTTGACGCATTTGTTTTTTTTTGTTATTATAATTATAATTAATTTTGCCAAGGGATTTTATATGTATATTGTATATTTCAAATGGGAATTTTTCATTTGCATTATTCAACTCTTTCGACCTTATTTTGCGCGTGAGGTATCACACAGACTGATATAGTCACTTGTGGGAGTGGGAAAATGAGACGGAAGAGGAGAAATGTGAAGATAGACATTGAGTTCCTAGATCTTATGGAAAGAACATAGCATTTTAGTTTTTTCTCGAGTTTGTGTTTTCTCATTGATATAACGCTTATTACTCAAGATATTCCTCATCCTTAGAATTAGTGTAAATGTGATTAGCGGCGGTACCGCCAGGAAGACTAGACGAAGTATCTATTGACTGATGATCAGATTCCCTGACGGAGGCAAATGGGTGAGTGACACTTTGATCAGTTCTGTGTGTTTGCGAATTTACCACAAATTAATATTTATACAGTCCACTGAACGAACATTTTTTGATCCTTGCGAAGCCGGATTCACTTTGGTTTATTTCGCAACAAGTGAAAGATTCAAATTTGAAATAATTTCGTCAAGTCCCTTGGCAGCCATTGATTTATAATATCTTCATAGCCATTCATAAATAAGTAGCGCATACTCCCCTACCTTCCTTAAGTACCGTATAGTATTGTCATATGCACATAAATTAGCGCACCTACGTCACGTATTATTTACCCTCTTGGGCCACACCGACTTCGACACCTGGGAACGACCTTGAGCTTCTCAGCTGACCGAAATAAGTAGGTCAGTACGATTCCAATATATTTCTTCTGTTAACTCGATTTGGAATTATTATAATTTGCTGATTGGGAAAAATTTTAATGATTATTGCGCGGTTGTTCTCGCATCTCACTTAATTGCAATTTTAACTCGCTCTGAACAATTTGAACTCTCATCTCTTATTATGTCTGCAGAAGCTAGGAAATTGAAATCTTTCATTGCTCAAAGAGAAACAGAACTCATAAAACTTAGTGAATTGAAAAGGGTGGCGGATCAAGCATTGATCGATAATTCAATTCATAATAACTTTAAATGCCGCTATAAACACATAGAAGTGTTGTGTAGTAATTTTAATAGCATTCATTCGAATATTTTGAGTCAGGTTTCTGGTCAAGACAATGCTGATTTAACCTCTCACAATCAAATACTGAAAGACTTCGATGGGGATTATTATCATATTCAGGCAATTTATACCCAATTATTCGAGAATGATCCAGTTTCAGGTGCTAGTTCAACCAGAAATTGTAACATTAAACTTCCTAAACTTGAACTTCCCATTTTCGATGGGGATATGAAAGAATGGCAAACTTTCATTGATATGTATGATTCGATGATACATACTAACGATTCTCTATCTAACATTGATAAATATAACTACTTAATATCTTCATTGAAGGGTAACCCGCTTTCAATTGTAAAATGTACCCCACTTGTGGGACAAAACTATATTGTTGCCTACAATTCGTTGAAAAAAAGGTACGAAAATAAAAGATTAATAGCAGCATCCCACTGGCATTCGATTGAAAGCACAAAAAAAATAAATTCTTCAGAAAACCTCATGGCTTTGCGGCATCTTCTGGATACCTTTTCTGAAAACCTCGCGATACTTGAAAATTTAAGTTTTCCCGTGAAACAATGGGATTTTGTATTATTCAATATGCTGTTTGATCGTCTGGATACTGATGCTCAAAAGGGATTTGAACTCGAATGTTCCTCAAGTTTACAAGTGAACAATTACTATGTAACCTTGAAAGATTTTTTAGAAAAACAATGTAATGCGATGGATAACGTTGCTTTATCGAATCCAAACTCAATAAAAAAATTGATAAGTCAAATTTCAAGACGACATCCCTATTTTCAATAAGGTGATGAAATCGAAAGCCAGTGCTAGTTTTATTGTTAATTCTTCTTCAAACCCCAATACTTGTCAGTTGTGTAACAAAGATCACCACATTTATAATTGCCCAACATTCTTATCAAGTTCTCCAAAGGAAAGGTACAATCTGGTAAGGAGTAGAAGGTGGTGTACAAATTGTTTGGGAACTAAACATACTGTCTCTCATTGTACCTCTAATTCTCTGTGCCGAAAATGTTCACTTTCTCATCATACTTACTTACATTTCGATTTTAAAAACTCTCAAAGGACCCCTGTCGATGATATGAACTCTGATTCTAACAACCCGGTCCATGCAATTCCAAATAATCCCGTACCCCAAACCCAAACTGTCTCTCAGGTGAATTTATTTTCGAACATTAAAAGTACAGTTTTACTCTCAACTGCCATGATTGAAGTGTTAGATTCTCGTGGAAAATACCAACCTGTTCGCGTTCTTTTAGATAGTGCAAGTCAGTGCTCCTTCATTGCGAAAAATGTTGCGATAAACTAGGGCTCACATGTATGGAAATGTCTATTGATATTAAGGGTGTTGGACAAATACATTCTTATGCAAATCAAGGGGTTTCGTGTACCATTAAACCTAGGGGTGAAATTCAACCTATTTTACCTGTAGATCTTGTAGTGCTTCCTCAAATCTGCTCGAATATGCCTTGTACAAATATATCAATTGACAAATTCAGTAATTTTGCGAATCTTAAACTTGCTGACCCAAATTTTAATATTTCACGCCCCGTGGAGATGTTGTTGGGAGCAGATGTTTTCGCACACATTATTAAAGGTGGGAGCCCGCAAATTTCAATAAATGAACCTGTAGCCCTCGACACGATATTTGGGTGGATAATTATGGGAAAGGTCAATTTTCCATCGGCAGAGGTCAACACATTCTTTACTAGTTGCGATAGTAATTTAGAAAACTTAGTTAAACGATTATGGGAACTTGAAATTTCCGTCAGCTGCCGTATCGTCACCTGATGATATCTTAGCTGAAACAATATATAACCAAACCTTATCGCGAACCGATTCTGGCAGATATATAGTTGCTCTCCCGTTTCGGTATTCTGAACCAATTTTCGAAGATTCTCGAGATATTGCTTTGAAACGTTTTCAATCTCTGGAGCGCCGTCTTCTGAAATCTCCTGAACTTTATGCCCAATATTCTGAATTCATGGAAGATTACATCTCTTCTAATCACATGGAATTGATTTCTGGAAATGCAATGTGTTCTCGCTCTTATTATATTCCCCACCATTGCGTCTTGAAACCAGAAAGTTCCACTACTAAATTGAGGGTGGTGTTTGACGCCTCTTCAAAATGTTCAAATGGTTTGTCCTTGAATGACACTCTTTACGAGGGCCCAAATTGCAGCCCGACCTAGTTAATATTCTCCTGAGATTTCGCCTTCACCCTATTTGTTTTACAAGTGATATAAAACAAATGTATCGACAAATTCTTGTCACTAAGAATCACCAGGACTATCAAAGAATTCTATGGAGGTTTTCTCCTTCGGAACCTATTCAAGATTATCGACTCAAAACAGTGACGTATGGTCTGACTCCTTCTCCTTACCTCGCAATAAATACGATTCGACAATTAGCAAAGGAATATAGGTATGAAAGTCCGCCCGTTGCTGGAATTCTGGAGAATGATATATTTGTTGACGATGTTGTATCAGGAAGTCATTCGCTACCAGAGGCACTCAAACTTCAAACAGATCTGATTCGAATTCTCGATAGGGGTGGTTTTGAATTACGCAAGTGGGCGAGCAACAGTCCCGAATTGCTCTCTCATTTACCAGCTTCCTCTTTACAGTTACAACCCCTAGGTCTTGATTTAGAACCTGATTCGGTCATAAAATTTTAGGTCTTCAATGGAACCCAGTTTCTGATTCATTTTCATACGAAGTTAAACCCCTCAATAAACCCTGTACGAAAAGATCTATATTGTCCGAATTAGCAAGAATTTACGATCCGTTAGGATTTCTTAGTCCTGTTGTGCTTTTCATAAAGAATCTCATCCAGATTTTATGGACTATTGGTATAGATTGGGATAGTGCTCCCCCTGAAGGCATAGTTAAACTTTGGTCTCAGCTTAAATCTGAATTTGGTGTTCTGTCTTCAATCCAAGTTCCCCGCCTTATTATGTCATATTGTTTTTCATCTTGCCAATTGCATGGGTTTGCCGATGCAAGTCAGAAGGGCTATGCGGCTGTGATTTACATCAGGATTGTGCACAGCGATCATCATATTACTACACACCTCATATGTGCCAAGTCTAGAGTATCACCTACAAAGAGAATATCTATACCTCGTCTCGAGCTGTGTGGTGCCTTGTTGTTATCTGATTTGATTTGTTACGCTCAAAGGGTTTTCAAAGAAAAACTCGAATTTTCTCAAGTTTTTGCCTATACCGATTCCACCACAGCTCTAGCATGGATACAAAGTAGTCCTCATAAATGGACATGTTTTGTCTCCAATCGTGTCACTAAAATTCAAGACAATGTCCCTCCGATCCATTGGCACCATGTGTCTTCGGAAGATAACCCGGCGGATCCAGCATCCAGGGGTTTGCTTCCATCGGAACTTCTCACTAATTCCTTGTGGTGGGCGGGGCCATCTTGGCTAAGAGAGCCCGAGGACGGTTGGCCCCCGGCCATTCTCCAGAGTTCACACTTCTTTGATACCAAAGAAGAAACACAAAAAAATGTTTGCATTGCCATGGTGCAGACAGAACCCCTTCAAAAGTTATTAGAAAAATTCTCATCTTTAACCAAAATCAAACGAATTCTATCGTACGTTTTACGTTTTATTCATAATATTCGATTTCCCAATAATCATAAAAATGGTGCTCTCACTATTGCTGATTTTGAGCTAGCTGAGTTGTATTTGTTAAGGTTTGCTCAGATTGATTCCTTCTCTCATGAACTTGCCCTCATTCGAAAAGAGAAACCCCTTCCCAAATGTCTCAAAAACTAACACCCTTTGTTGATGAAAAGGTGTATTGAGAGTTGGGGGCGCTTAGTCTTTTCAAAATTGTCTTTTCAACAAAACATCCAGCTCTCCTCGCTAGCAATCATAAGTTTACTGAATTAGTTATTCAGCACACACATAATAAATATCTACATCCAGGATATCAAACATTGCATCACTTACTTATTCAGAGATACTGGATATTAAGTCCCAAACGAACCATTCGTAGAATTCTGTCGAAGTGTTTTAGATGTTTTCGTGTCAACCCGTCCGCTCCACAGCCTATCATGGGTAATATTCCTCACTATAGGATTTCTCAAATAAAACCATTTTCCAAGGCTGGAGTAGACTATGGTGGTCCATTTTCCATTACGTTGGGACGAACTCGTGGTTCCAAAGTACACAAGGCCTATATATGCCTTTTTGTATGCATGGCAACCAAGGCTATTCACTTAGAGTTGGCGTCCGACCTTTCGAGTGATGCCTTCCTTGGAGCGTTGCGGCGCTTCGTTTCTCGTCGTGGTTCCTGTAGTCATATATATAGTGATCAGGGAACGAATTTTTGTGGTGCTGCCAGACAAATATCTGACCTGATGGAAACCGCTGTTGAGACTGAAGGTATCCAGTTCCACAGAATCCCTCCGCTTTCCCTAATTTTGGAGGTTTATGGGAGGCGGGAATAAAATCGGTTAAGGGGCACCTCATTCGGTGGTTGGAGAACAACTTCTCACGTATGAGGAGTTTTATACAGTTTTGACACAAATCGAAGCAATTTTGAACTCAAGGCCATTAGGACCCATTAGCTCTGATCCGAATGAAGTTTCAGCACTAACTCCCGGTCATTTTCTGACCCTAGCCCTCTAAACTCCTTGCCAGATGAGGACCTTACTGATATCAAAATGGGACGTTTAGGACGATGGCAGATCGTTCAGAAAATTCAACAATCATTCTGGTTGAAATGGCACAGGAATACCTCCATACTCTCCTTCAACGATCAAAATGGACAGATCCATCTGTTCCTATTAGAACCGGTGATTTGGTTCTTCTCAAAGATTACCTTTCACCCCCATTGAAGTGGCATTTAGCTCGAGTAGTCGAGGAACACGATGGTATAGATGGTATTACACGAGTTGTTACTGTCAAAACTGCTAAAGGGACACTCAAGCGTCCTGTTACGAAGGTATGTCCCTTACCTTCTATAGAACATTAGAATTTTGTTAGACTATAAGCATCTCTTGGCTTATTTTTTGGGTAAACTTTCTCGCGTAATTTTAGGTGAGCGGTTATGTTGCGTCTTGACGCATTTGTTTTTTTTTGTTATTATAATTATAATTAATTTTGCCAAGGGATTTTATATGTATATTGTATATTTCAAATGGGAATTTTTCATTTGCATTATTCAACTCTTTCGACCTTATTTTGCGCGTGAGGTATCACACAGACTGATATAGTCACTTGTGGGAGTGGGAAAATGAGACGGAAGAGGAGAAATGTGAAGATAGACATTGAGTTCCTAGATCTTATGGAAAGAACATAGCATTTTAGTTTTTTCTCGAGTTTGTGTTTTCTCATTGATATAACGCTTATTACTCAAGATATTCCTCATCCTTAGAATTAGCGGCGGTACCGCCAGGAAGACTAGACGAAGTATCTATTGACTGAAGATCAGATTCCCTGACGGAGGCAAATGGGTGAGTGACACTTTGATCAGTTCTGTGTGTTTGCGAATTTACCACAAATTAATATTTATACAGTCCACTGAACGAACAATTAGTGTGCACGAGCATCAGCTCGGATCTTCAATGAGAGACATGAAAACAGAAACGTTACTCACAAGTGAGTATTAGGAAAAATGGTTATAGAAAAAGGTTTTGGTATTTTTTGATCATCCTAGATATATCTTGGATCTTGTGGTGAAATTCCGTGAGACTGGATCAGTCGCTAATTAAAAAAAAATAATAGGATGGCGTCTGTTACAAACAGATCAATCAAATAGAAGTTTTAGGACAACTTGCAGTTGACTCAACTTTGTCTACACGGCAACTCAGTAGCATAACAGGCATATCGAGAACTTCCATAATGAGGGTGCTAATATTGCACAAATTTCATCCGTATAATAAGTAGAAGAGGAGATTTTGTATTAAGTGTATATTTATAATTAAATAGCAAAGCGCTTTCGACTCACGTCATCCGTATAAGTTGCATCTTCACCATGAACTGAATGAGGATGACTACAACACACGATCTTAATTTTGCGAAAATGTAACAAGAATGATACAGAGGAACCATGGATTCATTAGGCATATTTGCTTCAGTGATGAGTTTTTATTTTTTCTGAACGGGGTAGTGAACAGACACAACTCTCGCTTTCGGAGTCAGAACAACCCCCACCTAGAAAAGAGCACACACAATGGCCTCAAAAGTTGAATGTGTGGGCAGGGACTCTGGGTAATAAAATCATTGGCCCAATATTTATCCAAGGTGATTTAAATGGTGTGGTTTATTTGGATATGCTGCAGAATCTGATTGAACCTTGATGATGATGGTAATCCAAATCTATTGGCAGATAACATTTATTTCCAGCAAGATGGGGCACCACCTCATTTCCTATTACAGGTGAGAGAATGGCTATCCCAAACTTTTCCAAACAAATGGATAGGTCGTCGAGGTCCAATAGAATGGCCAGCACGCTCGCCGGACTTGGCACCCAAAGATTTTTTCTCTTGGGGTCATTTGAAATCCGTTATTTATGTAACTCAACCTTCTGACCTGAACGATTTGGAAAGAAGAATTATAACTGAAGGATCTCGAAACGGCTCCCTCCTATAACGGCTTTTTTTATTTTTTTCCCTGACATTGAGAAATGACTTGTTTTAGGACGAATATTGAAATGAAAAAAATTAAAACAAATTTCCCAATTTCGAAGGGAATAAATAAAAAAAACCTTCAGGTGGTGGGATTCGAACCCACGCTTTCTTTCGAGATCCAGAGCTTAAATCTCTTATATCTGGCGCCTTAGACCACTCGGATGACATTGTTTTTATTTTTTCATTTCCTATCCATTTATGTTTTCCTCCTTTCAACTATTGAATTTGACTATATTTTTCATTTATCTTTTGTATAGCGCACTATTATAACAATATTATATATATTATTTTTGATATTTTATTACCTGCTATAAACATTCATGTTTCATGAGATAATAATACACATTCATGGCATTTTCTTATTATTAATTTATATTTTTCGACAACAGAAATAGTTATTTAGTCAACTAGTGTATTAATGAGGGCGATTAATGATATTTTAACGCGAGAGCGAAGTTAATATGATTTGACATTCGGGGATAATATTCGAATTCGGGTATGTTTAGTTGCCTATACCACAATTATACATTAATGGGCCAAATCAACCATTTACAGGTTATCAATGGTCGATTTCGGTGTATGTTTGGTTGCATATATGACAATTTTGCATTAAAAGAGAAATTGAAGGTTAATAGGGGTCATTAACAATCGATTTCGTGTAGATTGAACAGACTAGCCGGAAATGGGATTCCAATACTCCCTGATGTATTGTTAGTCAGATTCATTGTACACCTGATATCCCCTTTCTACTTTCCTTTTCGAATTTATGCCACTGACTCAAGTGTTTTGAGTATCCTAACAGCTTCCTTCGAGATCACCTATTGTTGTCTATATCAGATCCCCATCGACGATGGTTGTCAATTTGATTTAATGGGATGGCTATGATAAGAATCATTTCAATGGTAAAGCTGAAGGCTAGTTGGCTGAATAAGGCGAGGTGATGCATTTTGGACTCGTTACATTGATAAGTAGTTTCCGATAGGACAGAATAACTACCCACGATGTTCCTGTACGGTCTCTCCGACACTGACAAAGCTCAATGAATGCGTTTGGTATTAAGCTGAATATTTTTGTTACGAACTGGTGTGTTCCGCATCGAAAAAATAAAACGAAACACTGATGATCTCAACTCGATGGCTGTCAGACCGTCAGTGCAATTGTATGTCATAGCCATTTAAAATCTAAGTTTATATATAGTTTGATAGTCAAGCACTGCTATTACTTCTCTACAGAAGTGTTTTGAGCTAAATATATGCGAATACGATATATTAAATTATGTTATTCCGAAAATGTGGTAGAACTGGAATTAATTTTATTTAGATCAACTCACTCTACAGAACTGTTTTTTTTTTCAATTCTTTCCGAACAATATGTTTCCTACACAATGGCTCAATTATTCAAATCAAGATACATACAAAAAAACGAGTGCGTTTTAGACCACGACTGAAGTAAAACTTCTTTAGCTCCATCTATATGTATATATATATATATACATATATATATATATATATATATAGGGAAAGTTTTTAAAAAAATTTGTTTTTATAAATTGTCTGAAGAACCATAACCCAAGAAATCCCTCTTATGTATAATATATACATGTATATACATATACATATATAAATTTTCTAATAACCTATAATTTCATCATTTCAGTTTGGTAAATTTAGTAAATTATTATTAGTCATGAATGATTATAAAAATAAAATAAAAATTAATTTACCTAACTCCAATAATTTTTCTCGGTTTTTGTACATGATCTAAAGTGGGATTTACATCATCAACTTCCATTTGATTATTGTCATGTTCAATCACGATGTCACCAATTTTTTGTAATGGTGAACCTCTACAATTAATAAGTATTTTATTATTTACGTATTAGTTGAATTTAATGTTATCCTTTTTTTTAAATTTGCTGAAGTAAATTTTAGAAACGCGAGTAACAAGAAGAAAGAGAGAGAGAGAGAGACAAGAAAAGGACAGAGAATCAAACGCGCTCCAATGTCGAGAGTAGAATGCCGCGTATTAGTAGAGGGAGAAAATAGACAAGGAAAGAGGAACGCTGCGTATGACGCAACGACGCCAGCAACTGGTTTAAGATACGCCTCACCTTTGTCGTCACCGTTCGCCTCGCCCGATCACACTTTTCGTAACGCTCTCGTCACGCATTCACCAGCTTACTATCCAAGTTAAGCGTAAAGAAGTTTTACTTAAAAAAATCAAGTATAATTTTCGATTCAAACAACTTATCGTCTTATTACCCAATTTTATTTTAGGAATGGATGAATGAACCTTGATTCGATTGGAAGAGTTTTAATATCGTTAATTGGAAGAGTTTTTATCGTTTCTGAAAAGTTCGTGGATTAATCGAATGACTTCGGTGGTATTCCACATGAGACTAAAATGAAATGAAGATATCACATGATTTTTTTTTTAATAAACCACCTAATATATTTCACTGGTAGCCCGATTTCAAACGAAAATCGAGGATTGAATTTACAAACATTTACTGCAAGGACCCAACGACAGACAAACCACATTTCCAATAATTATATAGATAATAACAGTTGTAATGATGAATGTACCCGCGACTGTCATATGCAAATTTTTTAAGGTCATTACATCACTGAAGATATCCAGCTGTAATTATTTAGAAGGTTATACAGAGTGTTTCCGAAAAAAATGCACTCCTCGAAAGGATATGTAGAACACGCCACTTAGAACAGAAAATACCATATATTATTCCCTTAAGTCATCAGTCTCTCCAATATTTGAATATATTTTTTTATCATATAAACTGTTTAACAAAAAATTAAACCGACAATAAAAGAAACTGAAAAGCAAAAAATAAAATGAACCTTTTTAGTCTTGATAACTAAGCTCTCAAACTGATACAAAAAAAATATTGAGGCCAAACAAACAGGCAAATTAATAAGGAAAAGCGTAAAATGATGGCAGTGGGTTGCGCGGCGGCGGCGCGGCCCTTCGTCGGAAATTGCTGAGCGTTCTCGAAGTCAATATCAGAGAGACATCTACCCGAACGGACAGACACGTGAGGGCACATGTCGTTGCGAGTGGTCGTGCGGAGAGCGCATTTTTGGAATGTCATTGTTTATCGCTGGAGATTTCACATTGCATTTTTCTGTAATTTTGTTTTGATCGTTTCTCTTTAAAGTGAATGATATTTGTTGATTGTTTGTTTAGCGCCGACTCAAAATTTGTTTTTAACATTAGTTTAGGAGCTTAGTTATTGAGACTGGAAAGGTTCATTTCATTTGGTGCTTTTCAGTTTCTTTCTTTGTCGATTTAATTTTCTGTTGAAAAGTTAAAAAAAAATTGTAGCTAAAATCTACTAATTGCTACCTACACAATTTTGATTACTTTTGAAATACTTACTTACCCACCTTACCTTAACTATTGAAATGAAAATGAAAATCTTTATTTAAATAGGAAGGAAATCCTAATATACAAATACGTTACATAATATAATAATAATATACAATTACGTTACATTTTTTACAATATATATATATATATATATATATATATATATATATATATATATTACAATCAGCTTACTGATAGATTCATTCTTTATCTTTGATTAATCTTATTTCTAATATATTCAAGTAGCATTGATTTGAAAGAATTAAGTGTTGAACATTCTTTTATGTGGTTTGGAAGCTTGCTATATATCAAAAGTCCTTGGTGGAAAGAAGAATTCATGGTTTTAGCATAATTAGTTCTCATAACATAAAAATCTCTATTGTTCCTAGTATCATGGTTGTGTATTTGATGACAAAATGTTATATATTCCCCAAAGTAAGCGGGGCATAAATTATGCAATATTTTAAAAATAAATGCCATTGAAAAATAGAACAGACTATCCTTAACAGATAACCAATTCAACACATTCAGCATCAATTGAGTAGGTGTATACCTGTTACATCTAAGCACAATACGCATACCTCTATTCTGAAGTTTTTGGAGAGCAGCAATCTTATTATTACTCATTAAGTCGAGCAGACTAGCACAGTATTCAATACACTGTTATTGAAGTTTGAACACTTAAATTTGATGTGACTCTAGACAGGAAGAAAAGCTTTTTACAATTTTTTTTATGTATAATTAAAATGATTATTTAATGACAAAGTATTATCAATCATGAATCCTAGGTATTTAATCTCTGTCACGACTTCAATTTTCTCATTGAATATTTCTATATTGATCTGGTATGTCAATTTGACATATTTATATTTAGATGTCATTATCATTGCCTTAGTCTTTTGCACATTCAGCTTTAGTTTATTAATATTCAAAAATTCTGATATGTTCTTCAAAGAGTTATTGATCTTTTCAATCGCCGTATTTAGACTTTGGTCACTTGTAACTATTATAGTATCATCTGCAAAAAGACTTATAAATTCACATTCTTTTACATAGCTAATATCGTTCAAGTGAAGAATAAATAATAGTGGTCCCAATACGCTACCCTGAGGTACTCCAGAGATGAAAGGTTTTTTTTGTGATATCACATCATTTACCTTTGTTGATTGAGAGCGATTAGTAAGATAGTCTATAAACCATTTTAGAACGTAACCATCAAAGCCATAATATTGCAGTTTATTTATTAAAATTGAAATATCAATAGTTTCGAAGGCCCTCTTAAAATCCAAAAAAACTATTACAATATACTTATCTTCGTCCATCAATAATTTCCATTTTGAAATTGTTGCTTGTAAGGCTGTTTCGCAAGAATGGTTTGCTCTAAATCCTGACTGATAATCCATTAGTAAGTGGTTATTCTTTATATAGTTGTTAATTTGTGAGTAAACCGTCATTTCTAGTAGTTTTTCCATACAGGGTGAAGTATTGACTGGTCTGAAATTAGCTGCCTCAGTAGTGTTAACTGTTATATACTATAACTAGCTGGTACCAGTCTGTGTATTTTTTGCATTGTTGGTTGGGTTAGAAACTGGCTGAAATAAAACACGCCATAAGTGATGTTTGGTCTGCTAACTCTAGACACAAGACAACAGATGAGTCTTCTATATGGAACGTTGTCTAAAACTGGTTCATTTTCATTGAGTAAAAAAAATTATCCATTGGCGTTTGGATGGAACGACATTCCGCCATATCAAATTCTCTCAGCAACCTTGAAATAATCTTTGTCTGACTGACTCTTAGCCATTTTCAGTTCTTGTTATCTCCATTCCTAAGAATGAGCTTACTTCATTAATGTTTTTCACTTTAAGCTCATGATATAAGTCCTGTACTAATTTTTCCACTTTGTCTGGTCTGGTCCGGTAATCAAGGCATCGTCAACAAAAAGCACTAGATATAAATCTTCTTCAACTTACAGACAATAGTCATAATCTGACCTTCTGAACTGTAAGTTCAACATAACTTCGGTATTTGTTTAAATATTGTGATTTGCACTTGAGTCCTTGGGGTCTCTTGATGAACACCTCATTAACTAACAAGCCATTCAAGAAGGCTGTTGGCACGCCTATTTGTCTTGAAGTGCAATTGTTCAGCACATGAATTGACAAATAAAATTCTAATTGTGGGAAGTCTACATACAGGTGAGTAACTGAATTCCTCGCCTTCATTCCTGAATTCATCGCCTTCATCGCCACTAAACGAGCTTTCTATGACCGTCCTTCCAAATATCCAACGTGTATCGATGGCTGATGTCCAGGTTTGTAGATTTTTGTGTGCTTCTAATTCACAATTATTTGCCTGTTGCCATTCTTGTGATTCTATAGCCCCCTCATAAGTTTTTGGCTCTTCTAATATAGAGAATAAACAATAAGCAACATATATCTCATAGTCACTTGGATTTTTCTTCCTGATCTTGATACTTGTGTTGGGGGTTTCATGTCTTCGGACCCACTTTGATCACTTTCTTTTTGTTCCTAGTTTTCACCCCCTTGTTCTTGATTTGCTCTCTCGTTCTGTATTTTTTATTCCATTTTGTCAATTTTTATTGTTTTCATTGATATTTCCAAACTTGTCTGAATTATTGAGGTGACTTCCTGCTACATATTCTTTATTTGTAACTAAGACCTCAAATACCAATTCTCATGACCCTAACTTAAAAACTAACGGAATCCTCATACAAACTTTCACCCACCTTTCACCCGGTTAGGGGTTACATTTATGAAAATACTGAAACATGTATTTCTTTATGCCCTACAAAGACCTCAAATACCAATTTTCATGACCCCAATTCGAAAACTAACGGAACCCCATACAAACTTTCACCCCCTATTTCACCCTTTTAGGGGTTTAATTTCTAAAAACACAAAAATAAATATTTCTTCAATTTGTAGAAAAACTTCAAATACCAAATTTTATGATCCCAACTTGAAAACTAACGGAGTTCCCATACCAATCCCAATTTGACCTTCATTTCACCCCTTTGGGGGTGAAATTTCCAAAAACACCGAAATACGTATTTTTTTATTCGTAACAAAGACCCCTAAATAAATTTTCATGATCCTAACTTGAAAATTAACTATACAGACCTTCAACCCCCATTTTACCCTAGGGTTGAATTTTCAAAATCCCTGAAGAAGAGCCCAAATACTAATTTCCATGACTCTAATTTTAGAACCAACTGTATTTTCACTTTCACCCCTTTCTCACACATATTTTCACCTCTTTACAAATAGAATATAGGAAAAAATATGCCATCAAAATTTTAGCTCTCAGATCTAGTGAGCAGAGAATACCTGCTAGTATGAGAAGCATTTTAATAAAGGAATTTTCAAAAGTAAAGGAGGAACTTTGTTGAGCAGATTAATTTGATATGTTGTGAATACGATTTCATTTGGAAATCAGTTCCGAAGATTCAACAAGATCCCTAGGACTTCCTTAAATATGTTCTGGAAGGTCTAGAGTCGAAAGAGATGTCAATAGAAAAACCAATAAAGGCATACATTGATAAAAAATCAGATAATAATTACATGGTTGAAACAATATTTCTGACAAAACGAGTTATCAATGGAGTTGGTTGAATACGATATTTGGTTCATGCAAATTAGTTTCAGTCGATTGAAACATTGACTTGATCCAAAACCAAGAAATGATTTTACTAATTTTCAGATAATATTTTCTCGTGCATATACGACACTTTTATTTGTTTGGGCCAAATGGATTTTATTTGATTCAACAATTTTTTTTTCTGTGTGGAAAGTACAAGAATCTTGGTTCAGATAACTGAAAGTTCCCACATTCGATGCCCTCTGAGACCTTTCGATTCCAATCCCTCAAATAACCAATCAACTCAGACCATCAAATTGCTGCTACTCTTTCGTTAAAGAAATTTTGAATGGTGAGAAGAAACCAACCTGTTCAAGATGTAAAATGGAAAGAAAGTGTATAAAATCATTAACAATCTACAAATTGTTTTTTTTTTTCGGCAGAAAAATTCTAAATATTGGAGAGCAGTCAATTATGGCGGACCCTATATCACCAGAATCATTCGCAAGCGAAGAAGGATATCCCCCCTTCTATGAGCAAGTGGATAACAACTTGAGATAACTCTCATTTATTCACCTATCAATTTGTTCATTTAATTTTTACTGTTCTTTTATCTTTTCATTGAAGTAGGGTTAAAAACATTGTTACCGATAATTATCAGTAAAGTCCCATTGAGATTAATATACTGATAACAATTCATTTAAAAATACGGATTCCCACTAAACATGTTTCAAAGTTCAAAATCTTTAAAATTAAAAAAAAACATATTTTACGGAATGAAATTGACCAATGATATTTATCCACTCCTAGCTACGCGTTGCTCTTTAATAATTGTTTATGAGACATTATTCAGAATATCAATTATTATTCTGATTTTTGTGATTTTATTTCCATTCACAGAAACGTCATTTTTTTTTCCTTGATTTATGTACCTGTTTTCAATCCAAAGAAAACTTACTAGGCCAACCAATGGAGAAAAAATAGAGGCTATTTTCACACTTGAATAAAGACGCAAATAACCTGTACTACTTTTTGAAAAATTGTTCGTAGATGATAACCCCGGTGTCGGCCCCAGCAAAATCGCTGTGTGAATTTTTTTTAACAAGAAATATTGTCAAAAATGACCACTTTTTTGGTTTTTTACAAATATCTTGAAAAGTATCGGAGAAATAATTTTACGCTCACTGGAACTTCTGTAAAAAATTGACAAATCTACTAAATGAATTTTTGTGCGACCGGATCGGTGCATTTCCCATTGAGAAAATCCGGAAAACCTCTGAAAAAAAGTCATTTTAAAAAAATTCATAAATTTTATAAATTTCAAGCTGGACAAACAGTCTCGCGAGAAGTAATAGTTGATGAAATTTAGTTCAACAGTGCGCAAGATGGTTTCTGCCCGATCTGTAGTTTTCGCACAATCGCGTTATAAACAATTTAAGATCTTATTTTGCAAAATGCGCCGATTTAAGGGCAATCGTCATATCTAATTCTGTAAACAGCATCTGGAAGTAGTAATATCTACAATTTGTTCATTTTGGATTTTCATCTGAGAGGTGGAAAATGTGTTCAAAATGTCGCTTGAAAGTGCGCTCGAGGCAGAGTGGAGAAACGGTAGTGGGGCAGTTGAACCCTCCCAAAGAGATGTGTTCTCGACCTTGAGCGCTCCTACTTTCGCACTTTCTATAAAATAATTAAAATTTTATCAATACTAATAATAATTATTATTTTAATTACATTCATTCTGATCCGTTTTAGTTACCAAACATTATATTTCTATGGCATTAAGTTAATCAAGTAGCTGCAAAATTTGATGAATCCAATCTTTGAAATGTCATATCAACATTCTCTTATTAATGATTTTTTTTTTGTGTAGAAATAATTCCCACATTTCCCACCAGGTGAAAATATGAAATAAACATATTGAAGATATTAATCTCTACTTACAGATGCCGTTTACAAAATTTGAATTCGACGATGTCCCTTAAATCGGCGCATTTTGCAAGATAAGCCCTTAAATTGTTTATAAGGCGATTGTGCAAAATCTACACATCGGACAGAAGCCATGAGTTAAACTTAATATTATTGTCTATCATTTCCCACTAGATTGTTTGTCCAGCTTTAAATTTATACAAATTATGAATTTTTGAAAAATGGCCTCTTTCTAGAGGTTTTTCCGGATTTTCTCAGTGGAAAATACACCGATCCGGTCGCACTAAAAAATATTTTGTAGGTTTTTAAATCATCTACAAAAGTTCCATCAAGTGTGAAACAATTCCTTCAATTCTTCTTAAGATATTTGTAAAAAAACAATAAATTGGTCATTTAGACAATATTTCTTGTTAAAAATCAACAAAGCGATTTTGCTGGGGCCGACACCAGGGTTTTCATCTACGAACCTTCTTTTAAAAGGTAGTATATGCTATTTGCGTCTTTATTGGTTGGCCTATACATTTAGTGCATCTCCAGAGATACTTATCCAATACATGTGAGCCTAATAAGTATGTTCACATGTTCGGTGAAGGATGGAAAATGGGATTCCCAACTTTTTTGCGAAGGGGAATTTCAGTAATCATTATCCTTATTTATTTTATCAAAAAATGTCTATGCATTAGGATCAACCGGTCATTATTAGATATCTACTATTTCTTGATGTGGAAGGACATCAAGTTGATAATTTTTTACTTCCAATAAAGTAGCATAACTAAGTCCATTAACATACATTCTATTACTCATTAAGGTCATATTAATCACTGATCAGTATATTCATTTCACATTTCACATTTCCCTAAGTATTTTATTGATCTATGGTTTTGCATTTTTCAATTCGCATAAAATCCACATCAAGTCCATCTCTCGGATACTCATCCAACACATGTAAGCCTAAGAAAAGCTTTATGAATAGCTTCACTGATTTATTTATCGTAAAGGACTTGAGTTTTGATATCCGGAATGTTTCGGTAAGTGAGCGAAAATATATTATAGAGGAAATTAAATTGATAATATTTATTTAATCATCACTGATTATTCAGTTATTAAGTTTCATCCAATTTACATTATAATTATGTTCTACATTTGTCGTTATACATATAGTATTGAAAGACATCAATTACACTAGTTACACAATGTTTTCCTGGATACTGAAGTGAAAAAAATTAGGACGTAAATGTTTTTAAATATTTTTTATTATTTTTTTTTACATATTTGGAACTCAAAAAATCAAACATGACTTAAATTACTCTGTCTTTTGCATGTGTTAGGGTCAGTTTCCCTCAAGGTAGACCAGATGTGATCGGCTAACATATTTTTATCCCAAAAATATTCGTACCTCTCTTCAAACGACTTTAAATCTTGATGAAAACGTTCACCATGTTCATCACTTACGCTTCCCAGGTTATCAGAGAAAAAATCCACCTATGATTTTGTATGTTTTTTCAGTTCAAAAAAACTTCCATTCAGTCCACCTCTCAGATACTTATCCAACACATGTGAGCCTAATAGAAGCTTTATGAATAGGTTCACCGATTCATTTCTCGTTAACTACTTAAGTCTTGACATCCGGAGTGTTTCGGTTAGTGAGAGACCGAAGAAACATCAATATTTACGAGGGTAAATTGAAATGATTATATATGTAATCATTACCAACTATGCCAATTTCAAAGTATAATTCTGTTTTATATCTGTCGCTATACATATATTGTTGGAATTATGTTAAAACTCATTTCGGTGGAAATTATACTCTTTTTCCAATCTTTTAATTCTTTTATTTTTCTACAATTATCTCAAATATATTTTCCGTAAAACAGAACTCCTCATTTATGTATAGGCTTCATCACAGAACGCTTATCGACCATCAGGAGTTTTGGTAGTAACTTGTATGGGTTAAGATAACATCATTTGAAAATCAGTTTCAAAGATTCTGATTCTAAATCTGTCGTTATACGGAAGACCTGAATTATATTAGAACGAACTCATTTCGACAAAAATTATACACTTTGATGCCGATCTACAGTCCTTCCATTTCCCTATTTTTAATAATTAGATTTTCCGTAAAACAAAATTCAGTACTTGTTTAAAGGCTTCATCTCGGTAGACTTGGGCTTGTTAACCCTCAGGAGCTTTGTTGGAAACTTGTACGGGTTAAGATAAAATAATATTCACCTATAATAGTGGGATCCGGAACCCATTCTTGGGGCTTTTGAAAAAAAGCAATTTTAGATGACACTACGATCTCGCATTGCAAATGAATAAGTACTACCTCAATATTGTTGTGCTCATGTGAACGAACCTATTTTTAAATTTGAATTGTTTATTTTGATTCGTAATTCGAATTATAGATAATTACAACATGCTATTTCAAGCAGTTATATATAATTTTAGAAATAAATCAGATATTCATCATACGAATTTCTGGAACACCCGAGAATACAGGGCATCCACTTCAGATAATATCCTCAGAAATAAACTGAAAAATGTGATGTATAATATGAGAAAGCTCAAACTATCGAGATTAATTGAAAGAGAACAATAATAACAATTCGCAAAATTGCATGTTCATTATCATTGATAGAACATTGTTCTCGAACTAATAGTTATGAAACATGCACGACCTCTTCCTTATTGGCCATTGATGGCTGGAATCTGATATTAGTGAACGTGTCAATGCATCAACTTGAGAAAAAGTCATTAATCAATATCAGTTCGCAGAAAGCTTGTCATATGCTAACCATAAAATGTGATATACTGCTTCATGTATTATTCCATGGAGTCTGCATTAAAATAACAATGGTACATGTAAATTATCGTTTAGCACCATTGAATAGCACTATATATTTTTTAAATGTGAAAGTATATCGCTACATGTTGATTAGTGCAACTAAGAAATATTGCAACATGACGATGGCATTCCTGAAGTCGCAGGAACGTCGGAAACAATTTGTTGGCCCTGAATTCATTTAGAGCCAGTTTAATTCGGATTCGCATTTCTTCGTCCACTATTTGTTGACGTTGATCCAAATCAAAATATTTAACGTAGCCAAAATTAAACCCTACTCGAAAATAGACAGGAATTCCCTCTCTCTTGTACGCTACACTTGCATTGCGACTTGTTTTGCATAGCACTTATAACTTTTTGTTTTTGCAGATACAAATGTGTTCCATGGACTACGAGATGTTAGTGTCCCACAGTCCGCCAGTTTTCAGCCACAGCCCGCCTACAGGTGGTTTTCTAACAGAGTATGCAGCTCTCAGACTAGGACAAGACTCATTTCCTCGTGCAGCTTTCAGTACTTGTCGAACTATACAACACTCAAACTCCTTCAGCGGCTTCACCAAGTCACCGACGAAAATGCCTGCTTCTCCAAAACGACCTTGTCTGGTAATACGACCAAACGAGGAGTCATCGAGTTCGAGCGATGAAGACCCAACCAGTCCAACACGATTGAAGAAAAAGGTGGTTTTTGCCGATGATAAGGGAATGTCTCTGACTCACGTCAGGGTCATGACAGAACCGTCCAACGTACCCCCACTCTGGAGCTTTAAATTCCTTGCAGAAGTGACGCAAGGTATCAACGCTGACCCGGTCGGAGAAGTCGATACATGGGAGGTGACTTTTCCACAACCAGCTTCTGATTACGTGGCATTCAGAAAACGGCTGGATTCGGAGAAAGTATCGTTGGAGAACGTCATCGTGAAAGAGTGCGAAGATGTCGTCATAGGGACCATCAAAGTGAGCAACATCGCCTTCCAGAAAGAAGTGATTGTGAGGTCTTCGACCAATAACTGGAAGACCTACGAAGATGCTTTCTGTGTTTACGTTCCTAATAACATATCCTCGAACGTTAGCCCAGCATACATATTATACGATACCTTTTCGTTCAAAATTTCCCTTCCTCCCAAGTTGAAGAAACTAGAGTTCTGTGTGTGCTTCAGATGTGAAGGGGAGGAATACTGGGACAATAACCACGGGAAAAACTATATCTTGATTAAAAAGATACCAGCCCCTCTACATAAGTCTTTGTCCAATGATGAACTGTACAGCAGGCAAGAAAATCAAATTCAAACTCAGGTAATAAGGAGATGTGTGGATATAGTACAAGCTAAAATGGATTCTTGGTCGGAGTTCGCCAGTTGGACACACTTAGAAAACTCAAGTCCCTACTGGTAGTGCCTTCTCTTATCCAACTTAGCATGGAAAACGGGCAGCATGTTGGGTGTTTATATAGTTAGTATTTTGTCCATAAATATCTCTTCGATAGCATTCGTTCATGATCCTTTCATTTTTCATCGTCGGCTGATAGTTTTCTCATTATTTTGCAATCTATGTGGGCTGTTTTCGATAAGACGAAGATTCTCGACGCGTATCGTGTTTTTGATGAATGCCAGTTGATGTAGACTTCGTGATTAATGGCAATATGTACATAAATATTTTTATGTTGAATGAAGGATATAATTCATTACTCTTCAAGAGATAGCGTATTATTGATGAAATGAGAATTTGCCACATGTAACGAACAGTAGGAATTTTCTTTAAAGATAATATAATGTACATTCTGAAAAAAAATTACATCTATTAGAGTTCATTCGTTTCCCGGCGAAAATTTTGAAGGTGAATTGAATTAGGTATAAATTTGTCTCCCAACAATTTTTTCGTAATTTTTGGAGTTCAGGATTGAAGTGTGGCGATTATCACGACGATAATTTATATACCATATTAATTAATTTGCCGGTAATTAGCTGTGGAAAAATTGAATTTGTCGGTGTTATTCATCAACAAAAAAAATCAATTTTCGGCTAAGTTCATATGAACTTTTCATATGATTGAATCCGCGGAGAGCAAACTATGAGGGCTTATAATTGTCCGCTAATTATTTAAGAAATACTTATTTTTATCGCTATTGTTATAAACCATAAAACTTTAGTTTAAAAAAATTTGCTACTAATTTGCCGCTAACTAGTTCTGTAAAATAATTCAATTTTTCGCTATTGTTGTTTAAAAAAAATGTTTTTCTACTAAGTTCATAAGTACCTATATAGATGGTGCAACAACTTTCAATCGAACTCCCGAAAAACGGATGAAGTAATTTGCGGTTGATACATAATGCAAGAACTTTCAGAAAATTACACATTTTTTTAAAAAATACTTGATATTTCGCTAAGTTCAAATGAAGTTAGCAAAACGAATATCAATAAAATTAGCCAAAAACTAAAAAAAATTATAATTTGCCACTAATTGGTTTTGGAAAAGTTGAATTAGTCGCTATTGTATTGACAGGGGCGTCTTTTTTTTCCCTGGGGTGGGGGGGAAGTTGAAGGATCTTTGGTTATGTTAATGAATGAAAACATGCTGTAATATAGTACCATAAGTAACATATATCAGAATCAGAAACAAAACTAAACTTCTTTGGACAAACAAATTACAAATCAAACAACCATAAACGTCTGTGATAAATAAAAAGCAACCTAAGTACTTAAAAGGAAGAGGAAAAAAGAACCTTTATTTACAAAATCAAATCTAAATAACTCTTTTTAATTTTCACAAATCTCTCTAGTACAGCATCTAGATTTAAATCTAGAGACCCAGTAGATTTGATGATTTTTGTCAGTTTAGAGAAATAGTGAGAATGTGCGACAACGATGGTAATGGGACAAGACATCGATATCCAAGTAAAACATTCAGGTATATTGGACTTGGATTTATTAATTATTAGATTTTAAATTAGTGAATTACTATTAACCTCTTTCTTGGAGGTGTAATTACCTCCATTACCCAGCCCCAATGTATGTACAAAAAATAAATAATTCGTTTACTACACTTCAAAACTTTTGTGAAGGTATTAAATGTTTTAACAACCAACGACCAAATTACCAATCAACGATTTTGTGGGACAACGCCCGTCAGTCAGCAAAAAAGAAATATATACATTACAAATAATATTACAACAATTCCCTCGTTGTGATCAAATTCTCCGAATCATCAAATTCATTGATTTCGCTCTCACGATCATAAGTTTGTGTGTGAATTGTTGTAATATTATTTGTTTTGTATATTCTGCACATATATAATGAATGTTGAATATTATTAAATTATAATTAATAAATGGCCTATTCAATCTAGTTCGCCGATCGCGCGAAATTCGTATTTCTTCCTTTGCTGACTGACGGGCGTTGTCCTGCAAAATCATTGACTGACCGAAGCGCGTATTTAAGAGGGGGGTAATTGGGGTAATTACCCCCCCCCCCCAAGTTTCTATTTTTTTTTATTTGATAGGAGCCACCACACTCCACATCTCTATTCAAATCTTTTTCGATTTTTCCGCCGACGAAAATTTGCTATTTAAAAACAAAATTAAACTCAGTTTTTTTGTTTTTTGGCAATAGCTGTGGAACTATTGATGATAGAGAAAATAAAAAAACAGGTTCATGGAGAGGAACTCTATCTCAAGTATTTATAATATTAATTCAACGTTGAAAATAGGGCTCCTCGTGGGCGTTAATACAGGAGTACAGCACCTCTCGAGAGAGCAATGCACATATTTCTTTTTATACTATTAAATATAAAATGGAAAATTAGGTTGTTGAGTTCAATTATGATTGAAAAAAAAATCTATTTTTTCTTTATTGTTTATAATAGTTTCTTTAATTTTGTTATTAATTAAATAATATATAAATAAAATTTTTTGTTCCAAATTAATAGTTGGTTCATCTCTACCTAATAAAAATTTTTTCCATGAATATTGTTATTGTGTATTTACCCAACAATTAAACAAACTTTGATTGGCAATTTGTTTTTTAATGGTAAAAACAGCCATATACGGCAAAATGTTCAAAAAAAATTGTTTGTAATTTCTATAGAATTTTCTAGAAAAATGATAAGATGAAATTTTTGAACAGTTTGTCGTATATGATTGTTTTTGTTATTTTTTGTTCCATTCAAAAAGGAATATATTAATGCCAATCAAAGTTTGTTCATAACATATTGTTAAGTGAATAAACAATTACAAAATTAGTAATAACAATGTTTTCCTATTTGGTGGAGAATAACCAATTATTAATTTTAAAGAAAAAAATTCCCAATATAATATTTTAATAATAAAAAAAACAAAAAAAACATTATTATAAACAATAAAAAAAAATAGGAATATTTTTTTTCAATCATAATAAACTCAGCAACCTAATGCAAAAAAACTATTTCTGAAAAATATTCCACTTATTCATTTGTTTATGAATATTTTATAAACAAATTGGTATTTTTTTTTTAAATCGTTGTAAAATGCCTTTGTCAGACATAAAACTGATAACAATGAGAAAAATCAATGAAAAAAAATTGGACTGACCATTTTGTTCATGGTTGATATCTAACAATCAATATCCTCACAAAAGTTTTGAAATGTAGTAAACGAATTGAACAGTATAGATTTTTTTTACATACATTGGGGCCGACTGACCAGCTCCGTCCTCACATTCAGCTGACTGACTATCCTAACTTTTATTTATATACAATTTGTATAACGATTTTCAGCCTTAGTAAATTCATTTAATTACCTCGGTAGGTACGACAGCTTCGATAGTGTACCTGAGACACCTGTTCCCACTTTCGCTTGACTGGCCGCAGTATGTTTGTGTTCACAACCACTGTAAAATACTATAAAAAAAGTAGGATTAGTAAATTCAGAGACTTTGTTGACTCTGGCGCTCCGTCTATTAGAAAAACTCTAATAACGGTAAAGTATATGTATATGAATTGATATATTTTATGAACATGTTATATTATGCTCGAGGTGAGTACGTCCTCGTATATGGGCGAAGCGCTATATTTCCAGGACGTATCTTCAATGCGCATTGATCTGAAGACTCGTTCTTCAAATATCGTGCTTCTAGAGGCGCTCGTGTTTCCGCGGTAAACCGTCAAGCGGCAAATTATTAGCCCACTTTTTTGTTTTTTTGCGTTCATTGAATATATGTTTTCCTAACTTCGTATGAACTTAGCAAAACAATAGTTTATATGTTAAGAAACAGAGAGAGTAGCAAATTATTCACAACTAATTAGCGGCAAATAAGCGGCAAATGTCTAGCATTTATAGTTTTTTTTGCGGGTTTTATCGAAAGTACTTCCGCTAACTTTATGTGTACTTAGCGAAACATGAGGCAATTTTCCAAAAAAAAAACAGAAGTTCTTGAATAATTCATTAACGGCGAATTACCGGCAAATCGCTGGCCTACTTTTTCCGTTTTCCATGAATTTGATAAAAAGTTGTTGGATTATCTCCACACGAATTTAGTGGAAAAACATCGATAGCAGATTTTTTTATTTTATAAAATTTGATTAGTGGAAAATTAATATAACTTTTAGTTTATAATTCATACCTAGTTTACCTCCCCTATTTTCGCTACTCAGAAAACTCTATTTATGTACTGTTTTCAAAGTAGAAGAGCAAATTTGGGTTTGAAAAAACTGATTCTGTGGATTGCACAATAGAATCGTCCGTCCAACTGAATCTTGATCTGGACTGAATTCAAAAACTAAGCATAAATCCGTTAGTTCAACATATTTAAATCATTTTTAATCGTTCTGAAACATGTTGGTCTGCTTTTGAAAAATATAAATTTATATTTTTCCATGCATGGATGGGATAACCTACAGAAATTTACGAACTCTATTTTGAACCCATGATATTTCAGAATTATCTATGTTAAAATGTAGTTTACAAAATTAGTTTCATTTTGCCGTATTTGTTAATTTACGTCAAGAATCTGAAAAATCAGAAAACCTCACATTGATATCATGAATTAATGTTTTCTTCTCCATACTTTTTCACACATCATTTTTATCGGTTCGTTCACTGGCATAATACAGCATCACCCCGGCCAAAATATAATTGATTATATAGGCATCAAGGAGTAAACGTACTGCAAAAATTTCATATGAAAGGTGAAATCAAGGTGATTATGCATCAGAGGTAGAGAGGGAGAAAAAATTATCATAAAAATTAATGAATTGTAGGATATTCATGAATAACCGTAATTATAGACTCGACTTCAAGATTTAATTTCAATACCTATATGGATAAATTTTCTTGAAACACTCCATCGTTGATTATGAAATGCCAGGGGATGCAGTGATTATGCTAATGAAATGGGTTTCTGAAATTACCACCTTTCACAAACCTAAAAACGAAACCAATTTTTAATAAGTGTTGCAAGGACAAAATACTACTTTGCAAATCTGATCAGGAAGCAAATCTGTGAATGATTGATTTTCGATGTAATATTTCTGATGCAATAATTTTTTTCAATCACAACACACGATTATATTTTTACAGAATTTTTATTACTTTCGCAACATGTTTCGCTAGAACAGTAGCTTCTTCAGGTGAATGTACAATAAACTAAATATACAATGGCCAACAGTTTCATACCTACTACTAAAGTCATTATCGGTAATTAACGAGATAAGTACCGGTAATAAAATATATCCTCAATTATAATAATTACAAAGGGTTCAATCTGGGAAAACAAATTCCAAAGTGGTGAATTATACACATCAAGTTCGTAGTTGAGTAATACGTTTGAATTTTTCAACCTATAAATTTCTAACGTTTCCAACTGATTCAGCTCAATACCTTTATTTGCTACGTGTGAAATTTCGAAATCATCATTGAAACAATGGTTTTCCTCTAAGAGGTGATTGGAATATGTTGAATTTCACATGTTGACTTTCACATAACTTATATGATGTTCATGGATCCTATCTTTAAATGTTTTAGCAGTCTGACCAATATATACTTTAGTTCCACACTTCAATCTATATACTCCTGATTTTTTGGCTTTCGAAATTCTATCTTTATTATTTCAAATGAATCTACCCAACGTATCAATTATTTGGTCTATATGTAATTTTTAGATCTTGTTTATTAAGGAATCAAAACAATTTTTTCCGTAGTCTGTCCACAATATGTGAGTATTCTATGATTTTGATTGGAGCTTCTGGTGGAAGGAAAAACTTCGTACATAGCTTCTGAATGGATTTTTTTGGAGAGAATATTATCTATCAGGTCAACTTCATATCAATTGTTCACTGCAATTTTTTTTATGATGTTAAGTTCTTTCTTGAAATTCTCATCTGAAAGGGAAACATTTACTTATCTATGAATCATACTATTATAAGCTGCAACTTTATGTTGGTAGGGATGGTTCGAATTGACATAAATAGTAATATCGGTGTGGGAGGGACTGCGGTAAATTGAAAATTCATGTTTTCAGTTCAGTTTGGTCATTGTCAAGTCCAAGGAATTGATTGACATAAAATTCACTATCGAAATAGAATCAGAAAACTCAATCAATTTCTTGGACCTGACAATAACCAAACTAAACAAAGAATATAAATTTTCAATTTACCACAAACCCTCCCACACGGATATTACTATTCATGTCAATTCTAACCATCCCTACCATGATTCATAGATTAGTAAATGTTCCCCTTTCAGATGAGAATTTCAAAAAAGAACTTAACATCATAAAACAAATTGTAGTGAATAATAGATATAAAGTTGACCTGATAGATAGTATTCTCTCGAAAAAACTCCATTCAAAAGCTATGTACGGAGTTTTTCCTACCACCAAAAACTCTAATCAAAATTATAGAACACTCACATATTGTGGACAGACTACGGAAAAAATAAGCTTCATTTCTCAATGAACAAGATCTACAAATTGCAGATAGAACAAATAAGAAGAATCAGGAATATATAGATTGAAGTGTGGAACTTGCCCCAGGGTATATATTGGACAGACTGGTAGAACATTTAAAGATAGGATCCATGAACATCATATAAGTTGTGTGAAAAAGAATACAAATTCAACATATTACAATCGCTTCTCAGAGGAAAAACCATTGTTCCAATGATGATTTCGAAATTTAGCACGTAGAGAATTAAGGAATTCAACTGAATCACCCTTTGTAATTATTATAATTGAGGATATATTTTATGTTTTGGGAGATTATTACTGGTACTTACTGGTACTTACTGGACTTACTGGTACTTACTGGTACTTACTGGTACTTACTGGTACTTACTGGTACTTACTGGTACTTACTGGTACTTATCTCATTAGAGGTAATTACCGATAATGACCTTAGGTGGTAAGTATAAGTCTGTTGGCCATTGTATATTGTACATTCACCTGAAGAAGCTATTGTGCTAGCTAAACATGTTGTGAATTTAATAAAAAATCTGTGGAAATCTAATTGTGGGTGTTGTGATTTAGAATTACTATGGATTTCCATCAAGTAACGGCCGAGTCAATCGAAAAAAAAAGCAATATTTTTTTCTTGCTACGTCTTTATTATAATCCAAAAATATTTAAACAATTAATTATTCATTGTATGCAAGTGAAAATACTGGAAAAAATGCAAATAAAAATCCATATTTTTTTTGTTACAGTTTTCTGAAATCACCGTGAATTCAATGTTGCCAAAATGAAGCCAGTCATTCGGATTGGATGACTGCTTCTACCTCTAGAACATCTAGGATAGTTACTGCGAAGTTTATATTGAAAATCTTCCATGGCCGGGGAAAATTTCGTCTTATTGTGAGCAATTTTTGTATAGTTTGGTCTGTGACTGAAATCTGTGATATAAAAAAATAATGACCGTAACTTATTCAAATTATGGTGAATTGAAGTGCCAATCGGGAGTGAGTATATTTTGTATGGAAATTTTTAAAAGTTAGTACCTAATTTTAAAAGACTGATATTATTATGTATGAGTTAGCGAGCATATATGAGATTTGTTCGATTTGGAGAAAGGTGCATGTACAAATGATTATATATTTTATAAAACTGCTTTGAATTATTATAAGTCAACAGTAGTTCCTTGCTAAACAACTCAGTGATGTTTACAGTTTTCTACAAAGTCATTGAAGGCGAAAATGAATTAATTAGTTGTATGAGTAGATTTGTGAAACGATGAATGCAAATTGAAACAGCTGCTTCATTGAAAACTGAACAACAAATACTTCTCAATTGTTAATATCATATGAATATTTCAAATGTTTTTTAGAAAAGTAATTTTGTAGCTTTCAATATTTTGTGGAGACTGGCTTGGCACTCTGGTGTCACACATTAAAAATTGCACAAGTAACCCCTTCACCACCCTCAGTCACTTCAAACCTATATGCGCATTCCAATAACTTAGTTATCACCATCAGTAGGTAAACATTATAAGTTCTTACATATATACCTGTTGTTTCTAATTGGGTTATATTATACTTATTACTGTTTCTCAAGTCGTTGAAGGGATATTTATGGTTCTATGGGGATTATCCGGAACTATGGAATTCACTGAGAAAACATTTGATTTTTGCAGATTGCAGATTGATTCTTGGAATTATTCTGCATTTGATATCCAAGGATAGCTGGGTGATTGATACAAATTCACTTCACCTGAATCCATTTTGACTATATGTGGATCAGGTTAATCAACAAAATAGTTAACATCTTGTAACCATGATCCACGATGAGGTTTTGGCTGAACGTATTTATTCGAGTTCGGTGTATGGAATGGTTTGGTATAGTCAAAAGAAATTTGATTTTCTCTCGTATTTTCAGAATGTTTAGAGCAACCATTTGCAGACGTGTTCGCTGAAAAATGTGGAATTTCATTGGTATATTTCTGTTTTTCGAACCCTTGCAGATTATAAGCATCAGAGTTATATGAAGACTCCTCAGCTTCATTAGGGTAAGAATTCAAATGACTTCCAAATCCCAGATGTGGGAGTGAATTGAGTGGTGGAATCATTTGGGTTTGAATGTGGTTTTCGAATTCGAAAGGAATCTAGTTATTGGTATTTGCAAAGTCATCTATGCTCAGAGGATATATTTGTGGAACTAAACTGAGTCTTGTTTCTGAGCTTCCTGTCGACGTACTACTGGGAGAAATGAATTGGGGACAGGCATATATGTTGTTGGATATCTTCTTACTTCCCGTATTTGAAGATGAAGATTTTGTTATGAATGCTTTGCAAAATATTAGGAGAAGAAGTTCTCTGTTGTATTGCCATTCTTCTCTCCTCCATTCCTCTGTTCTGGAACCATATTTTAACCTGGTTTGGGGTGAGATTCAGTGATGTATCGAGTTGTAATTTCTGGAGACCAGTTATATGTTGATTATTGGATTTTGTTACGCTGCTTTTCAGAATATTAGGAGAGGTAAATCTCTGTTGCATTGCCATTCTTCTCTCTTTCATTCCTCTGTTTTGGAACCATATTTCAACCTAGTTTGGGGTGAGATTCAGTGATGTAGCCAGTTGTAATTCCTGGAGACCAGTTATATGTTGATTATTGGATTTTGTTACAATGCTTTTCAGAATATTAGGAGAGGTAAATCTCTGTTGTATTGCCATTCTTCTCTCTTTCATTCCTCTGTTCTCGAACCATATTTTAACCTGGTTTGGGGAGAGATTCAGTGATATAGCCAGTTGTACTTTCTGGAGACCAGTTAAATGTTGATTACCGGATTTTGTTAAACTGCTTCTCAAAATATTAGGAGAGGTAGTTCTCTGTTGTATTGCCATTATTCTCTCTCTCATTCTTCTCTTTTGGAACCATATTCTAACCTGGTTAGGGGGAAGATTCAGTGATGTAGCCAGTTGTACTTTCTGGACACCAGTTATATGTTGATTATCGGAAAACCACTTTTCGAGTACCATGATTTGAATTGATGTGAAAGTTGTTCACCGTGGTCTCTTCTCTTCTTGTTGCTCTGGCAGTGGTGTTGCTGAAAATAGAAAATACATGTAGTTAGTTCCCCATTTCACCAAATTATAACTGATAGTTTTCGGAACGAGTATGTCAAAGTGTAGATCGCTTAATACAGATACATAACTCACCTTGAATTAGATTTGAAGGTGTCATATCAGGAAAAACATTTGGGGGGTATAATAGCTTCTAACAGGTGCATTAGTAAAGTTCGCTCCTCCATTGATTGGAATAGCCTCGAAAAAGAATTAATTGTTATTCATACACATACAAAAAAAGTTTCACATTTTTTAAAAAATAAGTGGAGATTAGAGGAAATATACAAGAGAATCGCAAGTAAATAGTTACATGAAAGAGATGATTCAATTTCATAAAAGTACTCCTCCAGAATTGGTTGATAGGAGGAAGTTCGTCATCTCCAATGAAAAATACTAGTGCTTGTTTAATTAATCCTACAACATGTACCTGATACAATTTTATTTGATTCTAGTAATTACCAGTGAATCCTCACTGAGGGGGGAAACTCGTCATCAAATAGTTTATGATAACCATTTTTATTCTACAAACTCAATAATTCTTGTTCCACAAACATGGAGAGAAACACTTATAAATCATATTCGTGAATTCAATTACATCACTGTTATGAGTAATAGTTTTTTTGGAAATTACTACAAATCAGCCATACAACAGAATTTATGAAAAATAATGGGAAGAGCTATCCACTGAATTTACTCTACATAGTTGAAAAAAAATTCCATCCTATCGGTAATTTGTCAATTCGATAAATTATCGAAAATTCATATGAAATTGTCACAAAACGGCATGCAAGTAAACAAGGTAGAATACCTCGGCCCAGTATCCTCATTAGGTAAATTTTTATTATGGTTTTTGTGGATAACTATACTCTTCAGGATATCCAATTTTCTAGTATCGTTGACCGATTTGATCATTTTCAGATTATGAATATTACTTTTGTGACAAATGTCATATCGGTCAACGACACTAGAAAATTGGATTGCCTGGATAGTATAGTTATACACAAAAACCATAATAAAAATGTACTTAATGAGGATAATGGGCCGATGTTTTCTACCTTGTTTACTTTAATCCCCACAGAACCATCAAGATCCCATTAGCTACTTGAGGAACAGTAATAAATATAAAATAACCCAATTATGAACACCAGGCCGATATTGTGAGAGAATATAACAATTTATTCAATTCAGTTTACCTACTGATGGTGATAACTTAGTTATTCAAATACGCATATGGGTATGAATTAAGTCAGTGTGGTGAAGGGGTTACTTGTGCAATTTTTGAATGTATATTAGTGGTTTTAGTGATCAAAATCTTAAAATGCTTTTCAATTAACTCCAATCCACTTTGTGTGCTGATTTTCATGGGCCTATGTAGAAACTTCATATACCTAAATTTATATGCCTTAAAAATTTCTGAATGGAGTGATGTTTCTGCAGTTTTGTTTGATTTTTTGTTTTTCATTGATATAATTACTGCAAATATAGATCTGACAAATTTTGCTTGACAGTTAATTTATCATTAAAATATTACAAAAGAATATTTCTTCTTCTTTGGCATTACGAGTGATTTATTCATCATTGAGTTGTTTATTTTTCATTGTCTAATATTTTGCGATATGTATTTTTATTGATTGTTGTGTAATTTTATCTATAAATCATTTTTTAATATTTCACTGTAAATATCACATGTCATTTTTTATGTTGTGTTATATACAATTCTAGTGCTTTTATAAGACTTATAAGTACTGTTATTGAATCCATGTTTTCTGCATATACCTACTTCCTTCAGTTGTATATTTTTCAGTACCTTTGTAGGTTTAATATGCAAATTTTGTTAAATAAAGATTTAAAAACATTCTCGTATATTTCTTACTTATCATGTGATAATGCTCCGAACGAATGAATCTGAAATTTGAACATTTAAAAAAACTAATGCGCGGCCAATCGGAAAGGTAGATTTCACAATTGATTTATTGATTCCGAAATTATCATCAATCAAGTTGACATATCATGAGCCATATTTTTTACGCAGAACTCACATTACCACATTTTCACTTTTGTGTAAACTATGAACTCTACGATGAAAAATTGTGGGTTTTAAATCACCCCAAACCTACTTGCAATTTCTATGTTATCTATCTCAAATCAAAGAAAAATGTATAACAAAACTGGTTTCTTCACGGTTTGATTCGATTTTGAAATTCCATAAAAATACCAAAAAGTTCAGAATTTGGCGTTTCTGAAAATAGAAAAGTCCACTCATTCATTGAACAAACGCACACAGATGTAGTCATTACTTTTGTTTATTCTCTATACCTATCAATTCACTTCGAGAAATGATAGCTAATAGACGGATAGCTGGCTACGTAAATTAAAAATGTTAAGGTACAAGGGAATTTTTTACATAGAATCCTTCCTTACTGGCTGACAAGTGTGTAGCTCTGCAGACAGAAGTCAGTCCCGGGGCTGGAAGCAGGGGCGGGCGGTCAAAGATTCTTCCAGTGCGCCCCCGGGCGCTCAGGTAACTCCAAACACTTTATCAATTCAACGTTCGCTTTCATAGTACAAGGACCCGGGTTTGATCCCGAGCTGTATCACGCATTTTTTTCCATTACTCTCAAATCAACCACAAAACTTCTACAAATCAAAATATATTACCTCAGAACATTCACCCTCACAACCCCTCAAGACACAAAACAGCATTTTCACAGAGCTCCGCAGCGGCCGAAGGCTGCTGAAAATTTCTTTTAACCTATTTTTTTGACGTACTTTTCCCAGGAAATAGCTCAAATCTGTCGAACGAAAGTATTATGCGTGAATTTAAATTGTTCAATTATGATCAAATTACAGATATTTCTAATGACTGAATCGCAGGAAGGGATATACAGTGCCTCTCAAAATCCCCCCCCCTCTCCTCTTATTTTTGGAACGATTATACATAAACAAGGCCATTGTGACCAATAATTCTAAATGGAACCTTACGGCAAGCGACACCTTTTTTAAAAGGTATCGAAAAAACCTATTCAATGATACTATTTTTGTTTGTATTTATGGCAGTTTTGGCAACTCGCTTATAAAAAACGCAAAGCTGTGATGAATTAAATCAGTTAAATCTAAAATTCAAAATTCAAGCTCCGCCTCTGGATAGTTGTCAAATAAGCTGACGTTTTTGTTAGTCTCCCTAATTCGACGTTTTTGTAATTGTCCAAGTTTTTGTACATTTAATAATTTGTGTATTGTTGATCGATTGTTTAACTGTTTTAGCAGCTTTTGGTACTTTTAATATTTTTGTACATTTTAATAATTTGCTAAACTATTGTGAGCCGAACGTTTGAGTGCTTCAAGAAGCGAAATGGTACGTGGTGATAAAGTAGCAGCGATCCTAATTTTTGGTGAAACTGGACAAAATATTCATGCAGCAGAACGCATTTTTAATGAGAGGTTTCCCGATCGACCCGTTTCGAGGACTTATTTGAGAAAGCTTCTCCGTAAGTTTGGAATAACGTGTAGTATTAATGATGCGGAACGATCTGGCAGACCACAGATTTCTGATGAGAAAAAAATTGATATACTGGCAGAAGTAATAGTTAATCCTACTTCTTCAACAACTCACGTTGCATCTACCTGTGAAGTCAGTCGAAGTACAGTACACAGGGTGTTGAAAAAAAACAAATTTCACCATACAAATTAAAAATGGTTCATCAACTCTCAGACGACGACCCAGACCGAAGACTAGAATTTTGTGAAAATATGGAAACTGAAATTAACCAACAGCCAGACTATGTCAAAACAATTTGTTTTAGTGACGAAAGTACTTTCTATCTGAATGGAAATGTAAATACACAGAATGTGAGGTATTGGAGTGACGCAAATCCTCACCTGTTTCGTGAAACACGTACCCAATTTCCCCAGAAGGTGAATGTTTGGGCAGATATCCTGGGAAACCACATCGTTTGGCCTCTTTTTTTAAATACTAATTTAACTGGTGAGGTTTATCTGGAGCTGTTGCAAAACGCAATAGAACCGTTAATCCTTCAAATTTTGGAAGATAATCCAGATGAATTCGGCAATTCGGAAATAACATTCCAGCAGGATGGTGCTCCCCCACATTATTACGCTGCAGTAAGACGGTAATTGGATGAGGAGTATCGTGGTAGATGGATTGGACGACGAGGTTCAACGGAATGGCCAGCTCGATCACCGGACCTCACACCTTTGGATTTTTTTCTGTGGGGGTACCTTAAATCGAAGGTTTACGCCACTGAACCTGACAATATTGACGTTTCAAAACAACGTATTGTTGCAGAATGTGAAGCTGTTTCCGCAGACACATTTGCAAAAGTTCGAGAAGAGTTTGAAAATAGGATATTTCACTGTCAAGAAGTAAATGTAGGTCACTTCGAGCAATTTCTTCAGGTAGATACGGATTCTCAAATCTGTAATTAATATCATACTGAATGGAATTGAAATTTTAATGTTTACTAATGAGCCATTAAAACTTCCATAAACACAAACAAAATTGCTATCATTGAATAGGTTTTTTCGATACCTTTTGAAAGAGGTGTCGCTTGCCGTAGGGTTCCATTTGAAATTATTGGTCACAATGGGCTTGTGACGTCATCTTTGACGATTTCGTCATCTATCATCACTAGTAGGGAAGTTTACAACCTTAATATTCAGTTTCCAAATTTCACTTGTTTATGTATAATCGTTCCAAAAATAAGAGGGGGGGAGCGAACTTTTGAGAAGCACTGTATAGCTTTATTTGACTTGAAATAATTTATTTTTACATAGGGTATCGCAAAATATCGCGTGGCGACCGCCTACTGCCTCTTTACGGGGGTTTTCCCATTTTATCCTTGAAATACAGAATTAAATGCATTGTAAATAATAAACTACGATAACCACACTTAATAGATAATGAATATATTTTGATGAATTTGGACAAACGTGTTAAGTTTTAATCAAAATAACATATTTGAGTGCAGCTCTAAAATTTTGTGTAGTTATAGTTTTTAACTGTAAAAATTGCGTAAAACTATTGCCAGAAGGCAAGTTTTAGGAAAATTGTTCAATTTTTAATGATTCAGATTCTTCGTTATTAATATTAGTATAACATCTTCAACTGTTGAAGGTAATTGTGGGCCATAAAACCATTTGAATTTGTACATGGCTTATTGATTGATTTATCCAGCCAAATCAGTAGGTTCGAGATCCGTTGGAACTGCTAAATGCGCATATGTCCAGATATTTGCGATGTATCTCGTCCTTTCAAATTGCTGCCAAATTGCAACTCGATTTGAGTTCTATTGACATATTGTTTTTTTATGTGATCTTATAGGTGGCTCGTATATACTCCTGATATTTGGAAATTTACAATGCATTCAATTCTGTATTTCAAGGACAAAATGGGAAAACGTTTTTGCGATACCCTATGTAAAAATAAAATGTTTCAAAATAAATAATGTTATATATCCCTCCCTGCCATTTGCTTTTGAGAAAGATCTGTAATTTGATCATAATAGGACAATTGATATTCACGCATTATACTTTCGTTCGACAAATCCGAGCTATTTCCAGGAAAAAGTACGTCAACAAAAACAGGTTTGAATAAATTTTCAGCAGCCCTCGGCCGCTACGGAGCAAGTCATGCCCTGTGAAAATGCTGTTTTGTGTCTTGAGGGGTTGTGAGGGTGAATATTCTGAGGTAATGTACTTTGGTGACTTGTAGAACTTTTGTGGTTGATTTAATTGTAATAGAAAATAAAAAAAAGAAATTTTTGCGTGACCCAGCTCGGGATCGAACCCGAGTGTTCATCCAAATGAGCTACCAGGCTTAGTTGAATTAATACAGTGTTGGCAGTTATTTGAGCGCCAGGCGGCGCTCTGGAAAATCTTTGATTGCCCGCCCCCGCTTCCAGCCTCTATAATAATTATGTATAAAGTTTTGAATTGATGCGGCTAGTACTTGAGGACAATCCATATTGAAGCAAACAAAAGACACTCCACTGAATGATTTTAACTAAACTGGGTTTACAAAACGTGTTTCGCTATACAATAGCTTCTTTAGGTGGAGATAATACTAACTCAATAAACACGCTGTATTGTAACGAAGCATTTTTTCAGAGCTTCGTTACTAAGAGCAGCTAAGCAAAGTTTCAGGTTACTTTGGTAGATATTAATTCCGGATTGGCAATAAGTTCTATTCCTAGTTTAGAAAATGCCAAATGCCAAACACTACTGGAAGGAACATAAAAACCAAGCGTAAGACCGAGCTGTATTTTTCCGCATCGTACAAAAGGGATGAAAAGCTTTCCAGATTGTTGAAGGGGTAAAAGAAGCTGAACACGCGATAGTATAAACCAGAGTATTTTTTGTTACAAGAGACAAGTAGTCAGTGAGACTTCTTGTCCAGTTCTTTGATTAAACGGGCAAAAAAGCCGCCTTTATTACTATGGTTCTCATCCAAATTTCTGATAAATTCAATGATATGAAAGGCGAGACAAAATAAGTATCGCTCTCTTGTTCCTTCGGTGCTTCCGAAATTGAACGTCGATAAGTAACCGTACAGGGAAAGTGTTTTCTAGAAGCGTTGAGGCATTCGTAATTGAAGCTTTTCGTATCATTTCATGAACTGAGCTTGGTTTTCTCATGCTACTGAAGCACCCAAAAAATTATTTTCCATTTTATTCATATTTTTAACCGACGAAACCAAAAAGGAGGAGGTTCTCTAGTCGAACGTATATATATTTTTTTGTTATGTATGTTCACGCATAACTTTTTAATGAGACGTCCGATTCGGATATTCCTTCCTTCAGTGGATAGAGTGTACTTCGAAGTTAGTCCCATTTGAATTTAAAAGATGAAATCCACCCCTAAGGGTAGCAAAATGAAAGATATTGATCACTCACCCTCTGAATTCTGGTCCGATTCTATCAGGCATAACTTTGTTCTGGGTTCTTCGATTTGGATTATTCTTTTTTTATTAGATAGGGTATACCTCATAGTTGATCATATTCGGATTTTGAATGGAATTATCTACCCTTACGGGTAGACAAAATGGGGAATAATTGATTTTTCACTTGTGAACATAGGCACACACATGTAGTTGAGACTGACAGATCGCTAATGTCATTATTTTTGTTCTCCTACATCCGTCACAATCATTATATTCTATGAGAGGATGAAATGATACACTAAGTAATGAAATAAATTAACCAGAACAACAAAAATAATTAATATTACAACAAATAGTAAAAGTAGATAATCATATTATTTAACTGCTGATAGTTGAAGTAAGGTGGGTAAGTAAGTATTTTGGAAGTGATCAAAAAACAAGTATGTAGTGATTAGCAGATTTCAGCCACAAAAAATCGAAAAATAAAAACTTTTTAACAAAAAATCAAACCGACGAAATACGGAACTGAAAAGGAAAAAATAAAAGGACCCTTCTTAGTCTCAATAACTGAGCTCCTGAACTAATGTAAGTAACTAATTTTGAGTCGGCGTCAAACGAACAATCAACGAAGATCATTAAATTACTCCAATAAATTTATCAGAATGTCACCGCGCAACTCGATGCAATCATTTTATGCCTTATCTAATTTATTTGCTTGTTTGTTTGGCGCCGACTCAAAATTAGTTACTTAGATTAGTTAAGGAGCTCAGTTATTGAGACTAAGAAGTTTTATTTTATTTTTTCCTTTTCTAGTTCCGTATTTCGTCGTTTTAATTTTTTGTTAAAAAGTTTTTATTCGCTCTCTGCATTAGAGTTGAAGTTTATTTTACCATTGAAGTGTTCCATTAATCTTGTTTTGTTCAAAGTAAATCCTTTACGATATATTTCGATTGACAAATTTGGTAAAGTTTAAATATTTTTCTCAAAAACAAGTATCCTTTGTCTTCTTACCCAATGCATGGTGACATCGCCTTTTTCATCTTCGGTGATTGTTAATCATATTGGGGTCAGGAGTTATGTCCCCGACTGTTATCATAATTTTGTCTCTTGTTTTATAATGTGCAAGCAACAATTTGGTAGTTGGTCGCACATATAATTGTTACATTATACTATCAGTTGCTTGAATTCATGGAAAACGCCGAACTAAAGCAACTGTCCCAGAATATTACATCATTTCGAATTGTGAAGTTACGTCAGTTTGTACTGTAGCTTGAGTTCAGGGAAAACGCCACACTGAAGCAACTGTTGCGGAATATTACTTCATTTCGAATTGTGAACTTATGTTGATTTGCACAGTATCAGAATTATTAGGTACGTAACAGTTTTCACCGGGGTTCGAGTTCATGTAATAACCAAATTCGAACGACTGCGATATAAACACAGGTTATATTTGTACAATAAAATACTTGCAGAACAACGCTTCAAGTTATAATATGAAATAGCCCCCATACAGGGATTTCCAGTATATTATTCATCGCCCGGTTCTAAAAGGTGATTTTGTAAATATGCGATTTTCTCCGGAAAATAGGTTATATTTCAATTTTTATGGAAATAATTTTGATGCCTCGTAGCCCGAATCCTAGCTCTGTAGTTATGACTGCCTGCAGCTAAGTTTACGCTCAGTTAGAGGGGGCCTAGACAAAGGTGCGGCGCGAAGTATCAAAGTTGAGGTTAGATTGCACGTAAAACTCGGGGAATAGCCAAGTGGAATGTGTGAAGTATATATTTGAGATACAAAAGGTTCAAATTCGAAAGTGAAAATTTATTCGCCACCACCTAGAAAAATCACTTTCTGAACCCTCTCCGTAACGAGACTATAGGAGATTCCGGTTTCAAGATTCGAGAGATATCGATAACCGTTAAATAATCACATGTGTATATTTTGTTACTAAAACTGGAGTTATAGGATTAATTTTGGTAATTTTAGAATGTTAATGGGCTAATACCGATTTACCCGCAATAAATACACTAGAATTAATTTTTGTAATATTAGAAAATTGTTGTGATAATACCGATTCACCAGCAGTTTGAATATTTTCCGTAATGTTATGCATAATTGAGGTTTCGAGACCGATAAGCTTATTCTGTAAAGAATCAAAGCATTGTGAGTCATTGCCATAACGAAATTTGATTAAACCAGTTGATTCAATTCTATTCACACTCTCAATTTACTGTGGAAAGCACCTTACTGTTGAAGGCATATAAAGTAAAGTAAAGACAGCTCTCTCTGTCTGCTAGAATGAAGACATCTCTCTCTCTCTGTTCAAATAATAGCAACCGGTGTCCAGTACCAAATATTGTGATTGAAGCCAACAGTCCTTGGCAGAGTACAAAAAGTGGACAATTTATTGAAAAAAAATCACAGATTTTTTTTCAAAAATGAGCCTATTGTTCATCAACTAATATTTTTAGAATTTTCGATTACATTCTAAATCGGATAATTATTAAAGAAAAGCTCCTGAAATTATTTCGCTTCGTGGAGACATATACATAATGAGATTATCAACTATCGAATATTATAATTTACATAAAATCTCAATATTTTTGAATTTTTCAACCTTATCACTGCGGATAGCTTTTATGCAATTTTGTCTCCAATACGGCTGTTCGGAGCTGGGGCTGTTCAACATGGTTCCCGCAGTAATAATCTCGCGTACTTTTAAGGTTCCCGCAGTGAAACGATATTTTCATCCAGAGCCGTACTAACAATTATCTAGGCGCGACTGGCTGCTATTTGCGTCATGAATAAGTGGAAAATTACTAACTATACTCAATTTGGAAATAAGGAATCAGTAAATTCCACGAAATTTTTTGGGATCGAAACAACCTTTTGTCTTGTCAATAAGTGGAGGTTACAATCAATAAAAATTTCTCAAATTAAACCTTCCCAATTTCCAAGTGAAATATACTCTCAAGAAAATATAAGAAATATATTTCAATCTGATAACAAATATAAGTTTTATAAAAATAAGAAAAATTCACTGAAATAAAATACTTGGAATTTACTCTTACCGAAGGAAATATACACTGAAGAATATATAAAAATTCATCCTTACTGTCACTTTCCATTGAAAGTTCTCAAAGTTACTGTTCGTTTGAATATTTATTTCCGCGAGCCATATTTTTGAATGTTAGGTTATTCTTATTAAATAAAAATATGGTATAACAAAAATAATAAGTTCAAGATACACTTACTTATTTTCCTGGAAACCAAAATACTTGCAGGCTCAGGTCACATCGAAACGTTACTGTTGCAGCAAGTCGAGCTAATAAAAGAATACATGAATTCGGGAACAATGTGTCGGAGTTCGTGCCTGATAAACAAAATGCTGATTCATACGTCTTCCGCAGTGAAGCACAAGAGTTTTGAAACATTTTGTGAACGTCTCGGCAAGAAACAAACTAATATCTATAGGCAACAGAAAATACCCCCAGGGATCCGTGTTGGGACCTCTATTTTTCAACATATTCATCAATGATATAATATCCAATATTAACCATAACTGCCCAATACACGCTGTTGATCTGAAGATATTAGCTCGAATTACGGAACACAATGACTGCCTTTTCCTTCAAGAGGACCCCACAAAAATTCACGACTGGTGCTCATCTAACGGTCTTCTATTGAATGCTAATAAATGCAAGGTGGTATCATTTTCCCTGAATCGCACCATTTTGTATTTTGACTACATCATTGACAATACCAAATTGCCGAGAACGTCTACCATACGTGACCTTGGCGTCACATTTGACCAAAAACTGTCTTTTCTAGATCATGTCCAAAGAATCACAAACGAATCATTCAAAGCCCTTGGTTTTGTCATCCGGAATTTCTCCTCGTTCAAAGACATCAGCACATATAAACTCCTTTTTTTCTCCTATGCCAGGTCTAAGCTGGAATATGTATCTGTGGTTTGGGCCTCGCATTACTGTACCTACATGGAAACTTTGGAGCGAGTGCAAAGGCGATTTCAAAAATTTCTTGCTTTCAAAGAAGATGGGGTATATCCCGACATTGGATATCCCCATACCGAGCTCACTCGGAGGTTTAATATCAGCACACTTGAAAATCGCAGGCTGATTGCAAAACAAGTATTCCTATGGAAAACAATCCATGGGCACATTGATTATATACAGGGTGTAACTGAATAAGTGTAAAACATTCAAGGAGGTGATTCCTCATCGAAAAAAAGATAGGATCTTTCATATAAAGAAACTTCATTGGAGCATCCCTTGTTAAGATACAGCCCCTTAAAGGGGGTACATAAAATTTGTATAACAATTTTTTTCACAAGCACTGAAAAAGTTACAATATTGAAATTAACCTGACGTTTTGTACTACCAAAAAGACACTTAGCCAGTAATTTATTTGGTTTACCCCATGGTTGTAAGGGTGAAAACGCAACCCTAAAATTTATTTCCAATGTAACTTTTGTCTTATTATTTGTTTACCATTTAAAATTTATTTCCGATAGCCTGTTTCATTCTAAACAAAAAATGTCTCTTGGGTTTTGCCCAAAATAAACCAGTAAGCAGCAAAACATTATTTTACGAACAACTACAGAGATACATCGTCATAAATGCGAAAATACGAAACTAATCTATCTAGTAGGTCGCTATTAGCGATAGTGACAATTAAATTGGTATGACGCTGTCAGTTTGGGAATTTTCGAAATTGAATTAATACTAATTGTGTGTTGTTGTTCTGTTCTTAATTTGTTACTTTAATAATTCACTTGTTAATAAAATGGCATACACAAATGAGGAAATGGCTGATATGCATTACGTTTACGGTCTGTCGCAGGGGAATGGGTTAGAAGCTTCTAGAAGATATGCTGAAATGTATCCTCAACGGCAGCATCCTTCACATAGAATATTTGCTCGACTTCATCAACGATTACGAGAATATGGTTCATTCGACAAAGAACGAAGGATTGTGGTCGCCATCGAGAAATACGAACACCACAGCTTGAGGAAGGTATTTCGAATTTTAAAGGAACAACTCTTATACCTTTACCAGCAGTACTTAATTTGATTGAAGAACAACCTACTACCAGTACTAGAAAGATTGCTTTCCAGCTAAATGTTGATCATATGACGGTATTTCGAATTTTAAAGGAACAACTCTTATACCTTTACCATCTGCAACGAGTACAGGCACTGTTACCGCGAGACTTTCCGAACCGTCTTGAATTTTGCAATTGGATGCTGGAAATGATTAGAAGAAATTGTGACTTTCTGAAGACGATAGAATTCACAGACGAATGTAGTTTTTCTCGGGACAAGATTATTAATTTTCATAATTACCACATATGGGCTGATGAAAACCCTCACGCTATTGTCGAAACTAGCCATCAAGAACAGTTTTCTCTTAACGTGTGGCTCGGAGTTATTGGGGATGATTTAATTGGGCCTCATTTTCTACCTCCTCGATTAAATGGTGAGGCATACGTTCAATTTTAAGAGAAGTGCATCCAGTACTGCTGGAGGAAGTTCCTTTGGGCGTCAGAAGGGATATGTTTTTATGCATGATGGGGCTCCCGCCCATTTTAGTCAAGTAGCACGTCAGCATTTAACTGAAACATATGCAAATCAGTGGATAGGTCGAGGAGGACCACATAAATGGCCCGCTCGATCCCCGGATCTCAATCCTCTCGATTTCTCTATTTGGGGCCATTCACAGCATTTGGTATATCGTACTCCTGTTCGCGATGTAGAGGACTTAAGAAACCGCATCATCGATGCGTGCAGGGTAATCAGAGAGACTCCAGGAATATTTGAGCGAATACGTGGCTCAATGCGCCGACGTCTAGACGCATGCGTAATGTTTGAAGGTAGACATATTGAACATTCACTATGATTTCTACATGTTGTGTGTTTTGTTATTAATAACTTAGTTTTGTTTATTACCCTTTAATCGTTTAATGCAGGTACTAACTACAAAATAACAATAAATCCAGTTCGCATTTATGACGATGTATCTCTGTAGTTGTTCGTAAAATAATGTTTTGCTGCTTACTGGTTTATTTTGGGCAAAAAACCCAAGAGACATTTTTTGTTTAGAATGAAACAGGCTATCGGAAATAAATTTTTAAATGGTAAACAAATAATAAGACAAAAGTTACATTGAAATAAATTTTAGGGTTGCGTTTTCACCTTACAACCATGGGGTAAACCAAATAAATTACTGGCTAAGTGTCTTTTGGTAGTACAAAACGTCAGGTTAATTTCAATATTGTAACTTTTTCAGTGCTTGTGAAAAAAATTGTTATACAAATTTTATGTACCCCCTTTAAGGGGCTGTATCTTAACAAGGGATGCTCCAATGAAGTTTCTTTATATGAAAGATCCTATCTTTTTTTCGATGAGGAATCACCTCCTTAAATGTTTTACACTTATTCAGTTACACCCTGTATACATTCTCCACATGGTTGAATTCCACGTACCTACCTAGAATCACAAGTAGACAAAATATCATATTCCACCTACCCACTCCCCGCTTTAAAAAAATGAAATTCTCACCACTACATACCATGTGCGAGACACATAACGTACACGTATCGCATCGAATAGACATATTCTCCTGCAATGTGGCGTCCATAAAAAAGCTGACCTTTTCATAACATAACATTTTCTTTTTTACACGCTTTATATTAGCTTCACTTGTATGTTTGTTTGTTTGTTTGTTTGTAACCGACTCCTTTGGGCGCGATTTTGTCTCACTTCCAGACGTCTGAATGATTTAAAATTTGGCAGGTGCACATAATTCCGGTGACAATGCATTGAGACATTTTTGTGTGAAAAAAAAACAAAATGGCAGCTTCAATATGGCGTACGAGTTTTGTGATTATGGTCCGATTTGCTTCAAAATTGGTATCTGAGGGTTTTCGTGGTCGGAGATTATGATTCTTTCGTCAAAATTGAAAAATTCATGATGGCGGCTCCAAAATGGTGGACGAGTTTTGTGATTATGGTCTGATTCTATTCAAAATTGGTATGTGGGGGTTTTTAAGGTCGGATATTTTGATTCTTTTGAAAAAATTGGAAAATTTCAATGGGGCTTCAAAATGGCGGCCGAGTTCTGTGATTATGGTCTGATTCTATTCAACATTGGTATGTGAGGGTTTTTGGGGTCGGAGATTATTATTACCTGATTCGATAAGATTATTCCATTTTTTTATCTGAAAAAAAAATATAAAAATAATAGTTTTAAAAAAACACGCTTTTATAAATAAACCACACCAAAAAGTAGGAAATAAATAATAGTTTGAAAAACTGAAAATCACGCTTTTATAGAAAACCAGACTGAAAAATAAAAAATAAGAAAAAAGTATATTAGGTATATAAAAAAAAATAGTTTAAAAAAACTGAAAAACACGCTTTTATAGGAAACCAGACTAAAAAAATAGAAAATGAGAAAAAAAAATATATTATTTCAAAAAAAAGCGTGGGGTGCATGGGGTGCCTCGGCCAACAATTACCTGTGATCTGAGACATTTCTTACTTTAGTGCCCTAGGTGTTTAATGTACTATACACGCTTTTTTCAAAATAAAATACATTTTTTTCCTATTTTCTATTTTTTTAATCTGGTTTTTTATAAGAGCGTGTTTTTTAGTTTTTTTAAACTATTTTTTTTTCTTACCTCATACATACTTATATCTGCCTTAGTTATTAGAACATTATTACCTCTGTACATACGCTTGTCACCCCTACTCTGTAACTGGATGTAATCTGTTAAGTGGTGTAATTAAAAAAAAAATATATTAAAAATCGCATATTCTACCGGTATCCGCACTTAACACACAAAAAGGTCCCGCGTATTTATCCGGTTCCCGTTGTGAGATCACGAAATTATTTTACGTAGATATCCGGTGAAAAGGTTAAAACCATTTTTAATTTTTTTTTTTATTGTTTAAACAAAATATTTTGAGAAACTTTTTTCTTGAAATCTATAATTTGCGATTCTCTACAAGATAAAGAAAACTGTATCCATATTTAATTTGTTTATTAACCGACGGTAAAAAAGGGGTGGTTCTCTAGTCGACGCGTGTTTTTTTTTCATGTATGACCACGCATAACTTTTTACAGGGTAGTCCGATTTTGATGATTCTTTCTTCAATGGATGGGGTATACCTCGAAGTTGGTTCCATTCGGATTTGAAGAAAAAATCCATTCCTAAGGGTAGGAAAATGGGGGATGATTTTTGGTTCACCCACTGAATTTCTACTTCTTAACCGATTCTACCACGCATAACTTCGTACTGGGTTGGATGAGAGCATATTTCATTGATATTCCATCCTTAAATAGTCTAGTTAACAAGTGCTTTTTAGGTCAAAATTTTTTCACATTCTCCGAAAATTATGATTGAGGTGGCATTCGATTCGTAATGGCATGTAGATATTTTCAGAGAAAATGCTTAGGCCGCTCGCAAAAATTGCAATAGTTATAAAGAATTAAGTGAAAAAAAAAGGAATTTTGGTTTTTCGCCAATATCTCAAAAACTATTCGAAATAATTCAAATTTGAAAAAAGTTGCAAAAAGGGGAGGAAATTTCCCAAAAAAAAATCTTGACTACCGGAACTGTAGGATCAATATTTATAATTTTCCCAGAGGGTTGGAAATACGCCCAAAAACGGGTACTCCGGCTTGCGCAAGCCACGTCCCCTTCGGACCTTTGATGAATAAATATTATTTAAACTTATTAAATATGAAAATTAAAAATTGAAAAAATTCAGGCGCCTGCAGGATAGATCAATGAACAATAATTCGTAGTCCAAAAATTGTTATCGCGATTTTCCAATAACTTATCCATTAGTTAATTAACAATTTTTTGTAGCACGAACATTAACATTGCAAGTGCGATAATTGTTAAACTATTAATCTGAGAATGTTTTCCTCTCGTGGAGCTATTTTCCAAAGGTCTAAGAATAGATATATGTTGGAAAAATTGGAAAATTGTTAATTTTCGTTTTGTTATTAACAATTTACTAAGTTGAACAATTATAAAGCTTCATTAAACATTGAAAAAAACTTTTTTTTCATAATATTATTATTGATCCGTTTTCTTATGATCAGAAGCTACTTAAAAATAATTTTTATCTCCTATTGTTTAAAGAATTGTTATTAAAAAATGCGTTGTTTATGAGATAATTAAAAAAATAAATTAAAACATGATCTTTGATGATAATTATGATTATTCAAAGAAAAACCGTTTCTTATAAAAAAGTTTTAAAATTATATCATAAACAACGCATTTGTTTATAACAATTTTTCAAACAATAGGAGATAAAAATTATAAAAAATCATTTTTAAGTAGTTTCTGATCATAAGAAAACGAATCGATAATAATATTATGAAAAAATGTTTTTTTCAATGTTTAATGAAGCTTTCTAACGGAAATCTATTCTTAGACCTTTGGAAAATAGCTCCACGAAAGGAAAACATTCTCAGATTAATAGTTTAACAATTATCGCACTTGCAATGTTGATGTTCGTGCTACAAAGAATTGTTGATTAACTAATGGATAACTTATTGAAAAATCGCGATAAAAATTTTTGGACCACGGATTATTGTTCATTGATCTATCCTGCAGGCGCCTGGAGTTTTTAAATTTTAAATTTTTATATTTAATAAGTTTGAATAATATCAATTCATTGAAGGTTCGAAGGGAACGTGGCTTGTGCAAGCCGGAGTACCCGTTTTCGGGCGTATTTTCAACCCTCTGGGAAAATTATAAATATTGGTCCTACAGTTCCGGGAGTCGGAACTTTTTCTTAGGAAATTTGCTCTTCTTTTTTCAAATTTGAATTATCTCGAATTGTTCTTGAGATATTGGCGAAAAACCAAACCTCCCTTTTTTTTCACTCAATTGTTTATAACTATTGCAATTTTTGCGAGCGGCTTTAGCATTTTCTCAAAAAATATCTACATGCCATTCCGAATCGAATGACACCTCAATCATAATTTTGGGAGAATGCGAAAAAATTTTGACCTAAAAAGCACTTGTTAACTAGACTATAAAGGGATGAAGATGTGGGTGAGAAGGGGGAGTGGAAATAAAAGTAAAGTTGGTTTTGAAATTAGAGTCATGGAAATTAGCATTTGGGCTGTTCTTCACAAATAAAGATGAATAATGTGTTTCAGGGTTTTCGAAAAGGGGTAAAATGGGGGTTGAAAGTCTGTATAGTTAGCTTTTGAGTTAGGATCATAGAAATTTGGGAGTCTTTGTTACGAATAAAAAATACGCATTCCGGTGTTTTTGAAAATGGGGGTTAAATTAGGATTGGAAATTTGTATAGGAATTCCGTTAGTTTTCAGGTTGGGGTATAAAAATTGGTTGGAAGTCTTCTTAAAATAGAAGAAATATGTATCTCAGTCCTTTAAACCCTGAAGGGGTGAAAGTTTGTGATGGGGGTTCCGTTAGTTTTCAAGTTGGGGTCATAAAAAATGTATTTGAGGTCTTGGTAAGGGTTAAATAGATACATGTTTCAGTGTTTTTATAAATGCAACCCCTAGGGGGTGAGAGTTCTTGTGATGGTTTCGTTAGTTTTGAAGTAAGGGTCATATAAATTTGTATTTGAGGTCTTCGTTAAAAATAAAGAAAAATGTGTTTCGATATTTTGAGAAATTCCGCCCCTACTCAAAATCAGTTACTCACATTAGTTATGGAGCTTAGATATTAATACTAAAAAGCTTCATTTTATTCTTTTCCTTTTCAGTTTATTTTTCCGTCGGTTTGATTTTTTGTTAATTTTTTTTTTAAATAATCAATTTGTTATAGACACTTGTCGAATATGTTTATACTTTTTGAAACCCAGAAAAAAAAAATAACAAAAACAAGCATATGCAATGAAGTGTGAATTTTTTCTTCTATTAGTTGTCAAAACAATCAATCAAAGAGATCATTCAGTTATTGACGGCCATATTTTTGAACTATCAGAGATACGGCAATAGACATTAGAAGTGATTTTATTGTGAATAAATTTATCTTTTGAATGAGCCCAAGAACATAAGTTTTTAACTATTGTTGATCAATAGTTACAAGCATTTGTAAATAACAATCGATGATTTCTTTGTATTTTTCGATCTTTCATGACATATCTTATTAAACGTTGAAGATACACCAATATACCTTCGAATGATTTCCACATAATCTAATAATTTTGAATTTATTTCATTTTTACGTGTATCCTAATTCCAATCTTTTTGGCAAAATAAACATAGATAATTTTCAAAACTAGACGATGTACTACGTGTTCATTGTTCGGAGAATGGTGAATTTGAATGCCCAGGCATGTTTCGATGAGCACGTGAATAAGCAGTTCGACACTTCTCATGAATTTCAATTTCTGATCTGCTTTCTAATGGCTTATGCTTGTTATCACCTAAAGTGTTGCTATACTTTATCAATGTTTCAATTCCACGTGTTTTGATAACCTCCACGTGACCCAACCGATTCAAATACAAAGTCAAATCGCAGGGTAATTACTTATAAACCTTCAGACAACATTTCCAATTATTTAAGACATAAAGATATTAATATACAGAACAGAACAACTGATACTTTGGGAAAATTTATTGAAAACAACAAAAATCGAATTGAAAAGTCCGACAAATCTGGAGTATGTAAACTAACTTGTGGCACTTGTCTCAAATTTTACATAGCACAAACAGGTAGCACTTTCAAGCAACGCATATCTGAGCATAGAAACAGTTTTATCAAGGGCAAATCTAATTGAACTTCCGCTAACTATCTCCTGACTGAAAAACATTGCTTTTCTAATGACTTTGAATTTTTGCATGTAGAAAAGAAAAACTCAATCACCTAGAAAGTTTAGAGATTAACAGAGACAAAAATTCACAATACTTATTAAATAACCAGATTAATTTGAATAATTCGCTCCTTTCAAATCTGTTTTCTAGAAATTGAATAATCTTACGTCCAATAATCACTTAATTAGCTAATATCTAGCTGACTACCTGCTTCCATTATTCATATCAAACCCCAGTAATTGTAATTCAGTTTATCTGCACTTGTAAAAGCTACAGTATTGCGAAACACGTGTCGTGGGTTTTGTAAACCAATTTTTTGTGGAAATCGTAGTGAATTGTTTTTAGTTTACTTAAATCATGGATTTTCATCAAGTATCGGCCGCTTCTATTAAAAAACCTATTTCACTCTCGTAGTTATTATTTTACTGCAAATAAAAAAATGGAGTGAAAATTTTACTTACAATATACGTCGACGACCAAGTCGCAGTAAGCGGAATTGAAAATTCACTTTTTCTACGACAACCTCGATAAATGTTCATTTTATAACCGTAACTCCAATCATAAACAAGCACATTTTGTACAGAATTTCATTTTTGCATCGGTTGCTAGGCAAGTTGCTAAGCAACAAATGCGAAATGGAATATTTCGTGTTCGGTCTAGGTTCACCCTAAAATCACGACGACTACGGCTTGTCGAATTATGACGTCCAGCGACAAATTGATGAAATGTCAGCAGATCGTTTCTGTCAAAGTTTTAGTAGGTAACGAGTGATTTCATAGTTGTTTTCTATAAAAACCAATAATTAAAATGGAAACTGATAGTGATATTGACTTAGATTTGACACCTCCGAACATAATAGAAGCAGCGAAGGTAACAACAGTGAATTTATTACCGGAAACGTCGAAGAGTATGTATCAACGCGCTTATAACCTTTTTTTGGAATGGAAGGTAGATCAAAAGACAAAATCGTTTTCCGAGAACGTTTTAATGGCTTATTTTGGCGACTTAGCCAAAAAATCGAATCAGGAATTTCAACAATTATATGACAATCCTTGTCCTCAATGTCATGTATTGTCATTTTAGAAAGTTCGTCTCGGCGATAGGCGCCTGACAATCCCATAATGATAAATACTTTCATCAATAAATTTTTTTTATCCGCAGCATTAAGCAAAAATTTAGTAACCTCTCCTCTCGTGGAAACGTTTGCTTTTTCGGCTTATATCCGGCACTTTTTTTTTTGAGAAATGCCTTCACTTTATCATAATTACTTATATGTAAAGTAGAACCAGAAATCTAAGAAGATCGTAAATCAATATTAGCCGACGACCCTCATTATTAATATTATTCGAAATATAGATAAGCAATAGAAATGTATGTCCCTTCAAAGATTCCCAGGTCCGGATTGAAATATCTCATGATATAGTTTGGCATTTTAATAGTAGGCTCCCTATTATTTTTGCTTTTGTTGACAGTTTTGTATTTAAATTTATTTGATAATAAAAAATCTCGTAAGGTTGATTCGGAACCCTTGGTAAGGATATATTTGAATGTGTGTAAATAATAAAATTTACTCACCTGGCCACCAGACTTTCAGTACTAATGGGCTATTAACGAGATTATAGCGATAATAGTCTATTTACGGTTACAAAATAAATTACCTACCAGATTTGGAAAATAAGACTGTTTTGAGATCTCACCGCTTTCCAATTTTAGGAAAAAAGGGGGAAGTTAAACAACATTCAGTAAATACCTAACTGATATTCCGTTGTGTCAGTTGTGTCTTTTCGATTTTTGTGTCGTGAAAAATGTGGCACCCATGGGTTCATCCTGAAGCTAGTACTTCAACTGGTAGTCGTAGTACCACTAGTCGACAAATGTTACAACCTCATGAGAAAAAAATTATATTAAATGTCTATACTTCCTTTCTGGAACGTGGAATGTCCAAGGATCAAGCTGTGCAAGAAAGTGCTTTTTTTAACAAAAACACGGTATTCCATAGTGTTTAAAATAGTAAGTAACCCTATTTTAAAAAGAAAGAAACGAAAAGACTCTGGCGGTTCAAGGAAACTAGATGGCTGTGATGTGGATATAATTCGAAGAACAATATATGCCTTGTATAAAGAGCAAATTGTGCCTACATTAGATATTTTAATGCAACGGCTTCAAAGGAATGAAACTAGTATCCAGTGTTGCAAAGAGACTTTAATAAGGAAGTCTCTTTTACGAAACGGATTCAAATTTAAAAAACTCACGAGTAGTAGAAAAATCATAATGGAATCTGTGCGCCTTTCGAAATGTAGATTTGAATATTTATTGGCAATAAACGAATTCAGAGAATATGGTAGAACAGTAGTGTATTTGGATGAAACTTGCTTCGATACACACGATATTCCAAACAAAAGTTGGGTAGACTCATCTAACTAACTAATGCGCCGTCTAATGAAGGAAAACGCATTACGATAATTCACGCAGAAACCAAAAATGGTTTCATACCAAATGCGTTATCTTTATCGGCAAAGAATATTGAGGACTCTTTAGTCGATTATCATGATGATACTGCGCCGAATTATTTGAAGACTGGTTCCAAAATAAACTCGTACAAAATATTCCACCCAACAGTATTATCGTCATGGATAATCACAGTCACAGTCGAAGACTAGAAAAAGCACCATGTTCAATTGACACCAAAGCCACTATACAAGAATATATGTTAAATAATGATATGTACTATGAGGAAAAGTACACAAAAAACAGTTACTAGAAGTTTTACGCAGTTATTCGATAGAAAAGAAGTATTTTTGTGAATCATTGGCTGAAAGCTTGGGACATACGGTGCTCAAACTTCCTCCTTATCACTGTATGTTCAACGCAATTGAACATATATGGCATCAGCTTAAGTCAGCAGTTCGAAGAAATTATACTTCTCCTTAAGGTCAACTGTGGTAGCTCTTATTCAAACAGAAACTGCAAACATTCCTGATAGCAGCTGGGCCAAGTGTGTTTCCCATATTAAAAAGGTGGGAAAGTCATATATGGATATAGAAAAAACTCCCAAAGAAAAGTTCATCATCAATTTGGATGACGACAGTGAAACTGATCTTCGTGAGTAATTTTGTTTATAAATACCTTCTATCGAGAAACTGAACCTTTTATAAAGTATAAAGTTCGACAATTTACATTAATTAGGCATATCATATATAATTATATGATATAATATAATAATATAGATATATATATATATATATTTATATATATATATTTATATATATATATATATATATATATATATATATTATTATCATATATCATATATAAATAAACAATTCTCAATTATATTCAAGGGATATTTTTAAATAATTCAACCCAATATCATTATACCTATCTATGAAACAAAATTAAATGGTTTGGGCAGGTACAACTCTGCGTAGAATCCACCGCCTGCTGATAACTCAAGTGGTTGGTGATTGACGACCTTCTTAGATTCCTGGTTCTACCATATGTTCTTGTTAACAGCAAGGGTTAATTTTAACATAAAAACTTCGACCACAGGGTTGACGACTTCATAGTTTTAGATTTTTCTGCCAAATACGCAAGAAAGGCGGGTTCTGATACCTTGTTTTTGTTTCTGAGAACCACCTATCACTGCATCATATTCTTTTTCGTATAGTAGTCTGGACTCTACTGGTAGAAGTTCTAAACTAACTAGTTCCGCTAACTCCATCACATCGGCAGGAATATCAGATGTATCACTAAAATCACTTTCTTCATCCATAATCAAAGCGACATTTTATAAATTTACGAAAATCATCTGATCACTGTTTTACAGTAATGGTAACTCTAATGATTGAAATTGTCATGCTATGCACCCTGACAACCTAATATTTGTTCTAATTTTTCCTGGTGGGTATGTATTGCGAATGACTGAAATACAATAAAAATTGGACATTTGCTTTCAAAACGTTGATAATAAAGGGTATTTTCATTCCTATATTAGTGAAGCAAAGTATTGGAAAAAATAATGTATACAACTCCAATATAGCGCCTCTTTTTTGCACTTGCGAGGTTTCATAACTCGCCTACGGCTCGTTATGAAAACTTCTCGGGCGTGCAAAAAAGAGTCAATTTTTATTCTTGCATAAATAACTATTATATATCTTGAAAAAGTAAAAAAAAAAAAATTATAAAAAAATAATATTTTGACCCTTTTTTTAATTTTGTTGTTGCTCAATTGATTCCTAATTAATACATTTGTAGCGGCAGCGTAACGGCACAGAGCTCTCCGCGCGGAGTCCCATTTCCTACATCAAATGAAAAGCATCAATAATAGAGATAAAGTTGCGGGAGTCAACTTTTTTTTCCGGAAATTTCCTCCTTTTTGAGGATCTTTCTGTTCAATTTCTCTAACGTTGATAGTTTTTGAGTTATTTGCAAAAAACTATCTTCCTTTTTGGATTCTTTAATTGTTTATAACTTTTCCAATTGTTTATATGCGATACTTTCGCACATGTTTCTCGATGTTATTACGAATCCAATGAGCCCTCACACGTTCTTCAATTCGCAGTATCAAGAATTAACACGTTTTTGCACTTGTAAACCAGTCTATATAATCTTGTAGGTAATTTCCTTCGACAGCAATTGAATCGACTTTAATGCATCGAAACTCGTCTAAACAACTGTGTTGGAATTTTAGCTACAACACGGAGTGATTTGTCAATTATGTCATGCCAAATCAATTGAAAGCTGTGGTGAGCAGTCATATTTCATAAAAGGTAACAAATTCAATTCATAAATAACGTGAATAACATTATTGGCTAGGGTATTTTCAGATTGAATATATTACGGTTATTCTCCAATATCTGTATAAAGAGCACGCATTGATAGAAAATCACTATCACTTACAATAACTATCACTTATAATAACTATCATTTATAATTACTATCACTTATAATGAAAAAGGTGGTGTTTGATTATATTGATTGATTGATTGATTGTATAAGCCCGTATATAGGCTTATTCTTCAGATCAGAGACATACAAGTTCTAAAGTCTAGTGATTGAGGTAAGATATTGCTGTTTATATTGATTATCTTGGTTTCGATATTAACTTATTCCTTGTTTTTCTTGGAGCGTTGTAGAAACATACATTGAATGGGAAATTCAAGAGCTTGTTTGGGTTGGGAATCCACCCCCTATTGCGAGGTTAGGTTAATTATTCACATATCTCTATGTAAAGAATTATGATAGAAAAAACGGTACCTATCTATGCTATTTTCGATAAAATAACGCTTAACATTGTTTTTCTTCGTGGTTTCGATGTTGGCAGAAAAAAAAGCAAACAATATTGTTAATTTTCCTCTCTAACAAAAAAAAACATTTTATGGGGTTTGAGTATTACAAAAAAACAAATTACCTAGAATATTTACTGTTTATGTTGGAACATCAACTCAATTTGAGATTCTCACTTTGTCGATTTCCATATTCCTTCCAGAATATCTAAATTCGAACTAAATCGTCCACAATTCCAACTTTCTGTTGCAAAGTAGACAGGGTCGGTTTTACTCGTGGGCCCAGAGTTCTTACCCGTGGGCCCAGAGTTCTAGCCACGAATTTAGCGCACTTAGTGAATCAGAATTGGTAGCCGGATTTTAAATTATTGTACTTCCGTCAAAAACAGGTTGATCGGGTCCGTTATTCTATTTTATCCCGCAAAAATCAACTGACACAATGAATTTTTTTTAAATTATTCGATTATCGTATTTATGTGAGACTTCCAGCACTAAGAATCTAGTGATCGGAAAACATTCAATAATAAAATGGATTATACGAGAATATAATGAATAATAATGATTTAAGAAACATCGTCTATAATTTCTCCCAGTTAATATTTGTATAGTCGAATCCCAAATCTATATAATAAAAATGAATCTCGATTGTTTATAAGCGCAAAACGTGAGAACGGCTGGACCGATAAAACTATTTTATTTGTCCGTTATAGCCCGAGGATGGTTGATACGGAAAAAAAATTGAAAAGTTGCTCGGAAATTGCGAATTCGTGAATATAAGAAATTTGGCGAAGAACAAGACTATCGAGTCTTTATTACCAAAGAAGAATTAGCTCAGTGGTTACACTGTCGCCTATCTAGCAGAATGTCACAGGAAACGGGATAACGGGAATAACGGAATAACGGGAAAACAGGATAAGGATCAAATGGAATAGCGGGATAACAGGAAAACGGGAAAATGGGATGACGGGAAAAAGGGATAAGCGAATAACGGGATAAAGGGATAACGCGATAACGGAAAAACGGAATAACGGGAAGCGGATAGAGTCAAAAGCATAACCTAGATGGAAGAACACAAAGAAAAACATAGGAAAAATAGAAATGCTACGCGGACGAGAGTTTTCATTTTATTACCTATTTGTACTTAAATTGTCATTTTGTAGTTTACGATGGGAAAACAACTACCCAAAATATGTACGCCATAATAATTATTCTGTACTGAACAGAAGTTAAAAATACTAAAAATAAAAATAAAATAATGAATGACTGAAAGTGTATTTGAAATATTGAATTGCAATTAAATCATTCGTAGTATAATGAAAATAATGAAACATAAGTATTGAATTCATTGAAAACATGTTCAAGGTGAACAACTTGCAATAAAAACATAATAAAAAAACTGAAAACTGGAACAATAACGTTTTTGAGATCAACAATTATTTGGCAGGTTTCATGCAAATTCTGATATTTTCGTGAGTAGATTTTCTCCTTTGATCTTCTTTGGAAATGAATGAGATTGATGCAGAGGCAAATTTGGATGTTTTTCCATATGCTTTTTGAATTCCAAGTTGGTAGGATTTTTCTGGAGGGACTAATGTCAATTCTGATTTTTGTGGGGGTTGATTTTAACTTTTCATCCCCTTTGTAAAAGAAGGGGATTGATACAGAAGACCATTGGGGTGGATTTTATGATCTGTGAATTATAAGTGGGCAGGGACTGATGTCATTTCTGATTTTGTCGAAGGTATATTTTTACATTTACAAATGAATGGGATTGATATACCTTTGCCACAGATCTAAGAGACTCATTATAAATGCTAATCCCATAATCTAATAATGGCCTATTACTAGGGGTGTGACAAACGATAGGAAAGGATCTAGGGATTCCAGGTACGGAATTAAAAATACACGTAAATAATCTCGCATATTACATGTGCGAATTAAAATTTGTCAAGGAAATTTGATTGATTTTCAACCTCTTCTCATTAGATCTGGATTATGTTATTGACTAACTTTCTTAAAATGATTATTTAAATTTCCATTCTGAGTTCTGGTTCTAAAATTCAGTTAGCAGTTTGGATTTGAGTAGGAAACTCTTCCATTATAGCTTTTTTATAAAGTTTTCTTGGAAGAATATTATCCATGAGGTTTGGACTATTTGGACAATTTGTTTAATTATATTTAATTCTTTATCGAAATTTTCTTCTGAAAGCGAAAAATTAATGAATATATGTGTCCTACTATTGTATGCGGCTAATTCATGTTGGTATGGATGCGTTGATGTACAATACGCAATTGTACTTTATACTAACAGAACTATAGCAGCAGAACATCAACCAACACTCAATCGTTTCAAGATTAAAGGGACAAGATATTTCAAGACAAATTTTATTTATGCTCCTGGAATGTAGCATCCGAAATATGAGTAGAATGCGCGCGTAAATGCTTCCTTCTGTTAACTTTCGAATACTGTGATCTAGAAGATGAGACAAAAAGCACGTTGAATGGTATCATTGACTTTAAAAAAAGATATTTTGATTTATCAATGGCACGATGGATCAAGTGGCACACGATTACATAGTTTTTCTCAATCGTGTTTTGAATTCCATTTGTTTAATTTGTTTTTATAAAATGAGATTTTTGAATGTTAACAAAAGATAAATATAAAAAGTTTTTCGAAACCATATAGTTTTTCCTCAGTTGCTTTCAAGCCTTTGTCGATGATACCAGTATTATTGTTCATGAAAAGGAAGTTCTGTCAGTTATATATCTCTCACAAAAACCAATAGATGGTATATCGGACAGGTTTTCAGCAAACAAAATGCCACTTAACCTCAACAAAACACAAAGCATACTATTCAATCTGTACCGGAATAAGGAGACTCCACGTATCAGCATAAACAATAAAACTATCAATTCTACAGACTAAACGACGTACATCACATATCAATCAATTAAACATAAAAATGAGCAAAACTATCTAAGCCATTCGAACAATAAAACAAAACACAAATTTAAAAACTGCCAAATCAGTCTAATTTGCATATTTTCAGAGCCACATACAGTATGGTATCGAACTATGGGGGACCGCAGTCTTGGCCAAAACCACTTTCACGATACAAAAACCAGCTATTCGTGCTCTCTTTGGACTCCATTATACGGAATACTGTAGAGACTATTTAAAAAATTCTGGCATTTTTACATCGGTCAATCTATACATTTACAAGACTTCTATACTAATTCACAAAAATCGCAGTAACCTCATTAAGTCATCAGATATACAAACATATTCAACAAGGAATCAATCCTTCATTTTACCTACCTATAGGTATAATCGAACACGTAATGGACCACTGTATACTGGTATAAACATATACAATCATCTCCCTGAAAATTTACAGGTACCCGCTGGCATGAACAAATTTCTATCTAACCTGAAAATTCTTACGCCCTCGTGTTTTTTACGATCTCAATGAATTCTTCACAACTACTCTCATTAATAATTAATATTTAGTCAGATGTTTCTCTACGCCTGGCAAGAGATATATACCAACTTCAACATTGTTTTATTATTATGATTATATCTCACCGAGAAATAGAAAAATCTATTTCTTTGTTACATTTTCACTGCATTCACCAATCATTATACAAAATTTCAAAGGGAAATGAAATTGTAGAGTCAAAGTGATTGTATCGGCAAAGTGATTTCATCTTAATGAGATCTATGATTAAGAGAATAAGGGGGGTTACAATCTGTATTCTCATCAGGTAAGATACAATGAGCCAAAAGGCCCAAGTATCATCGGAGGCTACGTCCAGCATGCGTGCGGGGTGGAGTTTCTAGTGGATAAGAGGTACCGAAGCACAGACTCCAAGGCTCAGGCACTGCACTACCAAAAGGTGCCCATAAAGGATTTGAAAAAAAATTTGAAAAAAAAACATTTTCAAAATTATGACCCAGCAAGTTCATCGGGTAATTCACATAACTACTCCCGAAATGCACTAGAAAACACTCCGGAAAACCAATGAAGCACCCTCCGGATACAATTGAGATTTTTTTTTATCTCTTACTATCTAACTATGTTTTCTTGAAAACGAGATAGAAGGCTCCAAAAATACATTTTTGGTTGACATACGAGCCGACATTTTTTTTTTCAAAAGAACAAAACTCAATTCAGATCAAATAGTAGAGAAATCGAAACGTTTTAAAATCAAAGGAATATAAAATAATTGTTAAAAAAACCTTTTTAAAGACAAGCTTTTATTCAATTGCGCTAAAAAGCAAAAAATTATTCCGTGAGTTATAGATTCAAGAGCTTGTCGCGCATAGTTTTCAGTTCGAATACAAAAGCGACAAGATTACCTACGTCGCACATCCAAAGAAATTTTTTTTTACTTTTTAGCGCATTTGAATAAAGGCATTGTCTTTAAAAAAAAATTTTATTCTGTGCTTTTGAGTAAGTACGCCTTTATCTAAGCATTTTTGTTAATGCATCGTCATTCTGGGCTATCTTGATCTTCAATGAGGAGCTGCCATCTTCAATTTATGAATTCTGACAAAAAATTAATAATCTTCGACTGAATTCATATTCTCCGACCTCAAAAATCCCGACTTACCAATTTTGAATCGAAACGGTCCACTATCACAAAACTTGTTCATCTTGAATTTATGGATTTTGACAATGCATTCATAATCTCCGACCCCGAAAACTTCCACAAACCAATTTTGAATAGAATCAGAACATAATCACAGAGATCGTCCGCCATATTCGAGCCGCCATTTTCATTTTAAAAATTCTGACAGGAAAATCATAATCTTCAACCCCAAAAATCTTCACATACCAATTTTGAATAGAATCGGACCATAATCACAGAGATAGTCATCCATCTTAGAGCCGCAATTTCTATTTAATGAATTTCGACAAACAATTCATAATATCCGACCCCGAAAACCTCTACATACCAATTTTGAGTCGAATCAGACCATAATTACAAATGTCGTCTGCCATCTTAGAGCCGCGACTTTATTTTTTTTTGTTACAAAAATTCCATAATACATTGTCACAGGAACTATGAACACCTGCCAAATTTCACGTTAATCGGGCAACTAGAAGGGGGTCAAATTCAACTTACAAGATTTGATTACAGACAGACAGACACCAGGACAGGTGAAACTAAATAAAAGCTTGTAAGAAAATGGTCCAACTGAGGTAATGAAAGCGCATGTGAAAATACTTTTCTCATTAGAAAAATCTTTCACTTTTCTCATTGTTGATGAAGATTTTCCTACTCCAGCTGATGGAATTCTTGGTAGAGATTTTATTACAAAATATTCTTGCATATTAGATTTTTGTAATCTAACGTTACGGTCATGTCGGAAAAATTTAACGATCCCGATACATAATGCTCCAGAAGATGACACTACAGCAATACCATCTCGTTGCGTAGTTATACGAAAAATAGAATTGAATGACGTGTCTGAAAAAACCTTAATAATAAATCAAAAATTGAGAAAGGGAGTTTTCTTCGCCAGTTGTATAGTTTCTAGTGACAATCCTTTTGTAAAAATAATGAACACAACGCCAGAAAATATTGTGCTCAAAAGCGTGCAATACGAAACAGCTGATCTAAAATATTTTGACATTTTCAATACAGAAACCGAAAACATAGACAAACAACGAATCTAATGAAGCAACTTAATGCTGGAGAGGTACCAGAGTAGTTCGCAAAAATGACCTAAATAAAATATGCACTGATTTTTCTTACGTATTTGCCCTGAAATAGAAAAAAACTCTCCTCTATAACTTCTATTAGGAGATAATAGTCCAGTTTATGTCAAGGAGAAGAAATTAATAGACAGGTTAATAAAATGCTTAATGATGGCATCACAGAACCCTAGACATCAAATTTTTATAGTCTAGTGTTATTAGTTCCTGAAAAATACACTGATGGGGAGATTTTCTTTGAAATTTCTCCTATAGTAGTTTTTTGTATGTGATAATTTATAACATGTAGAAAGAAATAAATGTGCAAAAAGAAAGAATATTAACGGCGTTAACGTTCTGTTTATTTGAGAAACTAATATTAAAAACATTGTTGGGAACACGTACACCAATAGCTTTGGTAGACATCTTCACATTCCGATTCATCCGCTAAAGCCTCATTTTGCGAGATAGAGGCACGGTTACTCTGGCAAAAATGATCTGTATGTGGTCTGTCTGTCTGTCAGGATTTGCTATTTCAAATCGATATATCTCCGAAACCATCCGAGATATCGACTCGAAATTTCGTCATATTATAGTATATATAGAAAAAGTATTATGTCACTGAAATATGAAGGAAATGGGAAAACTTCAAAGTGGTTTTTCCGGGTTTTTTTCCTTTTTTTCCAGTTATTTATTGTGAACGCATTACATATCGCAAAAATGACTCAATCGATTTTATTTTCAGCGAAAAAATACATTAATGGCAAGAGACGGTACCTTTTGCAATTGAGCCCGATCATAAAATTTCAAGTGGGTTTTCCACGACGATTTTTCGAAAGAGACGTTTTGGTGCGAAATAAGATATCTCCTGAACCAATCGACTAAATCTGATTCTGAATGATTCAATATGTGTCTCTTGGTAACGCAAAAAATTATCATTTTGTATTTTTTTACGTCCATCGCAAAATAGAAAAACAAATAAAAATCAAAATATTGAAATTTGAAATTCATTTTATCCAGTATATCTCGAAAACAAATGAGAAACTTCAGGTGAGCAAATTTATTTTCCGTAACTTCTTCTACAAAAAATGTCGAATATTTTTTTCTGCAAATTTGATAATACCGGAAATATGGCAAAAAATATAAGAAAACAAATTTCAATATGGTGTAGAGTACCATAAAGAAATATTGAAATACGAACACAACCAATAGATAGAATGTATCGAGTTTCTCTTTGTTGATTAGAAGGTGGAAAAAATTGTTGAAAAAAAATTAAGTAAAATTTCTAATATCTTATAAATGACTGAAAATTTCTGAAAATCTCAAAAGAACAAAATTATTTCTTTCGACAAAAAATATTAAAAACTCTCATCAAGTTTCTTTTGGGTTTGATAGTTCCGGAAATATGATGAAATAATTCACAATATTGAATAAAATCCCACATCACTAGATAATCATGAGATAATATGAAATATTTTATGGAAGAAAACAAACCGCATTTTGACAGTGTTAACAAAAAACCGCCATGAATTGTTCATCCAAATTCATTAGTACGGGAAATATGACCAAAATCTGAGAAAATGGAAAAAATTCCCGAATTCTTAGATAATTAAATTATTTTATGCAAGGGAAAAATCAACTTCGACATAGTCTATGAAGTATCCTGGATTTTTTCTCCCAATTCATGAATACCATAAGACTAAAAAACTAACAAAATTGGATAAAATTCAAAATTCCTTGATAACTAGGGAAAGAAAATAAGTTAAACTCCTATTGTTTGAATCTACGAAAAAAAACTTTGATATTTCCTCTGAAATCAATAGTACAGGACATTTAATTGAAAAAAATAATTTTGAATATAATCCAGATTTTCAGAGAAACATAGAAAAACCCGAAAGGGTTTGTTACAGTGAAATCATTCGTTTTTATCGTTTCGACTAACAATTCTTCAAGAATTATTCTTTGTGTCCATTAGTTTAGGATATATAACCCGATATAACTGTCGATGTTATGAATTTTCCAAATGCGTGAGCCTACGCATCGTTATTTTCCGACGTTTTTGATTTCCCACATGCATAAGCCTACGCATCGTTTTCCCTCGACGTAAGCCTACGTATTTTTCATATTTGACGTTCTTGATTTCTTGAACACGTAAGCCATGGGTTTCTTTCGACATTCTTTCTCAATTATTTCTTCAAAAACATTCGTTGAAGATTCTTTCCAAATTCAATAGTAGAGAGATATTTCCAAAAAATCAACAAAATTGAAAAGAATCCCAGATTCTTAGATAATTATGGAATGAACCTAAATAGAAAGGAAGTAGTAAAGGAAATCCAATTCGACAGTTGTTATGCAAAACACATTAACAAATTCTAGTTGTTTGTTTGAATTTATTTGTACAGGAGATATCTCTGAAAAATCAAAAAAATTTAAGGAAATCGAAAAGTTAGGTGGCGATAAAATGATTTCCTTTGATTATTATATCTACGACAATCTAAGTAGAGTTCTGATACAACATATTTATTCAGGAGATATGACTAAAAACTAATGAAATTGGATGATACTAGATACCATAGTCCTTTGACATACACTTCGTACCTCGTCATTCTTGATTTGCCAAACTCTACGTATATACTATAATAATAATATAATAATATATAGTTTATCGAGTAATAATCAAATTATAAACGGTACATATTAATTGTAAACATTCAATAAACCGAGATTCTCACTAAGGCATATAGCCTGTGCGTGAGATCTATGATTTATTCGGTTCAATTTTTGTTTAAAGATAAGAATTTAATATATGAAATATAGGAAATATAGATAAAATTAGGTATAAATACAATGTGTTAAAATCAGAAGTATAGATAAAGTTAGATAAAATTTATATAAATAATAACAAAGTTAATGTAAAAGGACATATTTGTACAATTATGTTAGAGGTATATATTGATATATTTGTTGAAATATGTAAAAATCAATTTCTTATATTATAAGGTAGTATCAAAAGTATATTGTTTTTTTATTTTTTTTTGAATGAATAAATAAATAAATTAAATGAAACAGACTAGTTTTGAGTGTTGATTGTTGATTGGACAGACACTTTGTTAATATTTATTTCAGCATATGTATCATTTTGATGAGTTCATTTTTTGGGTATTCGGCAATAAATTTGTTTAATTTTTTCTTGAATTGATAAATATTATTCGTTTCTGTCAGATATTCTGGTAGAATTTGATACATTCTTGGTGCAAGATATGTAAAGCTACGTTGGCCAATTGTTTTAGATGCAAATGGAGTTTGGTAACGTGTATTTTGTTTCCTCGTATTATATGTGTGTGTCAATGTCTTAAGTTCTGCTTTATTTTTGAATTGCTGTATCACGATGGAGCGGTAACATAATTGTTTTGTATCGAATACCTGTGCTTCCATGTAGAGATCATCAGATGAATATGTATAAGGTTTTCTCATTATTATTTTGATTTTTTTTAGATGTGTATTCATTGCCCCACCCCACCCTATTATGCCATAACTCAGTCGAGAGCCAACCAGTGCATGATAGACCATCATGAGTTTATTTTTGTCTAAAATGTCTCTCAAAAGTTTGAATTTGTATATTAAATATCTGATCTGAAATACTACTCAATTGTTTCCATGAAACTCCATCATGTTTTTCCTGTTTATATAGGAGAATGACTGAGAAAGTGAAATATAATTTAACAAAAAACATATGAAAAAAAAAACGAGGCGGCTACGGGTACGGATCAAATAATACATTTATTTTAATATCAAAGTAATGTAAAACACTAATCATTTGACCAAAGTAAGTTTCAATTCAGTCTCTTTTCATGAATTATATGGTAGAAGTATGACCAAGACTCCGGATTAAAATAAACAATAATAAAAACGAATGAAAAATTAATGGATAAAATTGCGGTGGCCACGATGTCAAATTTTTGTTCATATATCTTCCATAGGACACCATCATCGATAAAACACAAGAATATCTATTGAAGTTTTCTTTATGATCGAATATTACATATAATGTTGAAACCAAACTACCTGATATAGAACACTAATAATGAAACCAATGATAGTTTCGATAAAGTTTTTTACCTGAATTATATAAAAGAAATATGACCAAAAATGGGGAATATAATAAAAAAAAAATTGTTGACAGCTTTGCTACCAAGGTATTCCTTCCATTGTGCCCTATCATCATCTTCGAAATGGGGTTTCATAACTTCATCTTTTTTTTTAATCGAATAATACAGGAGATATAATCGTAAAACAAAGAAATATAAAACATATTTTTTACCAAAGAACATATTTACGATAATATCGTCGTATACACATTTTCGGTGATCAATAATAGTTTCAATTTGGTTTTTAATTATATCTTAGATGTACGACTTAGAATGCGAATTATGAAAAAAAATTAATTAAAATCGCTACTGCCAAACCAGAGCATTTGAATATCTCTACGATTATATCGTCATATACACATCCTTGGTGACAAATTAGTTTTTTATTATCATATCGTAGATGTATGACTCAAAAGGTGGATTATAAAAAATGAAATGAATGAAAAATCGGGACGGCCAAGCCTCCGCATTTTTGGTGGATTCCAAAATATTCCATCACAATCAGAACGGGGTTCCATACCACATCATTTTTGTGATTTGTTTTCATAAAATTAACTACCAAAGTTTCCGTTTGGATCGAAAAATACATATAAATTTAAAACTTGATAAATATAAAATACTAATAAATTGTTTGAAGAACATCTCTAATATTATATCGTCGTATACACATTTTTGGTGACCAATGACAGTTTCAATGAAGTTTTTTCTGAATTATATACAAGAAGTATTACAAAAAATGCGGCATACAGGGTGAGTCACAAGTACTTTGACAAACTTCAGGAGGTGATTCCTCACAATATTCTAATATGAATTATCCAAATGAATATATGTCCGGAAACGCTTCGTTTCCACGATACAAGGTGTTAAAGTTTCATTTTTATTCGTTTTTTTTAAATAACTTTCTAAATACTGCCCTCAATTGAACGAAAATTGGTATTGAGAGGTTTTTTGAGGAAAGGAATTCGAACCTGATGTTATTATTGCTCTTGCTCGTAGGGGGCGCAACCTACACGTCTTTTTCTTCTTGAAGATTCATAACTTTTTTTAGCGTACCTCTAGCACATTTTTCAGTGAAAAAAAACAATTTCTCTCTCATATCTACGTAAAAGAGCTAACCTTGTTACAAGTCGCTATAAGCAACCGTTTTCTAGATATTTGGACTTGAAAATTTCAAGTCGATTATTTGATAATCGATGCGTGTTGAAGTTATTACCATTATTCTGCATTTTTCACAAGAATATTTAGGAAATTAATTTGACGTGTAAGTAAGTAGTTTTGGTAATTGCATTTTATGTGACAGTTAAACGTTTTGTTGTTTTGTTAAAGTTTCTGTATGTTTTAAAACACTAATTTTGAAAAAATGGATTATTTAAACAATAATACTCATTGAGCCGATATGCATTTCGTTTATGGCCTTGCGGATGGCTCCAACATTTACCAGTCTCCACCGTCGTTTGGCAGAAACAGGTAGCTTCAAGAGGGCAGCTGATATTATCGGAAGATCACGAGCAGTCCGAAGCTCTCAATTCTACTCAGTTTGGAGAATTATCCACGATCAACAATTTCTTCCATACCATATTCAAAGGGTTACAAGCTCTTTTGCCACGAGACTTTCCCCAACGCATCACTATGTGTCAGTGGTTTTTGAGAAAATTGGCTTGAAATCCTCAATTTTTAAGATATGTACTCTTCACGAACGAGGCAAACTTCTCCCGAAATGCTATCACAAACTTTCATAACAACCATGTTTGGGCTCTGGAAAATCCGCTCGCAGTTAGTGAAAGACATTATCAGTATCAATTTTCTGCGAATGTATGGGCGGCAATAATTGATAATTACTTAATAGGTCCTTTCTTTCTTTCGTTCCGACTGAATGGCGCAACTTACAGAGACTTTTAAGAAAATGAATTGCCGGGACTACTCCAGAATGTACCATTAGAAATTCGTATCCGCATGTGGTTTATGCATGATGAGGCTCCGGCCCATTTTGGCGTTGTAGCCAGGGAATTCCTCAACACTGTCTATCCAAATTGATGGATCGGTAGGAGTGAAGAAGAACCCAACCAGGCGTGGGCACCAAGGTCCCCAGATCTAAACCCGATAGATTTTTATTTTCGGGGACATTTGAAGTCACTAGTTCATAAAACTCCAGTAGCGAACGGAGAATATCTAAGAAACCGAATAGTAGACGCCTGTGAAACAATGAGAAACACACCAAAAATTTTTGAGCCGGTACGAGATTCAATGACAAAAAGACTGAATGCCTGTATCTTTGCTGAAGGTGGACACTTTGAATAATTTATTTGAATACAATTCAGTTTCCTCCATTTTATTTTATTCTACACATTCAAAATTTCTTGAAATAAAATGTTGATATTTCTTGCAAATTTTATTAAAACAGATTTTGCATCATTGATACAAAAATAACTATTTCAAACGAGTAAAAATAAACAGAATATGTGGCGCCTCCTACAAAAAACCAAAACTACCTACTTGAACGTCAAATTCATTTTCCAAGCATTCTTGTGAAAAATGCAAAATGATGGTAATAACTTCAACACGCATCGATTATCAAATAATCGACTTGAAATTTTCAAGTCCAAATATCTAGAAACGGTTGCTTATAACGATTTGTAACAGCGGTAGCTTTTTTACGTAGATATAATGGAGGAATTGATTTTCTACTGAAAAATGTGCTAGAAGTACGCTCAAAAAAGTTATGAATCTTCAGAAAAAAAAAGAGACGTGTAGGTGGCGCCCCCTACGAGTGAGAGCAATAATAATATCAGGTTCGAATTCGACACCTCAAAAAATATTTCAATATCAATTTTCGTTCAATTAAGGTCAGTATTTCGAAAGTAATTTGAAAAGAAATGAAAATAAAAATAAAACTGTACCTTGGAAACGAAGGGTTCATTCATGTTAAAATATTATGAGGAATCACCTCCTGAAGTTTGCCAAAGTACTTCTGACTCACCCGGTATAACAAATAAATTGAAGCATAAAAAAGGCGGTGGTGTTGCCGCCATATTTTGGTTGATAGCGGAGCTGCTTACACACCCCTTCGAAATAAATTTGTGAAAGGGGATTTGAATAGGATATCATTATTTTCCAATATTCACCCATGCCGTTAACTCTAGTTACACTACAGTTTTATATTCTCAATGGATCTAATTAAATCAAATACTGTACAGATTACAATTTTAAACTACATAATTGCCATATTTAGAGAGTTGAGTGTAGATCCACACTTCTTTGATATCTCTTCATGCACCTGAACTAAGACCAGTAATAATAAATCAAGTTAGATTTCGTTCAATAACTCTATAACTCAAACCAATTAGGAACAAATGGTCGTGCACTAGGCGGTTTACCTCCGAAATTAAAAATAACTTGTTACGTTCTGTTGGATAGGTGTGCTGTAACTTATCCCCCTAAAAATCAACCACTTAATATAGAAATCAATTAAATGAATAAGTTGTACGTTGTATAATACTCATTTCTAGGCATGTTGCGTGTGACACTAGGTAGTTTAGATAGTTTAATCACTGCCTGTCTGACCACCTTTACATGTACTCTAAGCAAATAAATTATGCGTTAAGTTTGATTTAAAGATACTTCCAATGGCAGTGTCCTAGGCAGTGGTATAAATTGCGTATATCTTGCTAAATGGACAGACGACTGCACCAGCTTTTCATTGGCTGATTTATTTACCGGATTGAAATGAACATCATGCGAAGTTCGGTTTTAATAAGATATGAGGATTAGCAAGGAAAGAGGACGAGGTCATCGGCAGAGAGCATCTACAAACATGACTTGTTTTTTAGCATTGATTAATTTGTGAACTGAGTCTTCGAACTCCGCACAAATAGGGTTGTTTCACATCTCAGTTCATATAAGTTTGCATAATAATATTTATGAATCGGAGAAAATACATTCGTTTTTGAAAAATTGAAAAAATTTTATATTTGTCTTTTGCCGACATCCGATTCATTGGGATAACTTATGAAAAAACTTTCATAAAACAAAATAAAAATCATTGATTGAATATTTGAAAATATAAACAGGGTGTTCATAAAATATATTTCACACTTCCACGATCATCAGGAAGACCGGAAGAATTGGGAAACATATTTTGTAGAAGCGGAGATGGAAAAATGGTAGAAATATTTTTTTCGGAGTGACACTTTGAAATCAGTGTTTTTTTTGACATACCCACTTGTGGATATTTCAGATTGACTTGTTTGAAAATATGAAGAGGGTGAAAAGGGAAACATTCTCAATTGAGAATGTTTCCCTTTTCAACATGAATACCCCACAAGAGGTTATCTTGACGATGGAAGATAGTGACTGAAGTTTATCTTTCAGTCGCAGATGATTCCACATCTGATTTTATGAACATCTTGTTTATATTTTCAACAAATCAATGAAGAGGGTGTTCATAAAATCAGATGTGGAACCATCTGCGACTCAGAGATAAACTTTAGTCACTGTCTTCCATCGTTAAATTGTTTCCCATTTCAACAGGAATACCCTCCAAGAGGTTATCTTTAACGATGGAAGACAGTGACTAAAGTTTATCTCTGAGTCGCAGATGGTCCCACATCTGATTTTATGAACACCCCCTATAACAAAATTAATGTCAATTACATGTTCATTGCTATGGAAACCGCCTGAACTATGAGGTCTGAAGCTCCCAAATGAAACGATCTACCTACATTTTTACCAGACTACGGCGAAGCAAAAAGAAGGGTTATGATTTTGACCGGTAGGTGGGTATGGTATGTATGTATGTTCATATGTTCCCTCATAACTTCTAAACTACGTAATTCAACAAATGAGGTAACGTTGGAAGCGTCCTGATCGTCCGCTAGTTATAGGCTATGTGACGTCACATTAAATTGAATATGTCTAGAGGACATAAGGTCATGTAAAATAAAATGTTTTTTTATGATGCCGTGGTGGGTATCAAATGAAAGGGCTTAATTAACATATTCCAAAAATATAAACAGTGCTCGTCTAACGTCCGTTCCCCGCCTACTAATTTTTGAACCACCTGGTATATCGCAACGAAATTTGGAAGGCTTGAAAAGGAGGTAAAAACCTACTTCTTCAAGGAAAAAATCACAGCTAAAAGTTTAAAAATGGCGGCTGAGCGCCATCTTCAATATTTTTTTAAAATAGAACACCTCGTATATTATTTTCCATTTTCGAAATCTGCTCATAATTCTCAACAGTTCTCCCTAATACACTTCACTCCTAAATACAATTGTTTTCGAAATATTAACGTTTGAAAAGTGACAATCCGGTTTAAAATGAAGTATGGATTTTGGTCACTTCCGGTAAAACATTTTGCTAACTGAACGTTGTTATTAATTTGTAGTTGAATCTCTTAATGAATTCGACCAATAAGAGGCGTGAAGAGAGTTTATTGAGGATAAACAGTACCGCTTACCGAAAATCTCGAAACCTACGAATGTGCTCTGTAAAATCACAATCAAAACAAATTAGTTAGCTAAAAAATTATAATTTATTTTTGAATAACACTGTTATTCAACCCCAATAATCATTTCATCAAGTGTTCAATGTGGCCCCCCTCTCACGTTGATAAAAGTCTGTTCATCTATTTCTTCACATGTACCTATTATTCTGCGTTCCGACTCTTCTATTGTTTGGCATTCAGTGGCGTAGATTTTTGACTTCAGATACCCGCAAAGGAAAAAATGTAGAGGTGTAAGATCCAGAAATCTTGGTGGCCTTTCTGTACTTTCCCTGCGACCTATCCTGCGCCCAGAAAAGTTTGTATCGAGGAACTCTCTAGCCATGCGATCGGAATGGGGAGGTGCCCTATCCTGCTGAAATATGATTTCACGATTTTCAAACTCTTCCTGATTGTTGAATACAATTTGTCTTATTCGAGGTTCAATTTCAGTTTCTAAAAGATTTCTGTATAGTACTCCTGTAAGATTAAAATCGGTCCAACAACGCCATTGCCCAAAATCCCCTCCCACCATTCACCTTTTCAGGAAACTGAGTATGTCCCTCTCTAAAAATATGCAGATTAATATCGCTCTAGTATCGTACATTGTGTTTGTTGACTTTTCCATTGAAAAAAAAGTGCATTCGTCTGCGGAACATACACGTTTTAGGAAGCCCCGTTCTCCTTCAATTGTTCTGGTTAACCACGCACAAAATTCAACCCTCCGGTCTGGATCATCCTCCGTGAGAGCATGCAGGATTTTAATTTTATAGGGATGAAACTTTTCTTTATTTAGGACTCTTTAGATACTTTTTGAACTTACTCCACATGATTCAGCAACTGTGACGTCGACTGAGTCGCATTGATTACCATTTCAGCAACAATTTCTACCTCCTTTTCTTCTGAAAGAGGCGGTCTACCTGATCTTGGAGCATCTTCCAGCGTTCCTTGGAGCTTATTCAAAAGTTCGCGCAAATATGACTTCGAAATAGGATTCTCGGAAAATCTATCATTAAACATACGGACTGCTAGATGATAATTTCTTCCAGCTTCTCCAAATATCAAAACTGCTTCAAATTTATCGTCTAAACTACGAGCCATGATCACACTTTTCATAGAAGGCTTTAGGCGCTCAACGGACCATTTGACAATTAGCAGTTCAGTTTGACAGTAAACGAAATGTTACCGCGACAACGATTTTTTCCAATGCAAACTTGATTGAAAGCAACATTAGTGTTATTGGTTGGGTTTGAAATGACCAAAATGTCACTTTTCGAACGTTAATATTTCGAAAACAATTTTGAATTTAGGAGTGAAGTGTATTGAAGAAAACTGTTGAGAATTATGAGCAGATTTCAAAAATGGAATAATATACGGGGTGTTCTATTTAAAAAAAATATTGAAGATAACGCTCAACCATTTTGAAACTTTCAGCTGTGATTTTTCGATGAAAAAGTAGGTTTCTATCTCTTATTTGAGACCTCCGAATTTCGTTGTGATATACCAGGTGGTTCAAAAATTAGTAGGGGCGGAACGGACTTTAGACGAGCACTGTATATTGTTAGCTGTTGCTCGCGCCTTTGCTTGCATGCACCCGATATTTGGGAATTCATTCTAAAATCACGCCTCAGATGTGAGCCAAACATATTTTCTCTCCAAACCTACCCAAAAAACATATATGAAAAATACGTTTTTCATTATGGGCTATGGTACGCATGTAATATTCTATAAAAAAAAACGTGTGTAATAATAATGACGAGATAAGCTGAGGGTACCTCCACGCGGTATATTACCTAGGTACATGTAAAACAATAAAACATAGCTCCAGTGGCAGCCAGGCAGGCTTGCCTTTGGATGCTGTTTAGCCTTCGGATCGCCCCAGCCTGCTGAGTCGTTGGCCACCATGTCACCGAACCTTATGCTATCATGGGTCGAATGATCCTGCTATATAGCACCATAATATTTTTCGGCTGTAGCCTCAGTTTTTCCTCATATTTTTCTGTATAGGTTGAGGGCTACCGAGCTTTTTTGAATTATTTTTTGTAGGTGTTGATTCCATGTCAGCTTGTGGTCAAAGATGACTCCCAAGTATTTTGCTTCTTGTGCAATTGGAATTTCTTCCGCGTTCAGAACTGGTGGCTTGAGTCCTCTCAGTACTCTCTTTTTTGTAAACGCAAATCATGTGGTTTTTTGAGGGTTTACCATTAGTTCCTCCTCCTATCACCACTTATTCAATAATTTTAGAGCAGTCTGCGTATGCTTCGAAACGGTTACTGCAAATTTGCCTTTTGCAATAATTGCAAGATCATCGGCATATCCTGAGCAATGCATGCTTTTGGATATTAGCTTTCCCAGTAGATCGTTAACTAGGTTAACCCACAGAAGAGGTGATAGTGCCCACACCTTGAGGGCATCCACTACCTGCTCTCGCTGTGACTGTGGTTTCACCTATGGTTGATATGATTATCCTTTCCACCGAACTGGTGTTTACCCATTGACACAGTGGAGGTGTGACTCCTTTATTTTCTAGAGCTTTGGTGATTGACTTTGTAGATGCATTGTTGAAAGCACATTCGACCCCAAAGCTACCTGGGCAATGTAGGTAATTTTCAGAACAATAATATCAAATTGTTGAGTCTAAGTCTTAATAAATTAACCCCGAAAAATACGCAAAATAGATGTCTGACATAGCGGTCCCGCGACAACGCTTGGATCAAAATATTACTACTTATATTACACTTGAAGGGCCAATATACTGGCGGGGCTATGCCTATATCTCCTTCACTTATCAACCGATTCAAATGAAATTTTGTACATAGATATGAGACACAATTTCGGATTGACAAATATATAGAAACAGAATGGCCGTCTTCCGGTTTTGCCAGAATAGCCACCAACTTTGATTTTTCAAATGGTATGTTTGATATTGAATGAATGTGGTTTTTTGAGGAGAAACAACGTTTCTTGACATGTTTTTTGGGTAACCTTCCACAGTCTGAAAATGAAAATATAATCAGGAAAATCTATACAAGTGTAGAAAGGGCAAACTGATTAGTTCACCCCGATAAGTTATTGCGTTCACCAAATTATATTTCCTATAGAAAAATGATTCAATTTGTCAATAACTTGCCGTTTTCTGAATTTGCCTATCAAAAAATTTTAAAAAAATTCAAAAGATACTTCTCTATATAGTTTTTGCTTGACGTTTCGAGGACTATATCTGCCCCCGTTCTCAAAATCTTCTAAATCTCCTTTAATTATTTTATAATTTGGATTTTTTCTCGCAGAGTCTTTTTCGCTTTTTCAACTGACGGATGTCAATTGAGATCTGCCAAAGAAGTTTGAGAGTGACGTATTGCTCATTTGATATATGGGGTGTTGTTCAGATCAGTTTATTAGCATTCTACCATATCTCACTTCCTCTCTGAGTAGAGGTAACCATGTATGATCCATTTCAACAGAATTTGTTGAAAAGCAGTTGTTATTGGAAAAAAGAATACAGGCCGTTTCTTTCAATTTTCTACTCTCTTGATGTGGTTCTTTCATCAAGATTTTTGTCCTATTCCATTCAATCGTATGATCGCCATTGGATGTGGGGATATGTTCTGCAATTTTTGATCCAGTTATTTGTCGATTTCTGATGTAACTCTGATGTTCACTTTGGCGCACTTCCAATGGTCTTGACGTTTCACCTATATAAGTATCACCACAAGAACAAGGTATGTTGTAAACACAGTTTTTGGTACTTTCTTCTGCGTTTTCTGGTTTTGTTTGTGTTAGTATAGATCTCAGTGTGTTTGTTGTTCTAAATGATGTTCTAAAAACAATCACTGACATTGAAAACAAAAACCCATCAAACAACCAATTAACACAACCAACAGAAGTATCCCCACCACCTACACATATCACAACCAACATAATACTTTATGTCCCCGGATTATCTGAAAAGATCAAACGAATTGGACATGTGAGAACATCATTTAGAACAACAAACACACTGAGATCTATACTAACACAAACAAAACCAGAAAACGCAGAAGAAAGTACCAAAAACTGTGTTTACAACATACCTTGTTCTTGTGGTGATAGTTATATAGGTGAAACGTCAAGACCATTGGAAGTGCGCCAAAGTGAACATCAGAGTTACATCAGAAATCGACAAATAACTGGATCAAAAATTGCAGAACATATCCTCACATCCAATGGCGATCATACGATTGAATGGAATAAGACAAAAATCTTGATGAAAGAACCACATCAAGAGAGGAGAAAATTGAAAGAAACGGCCTGTATTCTTCTTTCGAATAACAACTGCTTTTCAACAAATTCTGTTAAAATGGATCATACATGGTTACCTCTACTCAGAGAGGAAGTGAGATATGGTAGAATGCTAATAAACTGATCTGAACAACACCCCATATATCAAATGAGCAATACGTCACTCTCAAACTTTTTTGGCAGATCTCAATTGACATCCGTCAGTTGAAAAAGCGAAAAAGACTCTGCGAGAAAAAATACAAATTATAAAACAATTGGAGGAGATTTAGAAGATTTTGAGAACGTGGCAGATATAGTCCCCGAAAAAAAAAAGAGAAGTATCTTTTGAATTTAAAAAAAAAATTTTTGATAGGCAAATTCAGAGAACGGCAAGTTATTGACAAATTGAATCATTTTCTATAGGAAATATAATTTGGTGAACACAATAACTTATCGGGGTGAACTAATCAGTTTGCCCTTTCTACACTTGTATAGATTTTCCTGATTATATTTTCATTTTCAGACTGTGGAAGGTCAACCAAAAAAGTGTGTTTGATGTTTTTCTGATTCCACGGCTCGAATTACATACGACAGTGTTGCCAAATTTTTATTTTACAATTGAAAAAAAAACATTTTTAAATTTTTTTCAGCCCAGGAGGCCTCCCAGGTCAAAATCTATACTTATTTACATCAGTAACTCATAGTAATAGTCATTTCATCGATTAGATCAATAACAAATTCTTAAGCAGGAATTGAAATTTTCTGAACGGATTTTTAACGAAAAATTGTTTTTTTTCGAATGGTACCTACCGAGGGCCACCTTGCCATTCGATAGATAATTTAATTACCAAATCAACGATATACATTATGTACTCCATTCCTCATTGTTCAAAACTGAATACAATCAATTATTGAATTTGTACAATATTTTATACGATGCCTACAAATTCCAATGAGTTTTCCGTTCAGGTTTGATGAAATGAAAGGTAGCCGAAGAATCATGGAAAACAGTGGGTGGTTAATGACATGTCAAAAGTGAAATACCAATTTTACTTCTCATCTCGTTTCGTTTGTAAAAAGTTTTTTTGGAATGACAAATAACAATCGTTATTCTCGAAACGAACAAATCGATATGATATCGATATACGGAGAATGTCAGAAGAACGTTGTCAATGCTGGTATGCTATACACTGTTCGTTATCTGTCAGGACGGCACCCATCGAGGACCAATTTCAGGAAATTGGAAATGATGCTAAAGAAAGAATCAGCTGATCTTAACCACATCCACTTCGTCAGTGAAGAAGCGGAAACTAATGTTTTAGCATATGTTCATTTCTCTCCATCTGCCTCAGTACGAGAATTGGAAATTTAATGTGGGATCAACAGGGAAAGTGTCAGAAAAGTATTGAAAAAACATAAATATCGCTCCCATAAATACAGTTCGCATCAGCATCTATATGAAAATGACCCAGAACGGAGACTAACTTATTGTAATTGGCTTTTGCGTCATCATAATTTGATTAATGGTTTTGTCTCGAAGATACTGTTCACAGATGATGTCTAGGTTTACGACTAATGGTATGTTCAATAGGAATAATACAAGTTGTTGGGCTCAAGAAAATCCTAGATTGCTGAGAGAAGGTAATTTTCAAGAAAAATTTGGATCCTAAGCACAAGAATCATTGGACCAATTCTTTTCGACGGGCTTTTGACGGGCCAAAAATATTTACAATTCTTAGAGAACGATATTCAAAATAATATCAACGATTCACCTGAGAACATCAGGGAAAATATGTCATTTCAGCAGGATGGTGCAGGACCACATACTGCTGATATTGTTTGGCAATATCTTAGTGATACCTATGGGCAGAGATGGATTGGAACAAATGGTCCAATCAAATGTCCAGCCAGATCGTCCGATTGAACCCCAATTGATTTTAATTTATGCGGTCATATACAATCCGAAGTATACTCGAGGAGACCAACTTCTTTGAAGGACTTGAGAGATAGAGTTGAGCACGCATTTCAAGAAATCCCTGCTCACGAACTGATAAATGTGATGAGGTGTACAATAAATAGAACCAGTCTATGTGTTAGGGAAAATGGGCAACACTTCGAACATATCATTGGTCATCAATAAATGAAATGACTTTTCGATGGTTGTGAAACTCTTCTATTGAAAACAGGATAATGGTATTGTGAGTAATAATTTGTATGCTGAATGTTTCACTGTTTCAGTCGTTAGATTTATTCAATTATATTTGAGTTATCTTTTCTGTAATTGGTTTATGATCATTACATATCGTCAAAAATAAAGTGGTACATAATGTATATTGTTGAATTGGTAATTGAATTATCTATCGAATGGCAAGATGGCCGTCGGTAGGTACCATTTGAAAAAAACTATTTTTTCGTTAAAAATGCATTCAGAAAATTTCAATTCCTGCTGTAGGATTTGTTATTGATCTCATCGATGAATAGACTATAACTATGAGTTACTGATGTGAATTAGTATATATTTTAACCTGATCAAGGCCTCTTGTGCTAAAAAAAATTTAGTTTTTTTTAAATTGTTAAACACTGTTGTATGTAATTTGAGCCGTAGGATCCGAAAAACATCAAACATACAGGGTGTTCTATTTGAAAAATTGAAGTTGGTGGCCATTCTGGCGAACTCAGAAGTTCGTCATTTTGTTTTCATATGTCAATCAGAAATTGTCTCATATTTATGTACAAAATTTTATTCAAATCGGTTGATAAGTGAAGGAGATATAGGCATGGCCATTGTCACCCGTAATATTATTTTTTTATTCATTACTTAGCGGACCCCCGACGCGTCCACGCTTGGATCAAAATATTACTTCTTATATTACTACTTTTTAGAGGTTTTTTTGTGTGGGTTATTTTTTATTTTTTATTTTTGAGAGTTTGTTTAGTTCCTACTTATATATATCTGGGAGAAATGAACCAAACATGAAATTCTATGATATCAGTATGACTCTCACTTTTACGGATTCATCAAATTTCCAATGGCCATGTATTATTTTCTGATATCGATAAAGTCGAAACGAGTTTCTTCAGACCTTTATATTATTATTAAATTCAACAGATTATTTGTCGTTCACCGTTTCCGAGTCCCATTGTCTCGAAAAACCCCGTAGATACACTAGATCTGTTATGTGTTATTTCAGAAACGTGTAGAATAATAACTCACGTTCCACTGACAGGTACGGCAAAGAAAGGTTGCAACTATTTGTCTATTCTCACTAGCTCGTTTGGTGTTCAAACATGAAAGTGAATACTAATAATGTTGTCGGTGTAGGACAATATGAGGAGGGGTGCTCAAAGGACCTGAAACAGGTATTTTGTTTCTGAAATTTTGGTTGTTGTTTCCAAAAGTTTGGTGTGTCTCCATAGTTGGGAGGTTAGAACTTATTTTTTATCAATACCTACGTAAAATTACCAAGATAGAAATTGGGGCAATATCCCTCTGCAATTCTTTCCTGAAATCGAAATATTTCTTTCAATTTCTAAAACAAGGACGTACCCACGAGGGGGTCCAAGGGGTTCAAACCACCTCCCCTACCCCGCCCGAAAATGTTACACAGATTAGATACAACACACGAAATCCCTAAATAAAGCGCCAAAAATGCCTTTCTGTCTGCGACACATTACCGATCTGCGGGGCGGGCGGTGGCGGGGCATCTCAGCGGCGCACAGTGGAGTATTTGTGGCAAAATCCTAGCCAATAATTGAGATAATTGAGAGAAACTGAAGATATATCCTTGAAGAGATATAATTTCCTATGTGCAATACTCGCATAATGCTAATTTCTTACAACATATCGGAATATGTGTCAACCTCCTGAACACTTTTTGATGTTGGGAGAATCGAAAACATAGTACGGGAGTCAGAATGAGACCGATAACTCCATTTTTCCATTCATCATATTATTTGATCGAATCGATGTCGCGGATTCACTGATATATTACCATACTTTCTTGCATATGATTGTTTTGACAGATCAACTGACAAACAAAACCAACCTCAAATTCATAATACTCCACTTAGATAAGAGTTAAGATCTGAAATAATTTTTGCGAAAAACTGAAGATAAGTACTCTTAATTTGTTGGAATATCATTATCAAAGCCATTTCTGATTGAATTATTTCGGAAAATATTGTTTGTCAGTTGATCTGTCAAAACAATCATATGCAAGAAAGTATGATAACATATCAGTGACTCCGCGACATCGATTCGATCGAATAATATGATGAATGAAAAAATGGAGTTATCGGTCTCATTCTGACTCACCCGTACTATGTTTCCGATTCTCCCAATAATATAAAAAAATGTTCAGGAGGTTGACATATATTCCGATATGTTCTAAGGAATTAGCATTATGCAATCATTGCACATAGGCCATATCTTCAGTTTTTCTCAATTAATAATAATAATATAATAATAAATTCATTCACTCACATAATAATATAAGCAATACTTATAATAGAAGTAGTATAAGATAATAATAATGAACACTCCACTAAAACGTCCTATTGAATATCACACGACAGGCATTGATGAAATGGAGAATGGATAACAAATACTAAATACTAAAGTAAATGATATGATGAGTAAATATACTCGGTAAGTAAAATACTTGTTCCGAGACAGTGTAGCAATTAAAAATTCAAATATAAAATATAAAAATATAAAAAATACACAGATATATACTGTGATAACTGAATAATTTATAAAAGAACACAATGAAATTTTTTAAATTAAAGCAAGAAACAGTAGATTTATCCAACATTGACTTTTAGAATATTTGAATTTGGATCAATTTCATCTGGAGATTGGTTGCACGGGAGATGCGACATGGAAACAAAATACTTACCTATCCGGATACCTTATGAAATGTAACTTTATTCAATTATATTTTCGTTTCTATCAAACCATGAACGTATGCCCTAGGGCAGGTCAGCACAAATTTTTTTAGACTTTTTTTAAATGTTTTATTTGAAATGTTTTTAAGTTCATCGGGGATGCTGTTGTAGAGTTTGGGCGCTAAGAACTCAATTGATCTTTGTCCTATAGATTCATTATAGCTTTTTTTAAATTTCTTACTTATGTGATAATTGATCATACATTTATAAATGAATTCCTGCCTGAGGTCAAACAGTCCTGACTCAGTGTAAGTCAGTTCTGTTGAGTAGTCCCATTTTTATGTAACATTAGTTTCAAGAATCTTCGTTGTAGAATTTCTAAAGGTGTTATGTGTTTTCTGAGTGCTGCACCCCAAGCCAAGATGCCGTATTACATATGACTATGTACAAGTGCAAAATACACAATTTTTAGTTCTTTCTGAGGTAATGTGTGACCAAGATGTCTGAATTTATATAGAATAAATTGTAGTTTTTTTATTACGTATTTAATATGGACATCCCACCTCAAATTATTTCAGAAACCTGTACTTGTAGGCACATGGAATGTTATGACTTTTAGGTTGAGTATCGATGAGACGAACTGATGTTCAAACGCTCATTTGTTGTCCATTCACTTGTCCCAAGATTTTCGTAACTACGTCACTGGTTTACGAAAAAAAAAAATTATAACTTCAAATTAGCACGTTGATAAATCTTGCTTAGTGAACCAAGTTTAAAAATTTTTCCTTCAGGAATTTTGGAGAAAACAAATTAAATCTGAATTTTTTTCGTACTTTCGACACCCTGTATCCCAGAGGGGATGCATTTTAGGACATACCTTGGTAGCAACTTTTCACCTCGAAATGAGGTGAGGAATTTGTAGTCGGAGTTTGTTGGTCTTATATATATATGGTTTGCGCCACTTATTACCCTCTGGCCCCGTCTGGCGAAAAGAGAGAGAGGATGTCTTTTGTCATTGGTGACAGAGACACTGACAGATGTGACATATTTTTCTGTTCGTTTATCGATTCACATTTATATTGTTCATTTTTCAATCGAATAAAACTGTTATAATCAGAAATCAGTCTTCCTACTCCCCAGGTTTCGCCTCTAGCTTCCTTTAAGGTCTCGATCTGTCTACTCCTTCGAGGGAACTGTTTTAAATATCATAATGCATCCAGTCAGCAAGGATATCATTTTATTGACCTATATAGTGCCCGCAAAAAAGCAGACACCAATGATGGAATAAGTGATAAATTGTATCAAATAAGTATTTGATGATGAAACAACCATTTCCGATTGCACTATCACTTTCACTATCCCCGTGGATAATTTTGATAGAATTTATTGCTCAAATGCATTCACTTTGCTTCAACTATATACCAATGAAAAAATATTCCTGAAAGTTTCAAGATGCAGAGTCTAGATTTCGAACAATTTAATTGACTAACTTGAAAGTCAAGGACCCAAGATGAAAAATGATGAAATACTACAAATTTTCATTTTCACTTTTTATTTGGTTGCACCAATTAATCTACAAACTTCAAATTATTTTTTCAACGGAATGTGTTATTAAAATATATGAAATATGAAACAATATTTGTCAGGTACTTAACTCCATTTATATTTTTAACAGAAAGAATAACATTGAAAGTTAAATCAAACGATGATATAAATAATAACAAGTTATTGGAAAAAATAATCTAGGAAGGGTACAATAGTAGGAGATTTAAGCCGGTTCTGGCTCTCCCCCCACCACTATGACGTCACGTGTGACCTTGAATGGTTGCAGGTGTGCAATGTGTGTGTGTTTGACCTTGAGATTTGACTTTGAGATTTGTCATTGAGTTTTGACATGGGGTTTCGTCGACTTTGAGATTCGACTTCAGTTTTGACCTTGAGTTTGACCTTGAGATTCATAACATTAAGTTTTGACTTTGAGATTTGACCTTGAGTTTTGATGTTGGGATTGTTTCGGCAACCTTAAGA